>ML779881.1:12573-63730 GCA_009831015.1 Picea engelmannii | reverse complement strand
AAGGTAATTAATAAGGGATAAGGAAATTACGAAGGGGATAAGAGTAATAAAGAGTTTGGTGGGGGAAATGAATGTGCGGGGGCGGTGAAGGAGGAATAAGGGAGGTGGAGAAGGAGTATGAGGGGATATTCATTCATGCATTCAAAGAGAGGGGAGAACTGGGAGTTTTGGGAGAGTTGGTTTACAGTGGGATTTACAGTGCACCGGGGATGCAAAGGTTTTGGGCTCGGAGGGCTAGGACGTCCATTGATGTCCTAGGGCTAGGCATACTAGTCGGTAGGGTGGCTAGTTTTGGGGTGTCCTAAGGAGCAGGTTCAAGCGAAGGTTCAAGCAAAGGGAGCAAGCTGCTGCAGATAGCATCAGAGTGAGGTATGTAAATTCAAAGTCATGAATGGTTTACTTAGATTATTACCTACTGCTGAATACAGCGTAAGTGTTGAGATAAATTGTAGATTATGAAAAGTTTACTTCTTGTAGAGCTCATAGCAATTAGAAATTAAGTAATTAGTTAGAAATATAACGTTAATTCAAAAATCGGGTTACTACACTGAGAGCACCAACTCTCTATTTTTTGTAGCACCCACTAGAAGGAAGCACCAACTCCTTGGTTTCTCTAGCACCAATTAGAAGGAAGTACCTACTCCCTGTGTTCAATCGCCCACTTGAACCTCTAAGGACACCAGTCCTCCCTAACACCTCCCTACCACCCTAGATTATGAATATGAAATACTAAAACCTATTAGAGTGATATAGTGTTCAATAACAACTTACCAGTCTCATCACTATTCTGCAAGATTTTGATACTCAGTCTTCCTCACTTTCTTCCTACATGCATCCACTGCCCATTCTGTTCTTCTTCCTTTTGTGCTCTATGTGCCATTCCCATTCAATCCACCTTTTGTTTCCTATCCATTTCAGCTACTGCACCACCCCTTTACTTCTTCACACATGCATTACTTAACCTCCACAACAACAAACACATCACTTGTCTATCCCGTGTACTTATAGCTTTTGTACACCTTGTTCATGCAATGTACACCATGCCTCTCCCTACTCACACTGCATTAATCTCTTCCACCTCTCGAGTGCTCTGTCTGATCATCATGGTAATCCTTCAACTTTTCTGGTGGTTTGCCCATGCATTTAGCATCACTGGATGTCATGCTGAGATTCCTCCGCCTCTCTGGAAGTCGAGACTCTTTATCTTCTCTGGCATAGTCTAACTTATACTTTCTGCTTCAGTTTCAAACTTCAACACTCATCCACTTGTCAGTCGCCTCCACGAATAGTCTTTGTTCTACTGGCTGATCTCTTGAGACTCTTCACCTCCTCTGTCAATCACCTTGAAGTGTCTTTGAGTCCTCTCGTAGAACTCATCACTAGTTTCTGGCAAGTTCACTGTGTCATGCAATAGTATCCCTCCAATCTCCTTCAGTTTCATATGTACCGTTGAATGATCTTCATAAGCTTTCCTTTATTTTGTATTTCATCATTTTGTCTTTCCTATGGCCAAGTGTCTCGCTAGTCCATGTCGCAATCTCCGAAACAAAGATTTTTTGTGCTAGCTCCTTCCTCTATATGACCATGGCCATGACCGAGTGCTTGTTCATAAAGTGCTTTTCGAGATTTCATTTTTTGGCATTTTGGGACTCTTGATGTTGAAATTTTCTGACTTCTCCATATCCCAGTAACCAAAATTATGGTCTCCAATACATTGAAGGGGGTCATATCAATGGTCCACGATCTCTTCGAACCAATGGCTCAGATCATTTCGCGATTTCACAAATTGCGATTTCATCATTCCTGTGGTGAATGTTCTTGACGCTTCCAACTACCGATCTACGAAACTCCGAAATGGCATGGGATCAATGGTCCCAATCAACCCTTGATCTGATTGCTCAGATCATTTCACGATTTCACATTTCACGATTTTAGCATTCCTGTGGTATTGTTTCTTGCCTCTCCAAGTCACGATTCTCGAAACCTTGAAATGGAGTCTTTGACATGCTCTGATCTTCTGCCATGCATCCCTCTTGGATCAACGATCAAGATTTTAACGAGACTTCACAACTCCATGAGCCTTCATTGTGCCTGATCAACGGTCCATATTTGGCCTCGATCTAACAGTTGAGATTATTTCATGATTTCGCATATCGCCAGTTGGAGAGGTGAAAGATTGGAGAATTTCATACCTTTGACTTTCCAGTCAATGAAATGATGATCTGTGTCCACGTGTCCTGCTCGTAGATGGATGGTCCACCTTCTTTCAGGATTTTGTATACAAGCTTCTCCTTGCAATTCAATGAACGTGTAGGTTCTCCCTAATCCAACGGTGGTCGGAACTTATGCTCAGATCTGACGCCCGAGATCTATCCTTCTTTCGAGAATTTTAAATGGGATCCAACGATCACTGACGCTTCTCCTCCCAAGCTTAGGCACTATGATCGACTCTGCGCTAATTACTCATGAGATTACCTTGTTCTTGTTTTTCATCGATGCTTACTTTGATCTTGTCATCAATGACCTGCCTACAATCCTTTTCACGTTTTCTTCCATCTTTGTTGTTGTACTTGCCATCAATGACAAGCATACATTGTCTGTAAAACATGCCAACAATCTCCCCCTTTGGCATTGATGGCAACAAAGGCACCCATGTTATTTTCTGCCCCTTTGACATCGATGTCAAAGAAAACATGCTCCCCCTGAGCTGTTGCATTAATTTTAGGAGGTATCAGATATGCAATCAATACATGACTACCCCTAATAGGATGAACTCTCTTAGATGTGAGACGGGATGACACCCAGCTTCTGTCTAAGATATTCAAATGGTGTCTTGGCTAGGGGTTTAGTAAATATGTCTGCAATTTGTTCTGTAGTGGGAATCTAATTGACCTGAACAATCTAATTGGTGACCTTCTCTCTTAGAAAATGATATTTTATGGGAATATTCTTGGTCTTGGAGTGGAATACAGGATTTTTAGACACACTGATGGCACTAGTGTTATCACAATGAATTGGGATCGGTGTAGTGTATTTTACCTCTAAGTCTACAAGTGTCTGAATCATCCATAATACCCGAGTGCAACAAATAGTAGCAGTAATTTACTCTGCCTCTGTGGTTGATAAAGAAATGGAACCTTGCTTTTTACTAATCCATGCTACTAAAGAATCACCTAGAAATAATGCTCCTCCACTGGTGCTTTTTCTCTCATCAACACAGTTTGCCCAATCTACATCTGAATAAGTAGTTAACTGAAAATTTTGATTTATGGGATGCCACAGACCATAATTCGTTGTTTCTTTTAAATACTTGAATATCCTTTTGACAGCTTGCAAATGACTCTGTTTAGGTGCATCTTGATATCTTCCTACCATTCCTACAACATGCATTATGTCTGGGCGAGATGTTGTGATGTACAACAGGCTGCCTATCATTGATCAATATGAGCTTTGATCACCATCATGTGAATCATCATCCTTTCTTAATTTACATCCAGTTACCATAGGTGTACCCATAGGTTTAGAATCTTCCATTTGAAACATTTTCATTATTTCTCTTAGATATTTTTCTTGAGAAATGAACATCCCTTCAAACCTCTAAGTAATTTGCAGACCAAGAAAAAATGACAGTTCTCCTATCATAGACACTTCAAATTCAGACTCCATGATATAAGAAAACCATTGTACCAATGAATCCTTATTACATCCAAAGATGATGTCTTCTACATAGACCAATACGATGAGAAAATTATTATCCTCTGTTTTAATATACAAATTGTTGTCCGTTGTTCCTCTCTTGAACCCTTTGTCTTTGAGTTACATATCTAGTCTGTGATACCAGGCTCGAGGGGCTTCTTTTAACCCATATAAAGCTTTCTTCAGCTTGCATACTAAGTTAGGGTTATCAGACAATTTGAAACCCTCTGGTTGTTCCATATAGACTTCTTCACTTAAATCTCCATTTAGAAAAGCTGACATGACATCCATTTGATAGACCTTAAACCTTTTATGACAAGCATAGGCAAGAAGCATTCTGATAGCTTCTAATATTGTTACGGGCACAAATGTTTCATAAAAATATAGTCCTTATATCTGAGCATAGCCTTTACAGACTAACCTTGCTTTGTTCATGATAACTTGTCCTTTCTCAATCAACTTATTCTTAAAGATCCATTTGGAGCCAATGATGTTTTTACCTTCAGGTCTTTGAACCATCTCCTACGTATTGTTTTTCTCAATTTGATCAAGTTCTTCATTCATTGCTTTAACCCAGTGGTCATCTTTGTTGGCTTCATTAAAATTATTGGGTTCCAGAATGGATATGAAAGCTATATGAGATTGCTTAGTGTTTTTTATTAGCTTTCTCTTGGTTTATACACCTTTGTCTTTTTCTCCAATTATCTGACTTGCAGGATGATTCTTTTGAATGATTCTGGAGGAGGAATTTGTAGTTGACTGCTGATTTGAGTCTGTCTGAGTGTCTAAGTCTTCATCTGATTAAGAGTCTTCATTTTTTGATTCTTGTACATGTTCATATTCATCTTTAGTTGTGTCTTCTATAGAAGACTCATTACTGTACACCTCTTTTGCTGGGATTCCTTCATCAATTTTTACATCAATACAATCAAACATTTTATGCAGCCTCTTATTATAGCATCTATATCCTTTATTGTTTGTAGAATACCCTAATAACATACCTTCATCAGCCTTGCCATCATATTTTTTGAGGTTCTGATCATTATTCTTTATGTAGAATTTACTCCCAAAGACTCTGAAGTTATAGATTGAGGTAGGTCTTCTAAACCATAATTCATAAGGTGTCTTGTCACTTTGTGGTCTAAGGTGGGCTTTGTTAAGCACATGGACTGCTATGTGTATTGCTTCTACCCAGTAGGTTTGACCAATGTTCTTCTCATTCATCATTGACCTGGCCATTTCTTGCACTATTCTATTTCGCCTCTCAACAAATCCATTTTGTTGTGGATTTCTTGGGATTGTGTATTCTCTCTTGATCCCATGATCATCACATAATTCCTTGAAGTCTCTTCACATAAACTCTCCTCCCCGATCTGATCTTACTGCCTTTAACCTCTCTCCTGTTTGAGTCTCCGTTAAATCCTTAAATATTTTAAACTTCTCAAATGCTTCAGCTTTTTCTTTGAGAAAGGCAACCCAAGTAAGTCTGTAGTAATCATCGATAGTCAGCATGAAGTAGTTTTCTTTCCCTATGCCTTCCTGTCTTGATGGTCCACATAAATCCATATGAATTAGTTGGAGTGGTTTCTCTGTTGAATTAAAGCTTTTGGAGTTAAACTGTGTCCTATTTTGCTTCCCTTCTTGATAGGGTTTACACATTGAATCTTGGGGCTTTGATATTCTCATAAGATCTTTTACTGCCTCGAGGTTTTTGAGTTTGATTAAGTGGTCAAAGTTTAGATGTCCAAGTCTCCTATGCCATAACCAAATTTCATCATGTTTTCCTAGATGACATTCTTCTCTGTTTTCTTTTAACACATATAGATTATTTTATGTCCTTATGCCTTTGGCCACCACTTGTCCTGAGTTTACAAACTTTATCTTGTAGTCCTTGGACGTGAACAACACTTCACATCCTCTGTCACACATTTGACTTGCACTGAGCAGATTATGTTTCAGACCATCCACAAGTAGAACATCTTGGGATTTTCCTTTTCCATTACTTAAGCTCACCATCCCTTTGCCCTTTATTTTCCCTAGAGCATCATTTCCAAAGGTTACGTTTCCTGATTTGCTTTCACTTACAGATAGAAACTTGCCTTTGTCTCTCGTCATGTTTTTGGAGCATCCATTGTCTATATACCAAGGGTTTGTTTTTCTTTGAGTGGACAATACTAATCCACACTTGTCACCTTCCTTCTTCTTCCAAAACTTGACATTTTCAGCAGGGGATTTCGAATCTGGTTCATAGTTCCTTAACCGACAGTTAATAGATTTATGTCCAAAGTTATGACAGGTGTAGCATTCAAACTCATTATTCAATAGGTCAAAATTATTGTTGCATTGTTTTCTACTTATTGACTGCTGATTATTTCTTGGCCTCCTTTGTTGTATGTGTCTAGACTTAATTTGACAATTTGTAGTCTGTGAAGGATTACTACTTGACTGTATCATTCTTTGGTTTGGGAGGTATTTATTCCTTTCAAATCTTGATTTCTCATGTCTAAGTCTTAAGGAACAATTTACATCTTTGTGACCAAAGTTAGAACAATGGAAACAATAGCCATGGAAAAATTCTTTGTACCTGGGAAATGGTTGTCTTCTTTGTGCAAATCGATTTCTTCCAGGCTGATGACATGTTTCAATAGTGAGTGCATTACGTATTTGTTCTAAATATTCAGTTCTGGCATATTTTACCTTACTCATCCGAGGCAAATAATTGTCTTCCTTTGTTCCTACAGGTTCGTTGTTGTTATTGGTTGTACAATTGACAAACTTGACGGGTTTTTCGTTTCTTGGCTTGCCACTACTTGATTCTTCTTCATAACCCAAACCAGTTTCCAACTTTGAATTCCTTTGCTGATTCAAGATGGTGGATAATCCTTCTGAGGCTTTGATACTTGATAGATTTTGATTATACAAGGCTTGAAACTTCTCCATCTCTTTCCTAGTTTTCACTACTTCTTCTTCTAATGCTTCACATCTCGCCTTCTTTTCTGATAACTGTCATTTCATAATGTCTTCAATTTTATTTACCTCTTATAATTCTAATTTTAGTAGAATAAGGTCTTCATTAGGATTTTTACTCTCTTTCTCGAACTGTATCAACAATTGTCTTTTCTTTATGTTCTTGATTCTTAGTTTGTCAATCTCTTCTAGTGCACTGATCAGTTCTCCTTCGATGTCAACCACAACTTCTTCTTCATTAACATCACTCCCTGTACTTTATTATCATAATCCTCTTTGGCCATAACTATGAATTCATTTAGTTTATCTTCAATAGAGGAGTCATTTTCTTCATCATCTGAAGGATCATCATCATTGTTTAGGCACAGACTTTTCTTCTTAAATTTTTTCTCTTTAAAGAAATTTTTGTGTTTGTACTTCTCCTCATCATCAAATGTCTGATCCTTTCCTTTGTGGGGACATTTATTTGAAAAATGACCTATCCTACCACAGTTGAAACATTTGAAAGGCAGTTTACCTTTGTATTTGCCTGATCCCTTCTTCAGTCTCTTCACAAATTTTGCTTCAATTTCATCAAGCACAGAATCCTCATTCTTGTCTGCTTTAAATGATGCTTCTCTGGAGCTGGGTGTATCTTTAACTATTCTCATTTCATATGCAGTCAATGTTCCTAAAAGTTGATCAAACTCCAAGGATTTTAGATCATTAAGTTATTCTATAGAAGATACCTTTGGGTTGAACCTATCTGGGAGAGATATCAAGATTTTCTTAACTAAAGAAGGTTCCTCAATTATTTCACCAAGTGCCTTCATTGCATTTACCATTTCTTCTACTCTTAGAAAGTTTTTTCCAACAATTTCATCTTCCTTCATCTTCAGCTATTCAAACTGTATTCTGTAAATTTGAAGCTTTGCATCCTTTACCTTCTCATTACCCTCATAACTTCTAATGAGTTTGTCCCACATTTCTTTGGCAATTCCTAGGTGCATAACTTTTACGAATTATGCTTCTGCAAGCCCACTCAAGATAGCATTCATAGCCTTAGCGTTGAAGATAAATTCTAGTTTGTCATCCTTATTAGCTAGCACAACTGGCTTTACATAACCGATATCTACCACATCCTAGACATCTTCACCTAAAGCCATTTTGTAGGTTCTCATTCTAACTTTCCAGAAGGAAAAGTTTGTTCCATTGAATAGAGGGGCCTTATTGGTTGAATTTCCTTCATGGCTTGACATGTTTAATCTCTAGGATCTACCCTTAAATAAAATGGGTCAACTCTAATACCAATTGTTGGACAACTGAGAGGGGGGGTGAATCAATTGTTACTGTGCTTAAAAAATTATTCTTCTTTTAAAACTCATTACAGACCTCTATGATGATCACAATAATGCAGGGAAATAAACAATGGAACATTCAACATCAGTCACATATATGAGAAACATAGAGATAGATATTTGTTGAGGAAACCCATACATGGTAAAAACCTCTTCTTCTTTATATGATAAGTATTATTTACATTCTTTACATTATCATACATATGAGAACCAACTCATTGTGAGGCTACAACCTCTGTTTTTGCAAGATGCAACTTGCTGAGAGCACCAACTCTATGTTTTCTCTAGCACCCACTAGAAGGAAGAACCAACTCCCTGGTTTCTCTAGCACCAATTAGAAGGAAGCACTTACTCCCTGTGTTCAAGAACCCACTTGAACCTCCGAGGACACTAGTCCTCCCTAGAACCTCCCAACCACCCTGGATTATGAATATGAAATACTAAAACCTATTACAGTGATATAGTGTTCAATAACAGCTTACCAGTATCATCATTGTTCTGCAAGATTTTGCTACTCAGTCTTCCTCACTTTCTTCCTGCATGCATCCACTGCCCATTCTATTCTTCTTCCTTTTGTGCTCTGTGTGCCATTCCCATTCAATGCACCTTTTGTTTCCTATCCATTTCAGCTACTTCACCAGCCCTTTACTTCTTCACACATGCATTACTTCACCTCCACAACAACAACCACATCACTTCTCTGTCCCATGTACTTATAGCTTCTGTACACCTTGTGCATGCAATGTACACCATGCCTCTGCCTGCTCACAATTATTTAATCTCTTCCACCTCTCGAGTGCTCTCTCTGATCATCATGGTAACCCTTCATCTTTTCTGGTGGTTTTCCCACACATTCAACATCACTGGATGTCATGCTGAGATTCCTTGGCCTCTCTGGTAGTCGAGACTCTTTGTCTTCTCTGGCATAGTCAAGCTTATACTTTCTGCTTCAGTTACAAACTTGAACGCTCATCCACTTGTTAGTCACCTCCATGAACAGTCTTTTTTCTACTAGCTGATCTCTTGAGACTCTTCACCTCCTCTATCAATCACCTCAAAGTGTCTTCGAGTCCTCTGGTAGAACTCATCACTGGTTTCTGGCAGGTTCACTGTGTCGTGCAATAGTAGCCCTCCGATCTCCTTCAGTTTCATCTACACTGTTGAATGATCTTCATAAGCTTTCCTTTATTACGTATTTCATCATTTTGGATTTCCTGTGGCCAAGTGTCTCGCCAGTCCATGTCACAATCTCTGAAACTCCGAAACAGATCTCTTTTGTGCTAGCTCCTTCCTCTATATGACCATGTCCATGACCAAGCGCTTGTTGATAAAGTGCTTTTCGAGATTTCATTTTTCGGCATTTTGGGACACCTGATGTTGAGAGTTTCTGACTTCTCCATCTCTCGGTAACCAAAATCCTGGTCTCCAATACATCGAAGGGGGTCGGATCAATGGTCCACTATCTCTTCGAACAAACGGCTCAGATCATTTCATGATTTCATAAATTGCGATTTCGACATTCCTGTGGTGAATGTTCTTGATGCTTCCAACTACTGATCTGTGAAACTTTGAAATGGCATGGGATCAACGGTCCCAATCAACTCTTGATCTGATGGCTCAGATCATTTCGCGATTTTGCATTTCACGATTTCAACATTCCTGTGGTATTGTTTCTTGCCTCTCCAAGTCGTGATTCGCGAAACCTCGAAATGGAGTCTTTTACATGCTCTGATCTTATGCCAAGCATCCCCTTTGGATCAACTGACAATATTTTATTGAGACTTCACAACTCCACGAGCCTTCACTGTGCCTGATCAATGGTCCATATTTGGCCTCGATCTAATGGTTGAGATTATTTCACGATTTCGCATATCGTGAGTTCGAGAGGTGAAAGGTTGCAACATTTCATACCTTTCACTTTCCAGTCAGCGAAATGATGATCTATTTCCATGTTTCCTACCTGTAGATGGATGGTCCACCTTCTTTCAGGATTTTGTATACCCGCTTCTCCTTGCACTTTAATGAATGTGTAGGTTCTCCTTGATCCAACAGTGGTTGGAACTTATACTTAGATCTGACGCCTGGGATTTGTCCTCCTCTTCTGCATGTTCTTATTGTCTACAATCAGATCTAATGGTCCTCCTTCTTTTGGTAATTTTAAATGGGATCCAATGATCACTGACGCTTCTCATCCCAAGCTTAGGCACTACAATTAACTCTGCGCTAATTACTCCTGAGCTTACTTTGTTCCTATTTTTCATCGATGCTTACTCTGATCTTGTCATCAATGACCTACCTACAATCCTTTGCACGTTTTCTCCCATCTTTGTTGTTGTACTTTCCATCAATGACAAACATACACTATCTGTAAAACATGCCAACACCATACCCTGATTAGATGATTGTTGATCTGTTACACTGTGATCCAATGGACATTATCTCTCCTCTCTCTTGAGATTTTGATTCCACTGTGACTTAGAATATTTTCTAAGTGTTCAAAGGCTTCAAACATTTGCTCCTCCTATGAGTCTGATTCTTATATATCCTTAACACTTCTAAAAAAGTGTTATCCCTTCTGTTATCACTGAAAGTCACACTTTGACTGCTAAAGTGTAATCTCAACACCCATAAAAATGTAAAAGATAACTTTGGTTTTGAATAGGTGGATCAACAAGATGGATAAAGAAAGAGAGAGGGAAACAAACTATAGATTGATAGGCTACACCAATGGGCAATGGACTCACAAACATCCCACTCATCTAAGGCACAAAAGCTGATTAACAGAAAACAAGATTATATGTTGATAGGTGGAAGAAATGAAGAAGGAAAGCATAAGATAAAATGTTCAGTAAATAAATATCCTCTCAATTTAATGAATCAAGAAATACTTCAATATAAACAATGACTGATGGGAAAAATACAACAGATCCTCTGCTGCTTAGGGATCCATAAATCATTGACAACCTTTGATCCTAAAATATGCAATATATTCAAATAAAAATAATTATATACAGAAGAGTTACAATTTGAAATCATAGGTCTCATGAGTCTCCAATATCAGTAATGCTTATAATCAAAAAATGCCCAGAGGCTTACAAATGAACACCCATAGGAAAATTGCCTTCTACATCTCTTTCTATCCTCTCTTGGATCATCAATCCCTTTTCCAAGAGATATCTCCCTCTTTAAATATAAAATAGCATCCAAATAACCTAAGGAGTTTGAATCTCATATCCTCCATTGGATTCTAAGCCTTAGAGATAGGTGGCAACACTCAAAGAGACAAAAATCCAACAAACTGCTGATTTTCAAGAATTTGTTGGAAGTCATTAATAAATTGTTTCCACCTCATGCATGAGGCCTTTGCTGGAGCTACATATTAGGTGAAGGTTTCCATTGACATATAACTAATCCTTGAGAATTCATTTTAACCCTCCTTGACATGTGGCAACCTCCCAACAAGGAAAATATCAAAACCCTGGCCACTACAGGAAATCAGTGCGCAACGCCACTGTGCAGAGTACGCAACACCTACTTCTATATCCAATATCTCTAAAAAAAAAAACACATTTTGAAAACATGAGAGAGGTTTTTTTTATTTGGAAAGTTATGAACAAAAACCTCCTCCATTTTTCAAAAATACATCCTCAACTACTCATAACCCAAGTTTTAAATTAGTGACTCAAAACTGGTAGAATAACTTTGCACAATTTATCCTCTGCCAAAATATTACGCAGAGCCTGTAGGGAGCGCCCAATTGTGATTTTGCATGCAATTAAGTAGCATAAATCCATGGGTGATTTGATGCTTGAACTTGGATATTGGGAATAACTCAATATAATTTCAATTTTCCCCAAAACAAATAAAAATCCCATAACAATTGTATTCATTTGCCATAATGAATAATGAAATGTAGATTTTGTTTTCTATGAAATATTAGGTAGCACCTGTAGGTAGCGCAACTTATGCAATGTTGAGGCATAAACCAATATTGTGCTAACATAGGCTCCATGGGGGATAGATTCCTCCCTGTGAGGCTCTAAGAACTCTTGTAGTTTCAGTGCCTTATCCTTTGGTCTTGTGGAGTCATGCTCTCAACCTTTAACCTCTGCAATCTATTTTGATCTATGACCTTCAGCTGAAACTAAATGAAAATGAAAACTAAAACTGACAAAATGATGAAAATGATGCTTTTCCAACAAGCTTATTGCACACACCTACTCTAATTATTGGGAAACTGAATCGTTCAAGTTACATGAAACAACCAATGAAGCCATTTCATCATTTTTTCAACTGTTTGAAGTTTTGAAATGTGATTCCTTAAGCACCAAAGATAATTCTTAGTTGAAGGTGCGTCAAAGAAACATTTGGAAACACACTTTCCATTGAAGAAATCAATGAGCCTAGGCCCATTTTCTGCGTTCAGACAGGTTGCAAATGGATCCTAGAAAACATCATCGATACTTGCCCCTGCAACATTGCTTTGTGTAAAAAGAAAAAGTATTGCATTAGGTCCTTCCTCCATTGTTCTTGGTTGTTGTATAGCTTGTTGATTCTATGATTCATCCTCAATGCATATGGCCTTGGTCCACTCCTGGTCATGAGGTGTATTAAAAAAAAGGCTTAGTGATGCTTGTCTTTCTTTAATTTCTACCTTTCTCATCAGATCACATGGCATTTGATATTGGTTTTTTGATGAAACTGAGCTTGTGTCTTCAAGAGGAATAGGGAGTTGATAGGGAAATTCATCACAATTAGAATTGCTTGGAAAACTAAATTATTCTATCTTATCTTCTGATTGTGAGGGATATTCATCATAGCTTGGATTATGGACCCAATTTCTTAGTTTTTCACCCTCTAAAATTAGATTATCATCTTTTTCTTCTTTTTCAGCAATGAAAATATGACATGAGGCTTGAAACAAGCTATTGTTACTTTTATGGGAAGGGTACTTTTTTGATATTAGGTCTTCAACATATTGTTCATGAAAATCATCTTCATAATCATCATACAAAGGTGAATCAATGACCATTTGACTATTAATGGCTAAGGGGATTAGTAGAATAGCTGGGACAGCTAGTTGCTCAGGGAAAACATCCTCATAGTCATCAAAATTTGGAAAATCATGGCATATTGGTTCATTAACATTAGGAGGGACTGATAAGCTATAAATTTGGTCATGACAAGATGCAACACTATTCTCATGATAAAATAAATCTAAATCTAAGATGACCTCTTGAATTAAAGAATTGAGAAAAGGAGGAGACAAGGAAATGATGGATTGTCCATATTGATCTTTCTCTTGGGGACATAGATTTTGACATGAATGGTGCATTTTTTTCTTCAAATTTAGGAAAATTATTATGAAACTCATCATCTAAGTCCTAATCTCTATAATCATCCCCTTTATCATCACTACTAGAGGAATCACTTGTTGAATCTTGAATATATGATGCATACCCCTCACAACAATTCTCAAAAAGTCTTTCAGCTAGATAAATTATCTTGCAATGAGAATAAAAAACATCATGAAGGTACTTCAAAGAGGAAATACTAGAATAAGGGAGTGTTCTATACCATTGCCTCACATCACCTTCCAATGAATACATGAACATTTTCATCAATATATCTTCATGATGGATGTCAAGATGCTGCATCAAAGCATGAAATTAATGAACATGCTCAAAAGGGTTGTCATAATCACCTTCATAAAATATGGGTAGTAGATCTCTCCATTCATCAATTTCAGGTACAAGATGTGGATAACCATCTATGGCTGAGAAATTGAGTGGGGTAAACCTCCTGGCCAAGATGTCCTTCATAGCCATTTGATTTTTCTCATCCCCAGTGGAGTCACCAACCTATTCTGAACAATGGAGTCACCATGGTGAATGTGCAGTATTGAAGGTGTCTAACTTCAATCACCATCTAAATATGGAGTTGTGCAATGTCGTTCTTCCTAGGGAGCTTTTCAATCTGCTCAAATTCATCCTCGACAATGGCGCCAAAAATGTTAGAACTAAAAGTCACACTTTGACTACTAAAGTGTAAGCTCAACACCCATCAGAATGTAAAAGATAACTTTGGTTTTGAATAGGTGGATCAAAAATATGGATAAAGAAAGAGAGAGGGAAACAAACTGCAGATCAGTAGGCTACACCAATGGGAAATGGAGTCACAAACATCCCACTCATCTAAGGCACAAAAGTTGCTTAATAGAAAACAATATTATATGATAATAGGTGGAATAAATGAAGAAGGAAAGTATAAGACATAATGTTTAGTAAATAAAAATCCTCCCAATTTAATGAATCAACAAATACTTGAATATAAACAATGACTGATGGGAAAAATACAATAGATCCTCTGCTACTTAGGGATCCATAAATCATTGACAGCCTTTGATCCTCAAATTTGCAATATATTCAAATAAGAAGAAATATAGACAAAATAGTTACAATCTGAAATAAAATCTCTCATGAGTCTCCAATAGCAGTAATGCTTACAATCAAAAAATGCCCACAGGCTTACAAATGAACACCCACAGGAAAACTCCCTGCTACATCTCTTTCTAGCCTCTCTTGGCTCATCAATCCCTTTTCCAAGAGATACTCCCTCTTTAAATAGAAAATAGCATCCAAATAACCTAAGGAGGTTGAATCTCATCTCCTCCATTGGATTCTAAGCCTTGGAGATAGGTGGCAACAGTCAAAGAGACAAAAATCCAACAAACTGTTGATTTTCAGGAATTTGTTGGAAGTCATTAATAAATTGTTTCCACCTCATGCATGAGGCATTTTATAGAGATAAATATTAGGTTTTGGTGTCCCTTGACATCTAAATGATCCTTGAGAATTCATTCAAACCCTCCTTGACATCTGGCAACCTCCCAACAAGGTGAATATCAAAACTGTGACCGCTATAGGAAATTAGTATGCAACGCCACTGTGCAAAGTACGCAATGTCTACTTCTATATCCAATATATCTCAAAATAAAACACATTTTGAATAACTAAGAGAGATTTTTTTTATTTGGAATGTTATGAAAAAAAAACCTCCTCCCGTTTTCAAAAATACATCATCAACTTCTCATAACCCAAGTTTTAAATTAGTGACTCAAAAATGGCAGAATAACTCTGCACAATTTATCCTTTGCTAGAATATTACGTAGTTCCTGTAGGTAGTGCCCGATTGTGTTTCTGCATGAAATTCAGTAGCATAAATCTGTGGGTTCTTTGATGCTTGAACTTGGATATTGGGAATAACTCAATATAATTTTAATTTTCGCCAAAACAAATAAAAATCCCATAACAATTGTATTCATTTGCCAAAATGAATAATGAAATATAGATTATGTTCTCTATGAACTATTAGGTAGCGCCACTTATGCAATGTTGAGGCATAAACCAATCTTGTGCTAACACCTTGTGAACTTTGTCCTTGAATGGATTTCTATTTCCCACACACACCTTGCATTATGAGTACTTCGATAACTCAATTCAAAGGATTTCTTGAAAATAAATTCTTCTCATCCACCTAGCATTTTTTGTTCTAGTTTCTTCGACGCTCAATCACTTCTCGACAAATGCACACCTTGCACCTGGTTTAAGTTTCCTTTGTTCTTTATGAACATATCTGAGACACTTTGAGAATCAGTTGATGTGTTCCTTGCGTTCAAGATACACACATTGCATACAAGTGTCAGAAGAGAAAAAAATTGAAACTCATCCAGTTTCATCACGAACTCATACAGTCAACCTCTTGAACAATCATACATGAATGAAAATGGAATAAATCACACAAACATAATATAACATTCATTCATCCATACATCAAATGAACACAGTCCAAGGATTTGGGACAATTCTGCCTATTCTATTCCTTCATGAAAAAACAAATTACATCATGTTTCTTCTACTCTATTTTGTTCTACTGATGTCTCAGATATCTATATCATTCATTCTACTATGTCTGTTCTATTACAATGCAACAATGAAAAAATATCTAATGACTGGCTCCACCAGTTCTGTCGTCTTGTCTGCAACCTATCCTATCAAAATCTTAGCAGTTACCTACTCTATCCTATTACAACAACTAACAATTATTACCAGATAAGAGTCAACACTCAATATCTGTAATCCCTTACAGTCCTTCATGAATTTACAAACAAGTTGCATTTTTAAAATGTTGTTTACAAAATATCTCAACAACCAGGTTTAATTATGAGTTAATTTCTGATTTGAAATTCTGTCATTTGTTGAGATGTTATTCCTTTGCCTCCACGCTTGGGTTTTGATGTTGAAGGTGATGCTTCTGCATCATACTCCTCTAGTTAAAATTTTCATGGAATCCTGTCCATGTTCTCCTGCATTGTCTTTCCATGATTCAAAATATCAGGTTCTTTAACCCAACTTGCATCTTCCATTGGATAATCTTTCCACTTCACTAACTATTCAGGATACATCTTTCTCCTGATCTTGTTTCCATCTCTTTGTTCAATGGATTTCTCCATCTGAGGTTTTTCTGTTGTGGGTATTTGTTATTTCCACTGAACTTCTCTCTGATCATTTGATTCTCTCGCCTCATCTCTCCTGTAAGGATACAAGTCTACAACATTGAATATTGGCGATATCCCAACATTGTCTATCAACTCAATTTCATAAGTATTGGCTACAAATTTTCTGAGAATCCTGCATGGTCCTATCTCCTTCATCTTCAATTGGTTATATTTTCCCCTTGGAAACCTTTATTTTCTCAAATGAGCTAAAACTTCATCTCCAACCTCGAATTGAACTTCTCTCCACTTTTGATCAACTATGCTCTTGTATTTCTAGATATTGTCCTGTAGCTGTTCTTTGATTCTGTCATGGAGATTCAACATTTCTGTTGCAAAATATTCTACTCCATCACTTCTGAACTCATCTTGATTCAGATATCTCAACTCTGTAATCCCTCTTGGCTATATACCATACACAATTTCAAATGGACTTTTCCATGTGCTCCTGTTCACTGAATTGTTGAAAGCAAATTCTCTTGTGCCAGAACATGATCCCATTGTTGACCTTTCTCAGTGACTAAACTTCTCAACAGGTTTCCCAGACTCCTGTTTACTATTTCAGTGTGTCCATCTATCTAAGGGTGATATGTTGAACTAAAGGACAAGTTCGTCCCCAATATTTTCCATATAGATTCCTCCAAAAGTGCCTGACAAATTTGGTGTCCTTGTCTGATACTATGCTCCTCGAAAATCCATGTAGTCTCAATACTTATCTTAAAAAAAAATAGCTATGTGTGTAGCATCATTTGTCTTCTGGCATGGTATGAAATTTGCAATTTTTGAAAATTTGTCCACCATAACAAATATGGAATCACTCCCTTTTTGAGTTCTAGGAAATCCCAAAACAAAATCCATATTGATTTCATCCTAGGACCTTTATAGAATTGGTAATGGCTGATACAAATCAGTGTTTTGTTGTCTTACTTTTTCATATTGACAAATTCTTCATTTGTTCACAAACGTTTTCACCTCTTCTCTCATGCTCAGCATATAATACAAATTATTCATCTCTGCAAATGTCTTATCGTAACCAAAATGTCTAGCTAAACCTCCGTTGTGTTTCTCCTTCAACAAATTATCTCTCATTGAGCATTTTGGTATGCACAATTGGTTTCCCTTGAAAAATAATCCATCCTGGATCAAATATTCAGTCCACGGGATTTTGTCTCCAAATAAAGGCTTCTTGCATGCCTCACAAGCTTCCTTAAAATGTGTGTATTCTTTATACATCTCCTTGAGGTGTTGAAATCCTACAGTCTCCACCTTGAATTCATGTACAATCAAAATCCTCCTGCTCAAAGTATCTGCAACTATTTTAGTTGTTCCAACAATATCTTTAATAAAAAAAGTAAAATTTTGCATAAATTCTACTCATTTTGCATGTTTCTGATTCAACTTTTCTTTCCTAGTAATAAATTTCAAAGCTTGATTATCACTGTACAAGACAAATTCTTTAGTAATTAGATAGTGTCTCCACTTCTTCAAAGATTTAATCATTGCATAAAATAATTTTTCATACGTGGAATAATTCTTCTTGGTGTCATTCAACTTCTCACTGAAATAAGCAATTGGTCTATTATCCTGACTCAAGACTGCTCCAATAGCTAATCCACTCACATCACATCTCACCTGAAATGTTTTTCCAAAATTTGGCAAGACCAGAATCAGTTGTTCTGTGATCTTCTCCTTCAAAACTCTGAAATGTTTTTCATCTTCCTCTATCCATTTAAAATACTTGTGTTTCGTTTTCATGGTGTCTAGCATGGGTGCACACATACCACTGAAATTTTTGATAAACTTTCTATAAAACCTTACTAACCCATTAAAAATTCTTACCTAAAATATGTTGCTTGGAGATCGCCATTCTTTGATTTCTCTCACCTTTTATGGATCCATCTTCAATTAATTTGAAGAGATAACAAAACCTAAATATATGAGTCCCTTATTCATAAAAGAACGTTTCTTCATATTTATCAACAACTTCTCTTGCTGCAAATTCTCCATTATTGATGTCAAATGTCTTAAGTGTTCTCAATGTGTCTTACTGAAGCTCAGTATGTCATCCAGATATACTATGACAAATTTCTCTATGAATCCTTTCAACACTTCATTCATCAGTCTCATAAATGTGCTTGGTGCATTTTTCAATGCAAATGGCATGACCATCCATTCAAACAATCCTTCATTTGTCTTTAATGTTGTTTTCCATTCATATCCCTCTCCCATTATTATTTAATGATATCCACTCTTCAATTCTATCTTGGAAAATATCTTTCTCCACTCAAACAGTCCATCAAATCATCCATCCTTGGTAAAGGAAATATGTACCTAATGGTTATCTTGTTGATGGCTCATGAATCCATACAAATTCTCCAACATCTATCCTTCTTTGGACTCAATACAGTTGGTAATATGCATGGTCTTAGGCTTTCCATGACTAAACCTTTATCCAACAACTCTTGGACTTGATTTTTGACTTCCTCATTCTCTCTAGGTGTCAACCTATAAGCTGCCTTATTTGGTAAACTAGCTCCTGGGATAAGATCAATATGATTTCGTATACTCCTAATGGGTGGTAATGAGTGAGGTAACTCATCCACTACTATGTTAGTAAATTTTTCTAACAGTTCTTAACCTTGGTGAGTTTTCTCTCTCCTTTATGTGCGAAGCGCTAAGGCTCGTGCACCTTACCCTGATGAGGTGGTTGTTGATCTATTATGTTGTGAAACAATGGCCACTGTCGCTCCTCTTTCCTGAGCTTATGATTCCTCTATGACTTAGAATATTTTCTAAGTGTTAAAAGGATTTGAACCTTTGCTCCTCCTATGAGTCCTATTCTTGGATCTTGTTAACACTTATGAAAAAGTGTTATCCCTTCTAAGCTTTGTCCTTAAATGGATTTTGATTTCCCACGTAGACCTTGCATTATCGGGATTTTGATAACTTGGTTCAAATCATTTATTGAAAAGAAATTCTTCTCACCCACCTGACATTCTATGTTTTGGGTTCCTCGATGCTCATTCACTTCTCAACATTGTGCACACCTTCCACCTAGTCTAAGTTTCCTTTTTTCTCTCTGAACTTCTCAAAGCCACAATGAGACTCAGTCGATGCATTCCTTGCGTTCGAGATGCGCACCTTGCATACACATTTTATAAGAGAAATAATTGAAAATCATCCAGGTTCATCATGAACTCATACAGTCAACCTCTTGAACAATAATACATGAACGAAAAATGGAATAAACCACACACACAGAATATAACATTCATTCATCCATACATAAAATGAACATAGTCCAAGGATTTGGGACAATTCTGCCTGTTCTATTCCTTCATGAAAAAACAAATTACATAATGTTTCTTCTACTCTATTATGTTCTACTGATCTCTCAGATCTCTATATCTTTCTTTCTACTATGTTTGTTCTATTAAAATGCAACAATGAAAAACTATCTAAGGACCGGCTCCACGAGCTCTCTCGTCCTATCTACAACCTATCCTATCAAACTGTTAGCGGCTACCTACTCTGTCCTATTACAATAACTAATAGTTATTTCCATATAAGAGTCAACACTCACTATATGCAATCCCTTAAAGTCCTTCAAGACTTTACAAACAAGTTACATTTTTAAAATTTTGTTCACAAAATATATCAACAACCTAGTTTAATTCTGAGTTAATTTCTGATATGAAATTTTGTCATTTGCTAAGATGTCATTCCTTTGCCTCCACACTTGCATTTTTACTTTGAAGGTGATGCTTCTGCATCAGCATGGATGCTACTGGAGGATTCACAACTCCTCCCCTAGCACCATGTCGTCTACATCCATGACATCATCTAACCATGATTACCTTCATGGACATAAATCAATTTAATTAGTGAAAAAATATTAATGAAGTATTTTAATATAGCAAAAGGCGCAATGATTCCAAGTTGCAGGCTTGAACCCTATTTGATACTATATGTAACGACCCCTCCACTATGACTAGAAAAAGTGAAGCACAATAGGTAATTTATTTTATTTTATTTAAGCATTAGGAAATTAACGTCAACACATAATTCAAGAAACTCATAATCAAATGACATCATAATTAAAAAAATTACAAGTGACTCATCGTCGTAAGCAGATAATGTCGCAACCAATTCATCAACTTTAATATAGCGGTACATAGTCAATGCATCAACATAATTAGCAATGGCACATAATCAACACATCATCACATTTAGATAACAACACATAATCAACAAGCATCATAAATGGTGATGCAATATCAACTCATCATGATCAAATGGAATCATTAATGCTTTTAATCGCTCAACTCATCACACAAAGATAACATAAAGACATCATGCGGACCCCCTACCTCAGCAGGGTTCGTTGACCTCTCGGTGAGGGATTGTTCTTCAATCTATCTAGCTCAAGCAACTCCTCGATCCCCTACTGAAATCTGACAAACAAATCCTCAGGTCCTTTTATGAAACTCGCCCTGCACGAACAAGCACCAACCGTGAACCTCACCTCCACACGACCATGGGTTGTGACCTCTTGCCTACACAAAAGGCACATCACGATTTCCCGTGTCGGTACTTTGTGAGTGAGCCAACCCTGACTCCCCGACTCCCAAATTCCAAAAAGATATTAACGTTCCTTAGCTCTTCCCTTGGCCTCCGTCCATGTCACCAATCACCATGCCCCGGGGTGCAACTCTCAAGCGTGTTGGGGTTTTGCATATCGGGAATTCTCGATGAGATTCACCTCCACTCTCCTGACTCCTAAAATGTCGATATTTTGGATCTCCCAATTCAACGGTCCTGATTCCCCCATGATATGATGGATCAGATCTCGTTGGGGTTTCGCATATCAGGATTTTGTGTATCGTGAGGTCGAAAGATTTTTCACCTATGTTCCCCCAATCCCTGAAATTCCAAAATCTTTCTTGGACAATCAACAATCTAGATATCTCTTTGATAAACGATTGTGATCTAATCATGAATTTGTGTTTAGCGAGTTCTCATGATTTCCCCCCTTTGACTTTTCCCTCTTGCGAATCAACGAAATGTTTATCTCTCGCCACACGTCCCTCATCAGATGTTTCTAATGATGTTGGGATTTTACTACTAGTATCCACTATGTCACAACCTCCTTCACATTCCTGACTCTTGAAATGTCAATATTTCATAGTGCCCCAAATTCAACGGTTCATGCTCCTCTGGATCTAATGACTCATATCAAATCGCGATTTCACATTTCGTGAGTTCTCACGACTCAAACTTTGACTCCTTCCAGTCATGATTTAGTGAAATGTTGATCTGTTGCCATCTATCCTCTGATGATGGACGGTCCCAATGATTTTTGGACTTTGTGACTTCGCAAGTTGGTTCTCCTCCTATGAATTCTAAAGGGATAAACCTTGTGTACTTCCTCTAGATCCAATCGTTGTTGGTGCACGCTCTCCTGTGTGTCTATATGTGAGACTCAATGGTCTAGATCTTCTCCCCTGCAACTGATATAATGACGGCTATGATCCTCCTCCTAAGCTTTGGCTTTCTTCCTAAATTGGAAGATTCGAACATTTCAAAGGCTTCGACCTTTGATTCCTCTGTGAACCATGTGACTTTGGGTCTTGCCTGCATTATGGAAATTCTATCTCTCATGATATTTTGAACTTGAAACAGTTTTCTCCTCTGCACATTGTTTGTGCTCTTACTAGCCTTCAGATGTCTATCATCAACACTTCGTCCAAGTGTTGGCTTGGTGCACTCCTTTCATAGGTCTTCGCCTAGAGTATTTCAACAACTCTATAAGTGTATTCCTTCGACACTTCTATTATATCTAAACTCAAAATAGAGTTCTCCTTGTGCACTCCTTGCACTTGCTCGATGCCCACCTAGTATATCTCTACAGAGGCTTTAGTAACTCTATTAGTGTCTTCTCCTCAACACTTCTCTTTTATCAGGACTCGAAACAGAGTCCTTCTGTGTACTCCTTGCACTTTCTCGATTCCCACCTATAATATATCTACAAATCCTTCAATAACTCTATAAGTGTCTTCTCCTCGACACTTCTCTTTTCTCAAAAATCGAAACAAATTCCTTCTATGCACTCCTTGCACTTGCTTGATGCCCACCTGAAAGAGCTCTGTAGACTTCTTAGTAAATTTTTCTCTTTGTTGTTTCCTTCTTTCCTTCTTGAGTTTATGATCACTCTAGTGTGCCCTCCTTGCATGTTCTTTCTGACTCCGTAGATTTCAGAAGCGCACTCCTTGCGCTGGCTACAAAACCTCTAATGTTTTGTTGTGCACTCCTTGCATAGCCTAAAGAACCCAGAATGATACTTCAAACTCAAACAAACATAGAGAAATCTATCTTCCTACTGTAATGAAACTTATCATACATGTACATCATTCATTCATGAAATACATAAACACATGAACAACAATATGCATGTAAGAAAAATTTCTTTTCTATTAGCTATGTATATATGTACAAGTGTTTACAAAACTAGACTGTAACAGAGTCCCCGTTCTCTCAATCTCTCTCTTAGAACTTCTAATACCTCCTAAATCCTCCTAAGGGTCTCTCTACCTGATATCTCCTTCTCACATTCTCCTTATTACAAAAGAGGGCTCTATGAGCTTATCCTCTCCATCGTCTAAGTTTTATCGCTATCCCACTATTGTACTGTACTCTCTATGGCTACATTCTATGAATGTCTACGCAGACCTGTCTACATTATGGGCTTGCTAGAGGCAACCATTTAAGGCAACCTCAACCACTACCTATACAAAGGCATGGCCTGCTCTTAAAACTTTACAACACAGAAAATATGTATCAGAACATATTTTGAAATTTAAAAATAGGAGGGTCGACGCCTCTCCCTTTCTCTATTTCACATCTGCGTGTTGGCGTGATGGTGAACGTGTTGAGGTGGAGTGATTCTCCTGCATCATAATTCCATGCTATGAAAAACATGAGCTCCTTCTCATGAGCTCCCCTTCTCCGGTGTTAAAATCCTCCTAGATCCCAAATTTTCTTCTGGAGTTGTCCTCTTGCTTCTGTCCAACTATGTTGTTGTTGTTGTTTCTTCTTCTTTTGTTACTTCCCTTCTTCTATGGAAGGCTCTCCTCTATTCAACTCCCTTTTTTTGAATGCTTCTTGCATTGACCTCAACATCATCTCAATTATCTCTTCTATCACCCTGTCCATCTTCTCCAGTCACTAGCTCTTCTTATGTAGTCTTCTCTATTGCATGTATTCCTTCTTGTCAATGGGTAGATCAACCTAGTCCCCCATGCTGTCCTTATCTCCTCTTATGGTGCTAAGGTTCCAATTTTCCGTAGACTCCAATTTTGTAGTCTCTTCACTGATTTGTTGCTCAGCTTCCTCCTCTGACAGATTAACTTTTGTCAGCTCCCCTTGTGTTGGTTCAAGTCCAACTTCTTCCAACTTCTCCCTAGGTTGGTATGCTCCTCCATATATCTCCAAATTATCCTATTGGATGTGCAAGGTTTTCACCATGACCCTTCTCTCTAGGGATTCCAAATCCTCATACAGATCAACAAGGTCTATGTTATCTTCTTCTCATTATGCTGCAGGATCTAGTGCTATAGTCATCTCCTCTTCAACTTCCTGGCTGGAAATTTTGAGCCATTCTTCTGACTGATATTATCCTTGGGTAGAATATGATATCTTCTCCTTCATCATGATAGTCACTACCAGTTTTCCTTCTTATGTTGTTGCATCTGCAACACATGCTCTGGCCTCAACTAGGCTATTTGGTAGGAATATACGAATTCCACTAATAGTCATAATGCTCCTCTGATCCTCCTCCTGGATGGTGGAAGTATTTATATTCTCATCATATTCATTCACATGGTCAGAAAATCCACATGAATCTCCACCCATCATCACTCCTTGCAGAAATGAACTCTCAACAAAGTCTGTGAGACTCTTAGACAGTCTCATCACATTCCCCCTGCCCACCTAACAATTTGGGATTTCTCTTCTGCCCACTTGGAAGTCTATGAGATCAATCAATCCCATCTCATTTCCCACCTGGAAATTTGAAATTTCATCACTTCCCCTCTGGAAGTACATGATACCTTCCTCTGATCTCTTTCCATTTCCCACCTGGCATCTTGAAAGTCCATTTCTGCCCACCTCATAGTTTATGACATCCCCTGGTAATCTCATATCATTGCCCCCCTAGCAATATTAATTTTTTTTGTTGTCCTCCTGATAGTATAGAAGACCCTTAGTTGATCCCATTTCATTTCCCACTTGGAAATTTGAAAATTCATCTCTTCCCTCGCAGTTCATGAGGTCTTTATCTAATCTCACCTCCTCCTCATAATTGAGGTGTCTTCCTGTCTCTAGTTCATAGATGTAAGCCATTTCCTCTTCTATGTCACTAAGGTATTCAATGTGCCTCAACCACTTCTTCACTCCTTGTTGCTAGCTTCTAGCCAATAAGTTTTGAACAAACCATTTTACTTTCCTATCCAGAGGCCATTCGTACCTCCAACATACTTTTGTCTCCTGCTGCATCTTTAATGTCAGTTGTTCCATTATCTCTCTTATCTCAGTGAGTTCCTCATCAATTCCTTGTTTACTCTTCTGTTGGTGGTCTCCTCTCCCACCACGCTCATGTCCTTTAATATCCATTTCCACCTTCTACCTGCCCTCCTAGACATCCTATGGATTACTCTACACCTAATAACATCTCCATCTTCTCTTACAACTCACCTGGTTGTTTAATTTTTTTTTGATGTGCTTGTGAAAAAACCTCCTCACAAAG
Source organism: Picea engelmannii (assembly GCA_009831015.1). Lineage (NCBI taxonomy): Eukaryota > Viridiplantae > Streptophyta > Pinopsida > Pinales > Pinaceae > Picea > Picea engelmannii. The sequence goes on along the minus strand of ML779881.1, from coordinate 38,373 downwards.
AATCAATACTCTATCTTCCTTCACCTATTGTCCAAAAGTGAACTTTGGCTTTTGATACCATTTGATGTAGTCAAACTTTCTTCTCTATCTCCTTTTCCTGAAAACTACAAACAAAATCAATACTGATACCTCTTGATGGTGTGTATCAGAGTATCTCCTTTCACAATTTCTTCTTTTCTACTATCTGCAAAAAAAATTAGTCCTTCTCCTCTTTCTCTTTCACCTAAAATCTACAGAAGAAATTCAAGCTCTGATACCAAATGATAAAGACCCCCTACCTCTGCAGGGTCCGTTGACCTCCTGGTCAAGGATCGTTCTTCAATATATCGAGCTCAAGTAGCTCTTAGATTCCATGCTAAAATATTACGAACAAATCCACATGTCCTTTTAGGAAACTCACCCTGTGCGAACAAGCACCAGGAGCAAACCTCAACTGCACATAACCGTGGGTTGTGGCCACTTGCCTACAAAAAAGGCACGTCACAATTTCCTGTGTCGGGACTTTACTAGTGAGCCAACACTGAATCCCCAACTCCCGAACTCTGAAAAGATATTAAATTTCCTTACCTCTTCCCTTGGCCTCCGTCCATGTGACCATTCACCATGACCTGGGGCCCAACTCTCAAGCATGTCGGGATTTTGCGTATTAGGAATTCCTGATGGAATTCACCTCCATTCTCCCAACTCCCAAAATGTCGATATTTCAGAGCACCCAATCCAACGATCCTGATTCCCCCATGATATGATGGCTCATATCTCGTCGGAGTTTCACGTATCACGAGGTAAAAAGATTGTTCACCTCTATTCCCCCAATCCCCAAAATGTTGAAATATTTCCTAGACAATCAATGATCTAGATCTCTCTTTGCTCAGTGGTTGTGATCTAATTGTGAATTCACATTTTGTGAGTTCTCACGATTTCCCCCCTTTGAATTTTCCCTCCTAAGAATCAATGAAATGTTAATCTCTCGCCACGCGTCCCTCCCAATGGACGGTTTTGATGATGTCAGGATTTCTCTACTAGCGTCCTCTAAATCACAACATCCTTCACATTCATGACTCCCGAAATGCCAATATTTCAGAGCGCCCCAAATCTGACGGTTCACGCTCCTCTGGATCTAATGGCTTAGATCAAATCATGATTTCACATTTCATGATTTCTCATGACTCAACCTTTGACTCCTTCGAGTCACAAGTCAACGAAATGTTGATCTATTTCCACCTTTCCTCTAATGATGGACAGTCCCAATGATTTCATGACTTCGCGACTTTGCAAGTCGGCTCTCCTCCTATGCACTCTAAAGGGATAAACCTCACATACTTCCTCCAGATCCAATGGTTGTTGGTCAATGCGGTTCTAGGTCTGAAGACTCAGATTTGTTTCTCTTGCACTCTCTCATGTGTGTTTGGACGTGAGATTCAATGGTCCATATCTTCTCCTGTGCAACTGATCTAACGACTGTTGTGCTCATCCTCCTGAAATATTTCTTTCTTCCTAACTTGGAAGATTTCCAATGTTTCAAAGGCTTCGACCTTTGATTCCTCTATGAACCATGTGACTTTGGGTCTTGCCTACGTTCTGGAAACACTATCTCTCCTAAGCTTTCGAACTTGAAATAGTTCGCTCCTCTACACACTCCTTATGCTCTGACTAGCCTTCATATGGATATCTTCAACACTTCGTCCAAGTGTTAGCCTAGTGCACTCCTTTCACAAGTCTTTGTCCAAAGTATTTCAGCAATTCTATAGGTGTCTTCCTTCGACACTTCTATTTTATCTAAACTCGAAAAGGATTTCTCCTCGTGCACTCCTTGCACTTTCTCGATGCCCACCTGGCAGAGCTCTACAAAGCCTTCAGTAACTCTATAAGTGTCTTCTCCTTGACACTTCTCTTTTCTAAAGACTCAAAACAGAGTCCTTATGTGCACTCCTTTCACTTGCTCGATGCCCACCTGGAAGAGCTCTACAAAACCTTCAGTAAATTTGTATGTGTCTTCTCCTCGACACTTCTCTTTTCTGAAAACTCAAAACATATTCCTTTTGTGCACTCCTTGGATGTGCTCGATGCCCACCTGATAGAGCTCTATAGAGTTCTCAGTAACTTTGTGTCTCTATTCTTTCTCTACACAATTCCTCCTCTAAGGTATTCAGTAACCTTGAGGTTCCTTCTTGATTTTATGATCACTCTAGTGTGCCCTCCTGACCTATTATTTATGACTTTGCAGAGTTTATATGTGCACTCCTTGCGCTAGCTACATAACCTCCAATGTTATTTTGTGCACTCCTTGCAGAGCCTAAAGAACCCCGAATGATAGTATAAACTCAAAAAAATATAGAGAAATCTATCTTCCTACCGTAATGAAACTTATCATACATCTACAACATCCATTCATGAAATACATAAACACATGAACAACGATATGCATGCAGGGAAAATTTCTTTTTTATTATCTATGTATATCTATCCAGGTGTTTACAAAACTGGACTGTAACAGATTCCCAGTTCTTTCAATCTCTCTCTCAGAACTTCTAAGACCTCCTAAAGCCTCCTAAGACTCTCTCTACCTGAGATCTACTTATCTCATTATCCTTATTACAAAAGAGGGCTCTACGAGCTTATCCTCTCCATTGCCTCAGTGCTATCACTATCCTACTATTGCACTGTCCTCTCTACGGCTACATTCTATAAATGTCTACCCATACTTGTCTACATTCTGGGCTTTTTACAGGAAACCATTTAAGGCAACCTCAACCACTGCCTGTACAAAGGTGTGGCCTACTCTTACATCTTTACAACACAAAAAATCTATATCGGAACATATTTCAAAATTTAAAAGTGGGAGGGTGGGTGCCTCTCCATTTATCTATTGCACGCATGCATGTTGGCATGATGGCACACGTGTTGAGGTTGAGCGATGCTCCTGCATCAATACAATACCCACCCAACCTACCCTACAAGGTTAGGACCTCCAAGACATATAAGCGATGCTCAAGCCGAGGATTCATCCGATTGATTTTGATGAGTTAAGGTCTCAAGGATGGTTACTCTTCTAATGAACAACGAGTTTTATACATCCCACCAACACAATCAAGTTGAAAACCAACTATCTCAATCAATCAACATCATTATTGTTCATGTTGCATGAGAATTTAATTACTAAATCAATCATATAGCGACATAAGTTAAGGCGCAAATGTAATCTACTTTATTTTATTTTCATGTCCGAAACGCAAGCATCTATCTTATTCAAGGCGTAATATTAATCAATTATTGAATTCAACATTATATCACTGTTATTTTAAATTGTGCACATGGTCTAAATACCAAATTAAATATAAATCAACATCATTCGATGCGCGTAATTAATCTAATCAGGTAGGAAATCATACATGAACGTTATGACAATGTGCACAAGTAATCTAAGGTGTAATCATTAAGCATCAACATTAGTCCAAGAGAAAGCAATCTAATCACCTGATTTATCAACATAACCCAAGGAGCTAGGGAATTCATTCTCTCAATCATGTATTCATTAACATTTTAGTGGCACAAGAAGTAACTACACACATCATCATCCATACATATCATGACACAAAATAATTATCAATTAATTTTGATGGTGCAAATATTAACCACACACATGACCATCCAGAGATAGCTATTATATCATGGCGCCAATCAATATCGATTTAATTTTGACAGAGAAATTAGAATTCAACTTCTATAACTAGTCTTACACCTAAGATATAAAAATAGAATATACCATTCACTACCTAGTGATAGTGAAATTCACTATTCACAACATTCCAGTCCCAAACATTTCTTGAAATGAGAAAGGGAATATTCCTTCTAGAGTTGTAATAATTAATTTCGGTAGGACCAAGGTCTCCATTAGTTTTCCATAATTAAAAGAAAAGAACTATAAAAAAGATGTTCCCAAATAACAGAGAATGTGTAAAAGTGACGATCTTGTAGTTTGCAAAACTATAGCCTAACTATCTAATATGGTAATGTAATATCTAGAGTATAAATGATATCTACTTTTCTTTAATAACAAATGTACATATATGATATACACATTATTTATCTTATAACTATAACATGCCATTTTAACGAAACCAATATCAAATTTACATTCTTTATCATTGATTTATAACATGAAATTTTAACAAACCAATATCAACTTGAAGAGTTCTAGATATCATAAGGAAAAGAATATATAAAACTGCAAGATCTCATTTCAAGAAAAAGATAACTACTTTTAAAATATTACTAAACTAATATCACAATGGAAAACTAAATGATACTCCAATATGTAGAGAACAATAATACACACTCAATAAGATAAGGAAAAAATACTCTTAGCACTGTCGTCACAACCCATAAGTAAGAAGGTATCATAAAGGTAAGGCAAGCTCGCAATCCATAAATCAATGAGTGAGACAAGGGTATCCCGGATCACAAACACCATGAAAGAAAACGCAGAGAACATAGGGTAAAGAAAGGGTGTTTCCTCCAACCACATTTGACATCCTCTTACTACAATATACCTGAAAGAGAAGTAAGTCATTACAGATAAAGGATTTTAATGAAGCTAGTGTAAGTCTATTAAATGAAAAGATGAAATATTTATGTTTTGTAGTAAGGTAACTATGAAAAGACTCAATCTAACTAAAAACAAATAGTTTTGTAGATTTACCTTGGTTTATTTTATAATTTCTAAAGGATTTCAATGCTAAAATTCAGGTAAGGCGTTTTAATATTCCGAAGAAGCCTTAGATTTTTGTTCATGTGCCAAACTTGAAAGTACCATAAACCTCTACTGTAATGGCCATTGATGTGAAATGTTCTAGGCATTTCTCATGCCAAAACATAGGGAAACACACGTAAAAAGCAGGGACAATAACGATAGCAGGGACAATAATGGTAAAAATTAGAGAGATTAAAGACAAAATGTAGAGACATTCCTTACTAGAAAATGCAGAGCCAACTTCTCATGGAAAATGTCGAGGTATTTGTTGAGTGTGTCTGTTGGGTGAAGGAAAAATGGCATGGAAATATCCTTGGTTAAAATTCATAATTTGGGAGTTGAGGTGCTGGGTAAGGACACCCAAACCTAGCCATCCTTCTCTCAAAAAAATGCATGGAAATCAAGTGTAATCCCCACCAGGAGGTGCCCACAAGCGTTGACTGTTTGGGTAAATAAAAACCAAAAAGAGACGAACTTGGAGATCTTAAAAATGTAGAGATTAGATGTTGGGAATTTTTAAGGAAAATGCAAAGGTTAAGTACTCGAATATCTTAAAAACGCAAATATTAGATGCTGAGAATTTTTTTAAAGAAAACACAGAGGTTAGTTTACATGTTGGGTGAATTTTTTTTAAATGAAGAGGTAAGATTACAATTGCCCAGATGGTGAAATCGCAGAGGAAACTAATCTCCCCATACAATAACACATAGATTAAAAATAACCGCTGAGTGAGAGAATAAATCGTTTAACAAAAAGTAAAATGAAAAGGTGAAAACAAGATGGAAGGAGTTGGGAAAGTTTTTTTTTTTTTCCACCTCAAAACGCAAAGGAACACAATGAGACAAAATCACTAAGAAGAAAGGAAATCGCAGAGGAAATCAAAATGTCATGGATGAACAATGAACAATAAGGTTTCGTTGGGCAATGAACAATAACACAAGGATGATCAATGGACAATAAATTCATTGGGAAATGAACATGCAACGCTGGGCGAATTCCCCAAGATTCAATTAGAATATGCATTGTAAATATCACTACAGTTAATGATGAACACTGAGAAAGGTTTTAAGGATGCATACTTATTTTAAAATAAATACAGTACACATTAAAAAGCTTAACAAAATTTTACAACATCAACATAACTATCATAATCGAAGATGAGAATTTGAATATGTTCTCACACGCTTGTTCTCCATCCAACTCCTTGCTTTCTAACTGTGATGACTTCACTGGTACTCCTAGAAAATGCTAGGGGTACTCTTCTTCCCCCTTAGCCCCTTAAGACACAAAGGGTAAATGCACAAACACAACTAGAATCCTCTAGCTCCCATATCGCCTCGCAAGGTAGACCCACCACTCTCTCTCAAGCTGGGTATCCCAACTCTCACAAGTAAAACCATTCGAAATTTTTGCAACATAACCTTACTCATAACCCATGTTTTCCTTTCTCTCCACTCAATCATGTGTTTTATGACATTTTCCCATAACTCATCCCCACTTGCACATTTAATTCGCCTTTTTAATCAAAATAATTTAGAATCATCTTCCCCTTACACTTGTCACCCTTTTCCCCGATTTGCACAATTAAATCCACATTTTAATTTAATAAAATTCAAATTCCCTCAGGCATCCTAAAAATGCTCCTAAAATCACTCTTGGTTGTCCCTTTATTCCCTTTATTCCCAATTAATGACTACCCCATTTCTAAAGCTGAATCGAGTTAAAATAGGAATGTTATCTAGTTAGACTAGACTCTAGATTCTTTTTTATGTGTATCCATTCCTTTATCTTTATTACATTTTACCTTAAATTCCAATTTGGTAATTACTTGCACAAGTGTATTGAATAACTCTTTTAGATTTATTTTTATTTTCATTGATTTATTTCATCCCCTCATTATTTAATTTAAAAATTTAGATTTTAGTCTTCTCACTAACTTAGACTTTGTATTAGTTAAATTTTTATTTGTAAAATCTAAGACCATTAGGGATTATGATTAATAAATTCATTCTTAAATTAATTGATTAATCTATTAATTAATTCAGGAGTGTTCAATATTTTACAAAGTTTAACATTTGCTCAGATTTTTCTAGGACACCTAGATTCATTGACTCAAATTTTATTTACACGATGTGCCCTTCAATATGCACTGCATGCTCCAAGGGTTCCACTCGCCTTTGATTGAAATTTTAATTATGCGATGTTCCCTTCAAGACGCACTCCATGCTCCAAGGGTTCCACTCACCTTTTACTGGTTTTGATAATTTTCCAACCTTCGGATTCAATACTCTATTCAGGTAACCTTGTGAGAGACTAAGGGCCTCTAAGTAATAAAGAACTTCCCTTATTGCGTGCCCCTTAGAATATTCGTGAGAGAATATCTCAGTCTGTCATCATGACATCATGGATCTCTCGAACTATGAAATCGTTAACCTACAATTCGAGCCACGACATGAGTTCTAGTAGGTTGTGTCAGGGATGCTCCCACAACTCTCCCTTAATATCTGGTTTTTGTGCATGTGCCCTTTATTCCTTGTGTGATTCAGATTAGAAAGAAATTGTCATCCTTCATCCATCAACGAAACATTGTCAATGATCCTTAAAAAACATCATAATATACCCGATCATAAGTCACATATGCATAAATGAAATACTTAAACCAATACAATCCACTCCCTGACTCAATCCAGAGTCCAAGGAGGTCCATTGATGCCATAAACATTCTCAATCTGTCAAGTGTTTTGCACACTCATGGGAAATTCGTCAATAGCATATGTCAATACATAGATATCAAATAACATAACATCATAATCCATCAACATGATCATAAGAATCCATAAGTGAAATAAACAACCATATACTGAACTAGATCACTTGCATGCAAGTGTCCTCAAAGAATAAGTCAGTAACATGCGCTCGCAAGAGAGGTATGTTACAATCTTATAATTATTTCTTGAAGCAACACATAGATGTGAGACATGGAACAAACATACATGTTACAAGTGAAAGTTACAAACTTATTTACCCACAACTAGTGTTTGGTATGTCATAGTGAATTCACAATGTTTGATATAGTGTAAGTCCGTTGTCAAGTCTTATTCCCATAGAAAATGAGCAATATAATCAATTATACAATCGAAGGTTCACCGAGTAATCCTACAGCTCCATTTCCATTTCACTTCTTATAGTTAATATTTAGGTGAAACAATTGATGGTACTTCGAAGGATTATAATTGTAGTTATTCTAAAAATTTCACTTGGTCTTCATAAATCGATGAGGCCTATGGTTAGTGATAATTGTCATTTCCTTATATATAATATAAGTATTTTATATTAAAGATCAGCCGAAAGAAATGTAAACATCCTCATCATAGGTGGTATATATGTGAACAATGTCAAAGAGTGTATCACTGTGATTTTCCATTAGATGTCGATGTCAAAGGAGGTCTACACCAACAACATAATTTGAAGTGATTGTTTCAATTTCCAATGGTTGTTTAAAATATTGAAGAATGAAGAATGAGTCCAATTTTAGGATCCACTTCATCTTCTCAAATTACTTCTATTGTTCCTTATCCTTGGCTCCACCCTTGTTCACCTATATCAGGGGCTATGCAATATGACTATCAATTCATGTCTTCAAGGTCACCTAGTTATTGATGACTCACAACATAGCGGATCCACATGCACACTGCACTCATCCATGATGTAACCCTAATACTGAATTTTCTACATGATTAATAAGAGCTTCTTGAGGTTGAAATATAATTTATGTTTTGTAGGATGCTTAGTGCTTCATATCCTCTTCCTACTTTTTGGTGAAAATGACAATGTCATAGAGGTATACCAATATAAAATAATCGAAGTATCTTTGTTATTCCCTGATCCTGTTATTCCCTGCTGGCTAGGGACTATAACTTCAGCCGTGCATTTTAGTTAATTATTTGGTGCATTTTGTAACTTTGTTACCTAAGCTTTTTCAAAAATAAGCCTTATTTGAATTTTTTGACAAAACAATTTTATTTTCCTAATTTTTTTGAATTTGCAATTTCAATTTTTTAAATATTATTTAAATTTTTTGATAAAACAATTTTATTTTCCTAATTTCTTTAAATTTTCGATCAATTTATCATTGGTTAAAATCAAGTTGATTTGACTTTATTCCCCTTGTATGGCCCGGCACCAAATCTCTAACGCTACCCTGACCAAAGCTATAAAACGGCCTTGACACTGCTAGCCTTGACACTCTTATCTCTAACACTAACATTGCTTCAAAAACCTTATGTTTCGGCCACTACCGCTCACCGCCTCACAATTGTTTCACCTCATGGCAATTTCTTGGCTTTGCACTTGGCTCACACCGTGCAATCTCTTCACCGCCTGGCCACCATTTTGCCTCTGCTGAGTTATTGATATCTGTTATTGATATATGTATTTTTATGATCAACTTAAATTTTTTTAATGTATTGTTCGTGGATCTATCTAACCAACTTAAAGAAACTTGATAACTTGAAAGAAACAATCAACCACTTGAACAAACCCACCAATTAAGTAACTAGTTTTAATTTTTTTAACATTAAAGCTTAATATTGTGTCACCTTACAATTATTTTCATTTTAATCCTATGTCAACATAAATTTGTGACGTGGAAACTTTTAATTAATCGAAACTACCACTTAATAACTATTTTAGTATTTGTTTTAAATTCTATGGCACGGACTAGCGAGCTCGTGGCATATATTACTTGATTATATTCAGTAATGTTGTCAACACATTAGTTGCACCACCCATTTTGTACCTTATTTATTTTGATCACGTAGTGATAGATAGTTGATTCATTTGTTGCAACAAACATTATGATATATTAATATATAAGTTCTATGATTGCATTTTTCAATACCACGTTATCCTCTCACTTCATTATCCACTTATGTATTGCAATAGGTTGTGAGAATTGTGTAGAACATATTATGTAATTGAATTAGTAGTTCACTATGATAGGTTATATTGATATCATTATGCTCATTAAATGGATATCTAAACGGCATATAAAAATGAATTTTGTATTGCGTTTTGTTATCATACATATTGATTTTATGGAACTAACATTATTATTGAGAAGGTATTGATATCATTATGCTCATTAAATGGATATCTAAACGGCATATAAAAATGAATTTTATATTGCGTTTTGTTATCATATATATTGATTTTATGGAACTAACATTATTATTGAGAAGGCTAGGACTGTTAATCTCAATACTCACATTAATCTAGTTCATATGTTGGTAGCAACCATAATGAATATTGATATCATCGTGGAATCATACTCTAAGGAAGGACTTCATTATTTCAATGAGAGGAACCATAATGAATACTAATATCATTGTGGAATCATACTCTAAGGAAGGACTTCATTATTTCAAGGAGGATAACATATATCCTATAATTTTTAGGATCTATGAAAAAATTCCCTAACTCCAATTTTGGTTCGAACTTATTTCTCACATTTGATTACCTTTTGTGTGGGAGATCATTATTGTTGGAATCAATGACTTTAGGTTATAGAATTAATAAAGGAATGTGTTCTAGTAAGGAAAGTAAATTGTTACTTCCGGATATTAATGTAAAAGAAATTTCAATTATTATTTTTTAATATTAGTGTGAAAGGAATGTGGGTAGTTTCTTTAGGTTATTAGAGGGGAAGTAAAGTATTCCAACCATAATGAATTATAATATCATTGTGGAATCATACTCTATGGAAGGACTTCATTATTTTAATGAGGATAACATATATCCTATAATTTTTAGGATCTATGGAAAAATTGCCTAACTCTAATTTTGGTTCGAACATTTTTCTCACATTTGATTACCTTTTGTGGGAGATCATTATTGTGGGAATCAATGATTTTATGTTACGGAACTAAGGAATGAAAGTGTTCATTTTTGTCTAATAAGGAAAGTAAATTGTTACTTTGGGATATTAATGTAAAAGAGATTTCAATTATTACTTTTTAATATTAGTGTGAAAGGAATGTGGGTAGTTTCTTTTGGTTATTAGAGGGAAAGTAAAGTACTCCTAGGTTTTATAGGTTCTACATGCTCTATATCTTGATTAGGTTTAGGTTTTGTAAAGGGGGTGAATCATTTTGGGTATCACTTTTCTGTGAAGTGATTGGAAACGTTGAAGACTACTTCTAGGAATGTCTAAGTTGGTATGATAGGATTTTAGTTGTGCTTAGTTTGCAATAAGTATTGAGCCCAATGTTCTTGTCTTTTTTAGCAAGATCTTCATTGTTTCATGAGTCATAATATTGTGTTTATAGAAGGTATATTTCTTACACACCAGATTCCTATGCGAAAGAAATTTGTATGCCATGTTCCTCTCCACCATAGTATCATATGTAATCTATTGAAGACTGTAGAGTTACTACCATATGTTATGGAATGATTCTTGTCAATATTATCCTTAGGTGTTAGACAATAAATATTTCCATTGAGATATAAACCTAAATAAAGGGATTACCTATTCTTGGTGCTTTCATTGCTTTGGAGGAAAGGTGTCCTTAGGGTGTGACTCCCATACATCTCCCATTGGACTTGAAGGTTAGTTCATTGGACTTGAAGACTAGTTCAAAATAGTTGATTGGATTTATTCAATGTTTTTTAATCACTACGAAAAAAAAATTCTTATTTAAAAGGACTCTAAATGTAATCATTTGCATATTAATTGATTTTGTGAAGTTAAACGAGGGAAACCAACTAGGTGAAAAACCACCCAACATGTTCACAATAAGTTGGGTTGTTATAAAGTGTTATAAAACTCTAATTTCAACTCTTGAGACCTACAATCCCTTATGGAACCACATGCACCCAATACCGTGAGCATCATTAGTTTGCAATGAGATATATGTGTTAATTTGATTGCTATCGTCTGCTGCATGAGAACTAGGTGGGGGAATGGTAAAAAACTCAATCTTCAAAAATAATAGTAATCTTGAACTAGTTAAATAAAAGGATTTCCACTGAATAATAATTTGTAACATTCAATGTTTCCAACATCACATTGCACGTCTATGTATTCTAGTAAATCATAAATATTGCAAGCCCCTTAACAAAGAGAAATATGATTTAAAAAGTTTGTTAGTAGTAAAATATAACCATGAAGTGGAGTTTGTAACATTTGTTTTGTAGAAAGGAAGCTATTTCAAAAAAGGGGTTGATATGATCTCATAGCTTGTCAAAATATAACCTTTTAATATGCGGCAATGAATTCAAAGGTATATCAAATCGTAAAATATAAAAATGAAAAACTAACAAATAGATTTGATGAAAGAAGCTTTGCAACTACAATTGTTGTATTATTAATTGATATCCATTAAAGTCGCATTGGAATAGATTTGTTGTATTATTAATTGATATCCATTAAAGTTGCACTACAATAGAGGTATTTGTGACATAAAAACAATTCCACGACATAGATTTTAAGCATTTAAATGTAAAACTTTGGTTACATAAACTAAAATTTGGTTACATACACTATGGAAATAGATATAAAATAAGATTAAGTTGCCTAAAACATTTATCTCTCTAATGCTATCCTCTTGATATATTGTTACCGTAACCCTCTACTAATATATCATTCACCCTTTAGTTACATCAACTATGAAAATAGATATAAAATAAGATTAAGTTGCCTAAAACATTTATCTCTCTAATATTATCCTCTTGATATATTGTTATCCTAACCTTCTATTAATATATCACTCACCCTTTATATAGTGCTTCACCAAATTGCATATTTGAAGAAGAATGAGAAACAAATGTACAACTTTGCTTCAAACAAGATTCTACCCTTCAAATATGAATTATGTAAGATTTATAAAACAATCCATATTAATTACATATATGTTAATATGTGATGGATACAAATCTATTGTTAATATTCTTAAAATTTCTTCCAAAGATGAGAGTTGGATCCTTGATAACCCACTCCTTAAATTTCTTCTTCCAAAAATTGATTCCTACCCTTTTCCTTTTTGATTTCATAACTAAGTATGATACTTATTACCATAACCTATGGTGCGATGAAAATTAAGAGGTACAAACCTCCTCTATCAACTATGCTTATCTATGATGATGATTATCCCTCATATTCAATCTTCCCTACTCATTTGTAATACGTGATCAACCTTCTATGTGACCTTCTCTGTGTACCCTTGACTTGGTTTCCCTCCTTGAGACATCATTTCCATTCCTCGAAAGTCATTGAGCCATATTTACCTTGCTTTTTATGTAATTAAATTAAAAAAAGTTCACCATTTATCTTTCCTTTTGACCATTGTGCCCTTAGGAGACGTATAACATTGCAATAGCTCTATTAATCTTCTTGTATACTTCATAGTTTTCCTTTTTGTGTAGTTGAAGCTAGGGTGAGATCATAAGTTGTATTATAGGTGCAAAAAATACATAATATAAATAAGGCATTCCTACAATGCATAATGCATACAATAGCTTCTCAATTTAATCACTATTACAATCATTCACAATTTAAACATGAAAATAAATACTTCTAATCCATATATGACTTAGATTATATAGGACTTATGTATAAGAGCTAAACAAATTAGTGATCAATAACACTATGATTTAATCATTAATGAAAGAGAGCGATAAATTTCACCCAAGGGTTTATTTTGAACCTGAACATTGAAACTACCTTCATAGATGTTCACCCCAAGTAGGGCTCAAGCTTAATGGGGTGAGGAGTTTAAGGTAAAAAAAAATCTCTATAGAGAATTCAAAACTTTTAAAGGATCATGTAATGAAATCTTTTCTATTCCACTGTAATGTGGTTGAGAGTATCATATTATACAACAGCCAAAAACACCTCAAGGTTTGGTGTCCAAGGGTCTCTACCACCCTCACCCTTGGTTATCTTAATTGCACTCGAAAGTGACACCCCTCTACAAGGATGATGTTTCTACCCCTTTCCTCTATGCCCATAGACACACTCAAAAGTGGCATCCCTAGGGACAAAATGAATAATACTAATATCTAGGAAAATCATTAGCATTATTATCCCATGAATGGGTAGTACACTCTCAAACTCATAGTCGAATCAAACCATGTTATAAAAACCAATAATCTACTCTACCATGTACATTTAATTTCATAGCACTTATTTCTTGCACGAAAAAATGGTAAAACATCAATACCCTCTTTGATAGGCTAGCCAACCCTCTCTAATGAAAACAATCCTTCTATAATCCTTTCCAAGCATCATAGTTTTCTAATATGTTTCCCTTGGTCTTCCCCCTTCTTATGAAAGGTATTAATTTGGATAAAGGGTGAGATTGCAGGTGCCGATAATAAGGAAAAAGTAACTTGTGGCTCTATCCCATTATCTATTTTTCCCTAGTTGACTTCATAGGTAATTTTATCAATATTTTCTCTTCCCCGAGGCTTCCTAAGATCTAGTATATGGTCTCGATTCTCATCTAGACATGATACATTTCCCTTTAGTATGTTTCCCCATATTTAAATCAAAGTATCAACTTATAATGTATTATTCCTTCCAGTAATACTAATGTACATGAAATATCCTCATCATAAATCTAGAGGATCACATCAAGGACGTACATTAATATGTATTTTATTCAATAAGTATGTATAATATCAACCACTTCATTATAAGGACTAAGCATGATTAAATATCATCAAAGATCATAAATGTTATATAGTCATTATCAAGTGTAACAACCCTAGTTAAATGATTGCGTAAGGTTTATCAAGTGTAATTAATTAAATAATTAACTGTCCTAATGTATTTTAGTTAAACAATGATTATTTATTAATAATATTAATTGATTGATTAATTAATTAATTATTGTTTATATCTGTTAATTAATTAATTAACTCATTTAAGGTTTGGGTAACGAATTAAAATCTTAATAATTTTTATTTATTTATTAGAAAACTTAACGTATGAAGGATAAAGCATTGAATGGATGGATATAGTATTGAATGGAGGGATAAGGTATTGAAAGGAGGGATACCGTATTAAATGTAGGGATAAGGTGGGTGGCATTAAATGAAGGGAGGAGGCGGTGAATGAAAGGAGGATATGAGGGTGCAGAGGCATTCGAGAGAAGGAATTTTGGAATTTTTGGGAAAGGGAGCATTTTGAGAGCAGAGACTGTATTTTTCTGTTGGGGATATTTTTCTGGTTTGGAGTTTGGGTGGATTGTTACAGGGGTGCACTAGGTTGCTGGGAGTTTTGGGCTTGGCGACCAGGAATCCTCACGGAATCCTGGAGCTAGGGAGCCAGATAGGCTCTGTTCCTAGCTGGCAGGGAAGAAAGATTTGGTTTTGGGTAGAGTTTGGGCAGAGCAGCAGCGAAGACAGACGAAGATTGGAGAAACAACATCAGACAGAGGTATGTATTTTCATGATTTTAGGTGGTTATCATTAAGGTGTTGAATATGTTGTGTTATGTG
This sequence comes from Picea engelmannii, assembly GCA_009831015.1. Taxonomy (NCBI): domain Eukaryota; kingdom Viridiplantae; phylum Streptophyta; class Pinopsida; order Pinales; family Pinaceae; genus Picea; species Picea engelmannii. Next base: position 23,124 of record ML779881.1, on the reverse strand, counting down.
ATGGTTACCTGATTTAATTTCTGCTGAATAAATTATGGTTAAATGTTGAAGATTAAATTGTACAGGATAACATTTAGTTACTCTCTATTTTTAACTTGTGTTTTATAAGGATCTGTGGGGACAGAGACCTTACACATGGTATCAGAGCTCAATTTTAGAACTGAAACTTGGGCTTGACCACCCGCTTAACTATGCAATCTACTCCTTTCCCCAAAAAATTTGGATGAATTAAATATAGCTATGATGAAATATTCCACCTCTAAATGATAAAATAAAATCATTTTTGCAAAGAAAGCAATGTTAAAGAAATAGAAGATGTTAAAGAGTAACAACCAAATGGAAAGCTTGGAAACAAATATGCCTACAAAGTATCAAATACTCCAATCTATAGAGGGATGAAAACTTCACCTACAAAACTGAGTAAAAATCACAAAACCAAATGCTATGCAAAATGCCAAGACTTGCACTCAAAATGGAAGGATTAAAAGAACCTAACCTTAAACCATCCAATAACCGAACACTCTGCAAAGAGCCATTAGCCATGCACTTAAAATGAAAGGATTAAAAGAGCCAAACCATAAATCGTCCAATAGAAAGAACCTTGGTAATAAGAATGATGAAACAAACCCGATCTTCACAAACCACATGCCCCCCAAAAGAAAAATATTTAATTATACTTTAGGTATTGCAGAGAACCAGAAAAACAATACAAAAATAATATTTTAATCCAAAACAAACAATATTTTGGAAATGTATGATGACTAGAGAATAGATGTGCAGTATAGGCCCATTCATAGCAGTTCTACATGATGCAAGCCCACAATATGTTCTACATAAGGTAGCCTACAATAGAGTACCAGGTTGACCTAAACAAGGACTACTTGACCCGTATAGATAGGGGTCAGGTTGGCATCATTTTCCTATATTGCTACATGACTTTCCTCCTCATTTATTGCACACTTATATCTATATGTAAAGCCCTTCTGCAGAGTCAAGAGACCACCAATATATGATAGTGGATATGCTCACCAAAAATTTCTGAATAATGTAATTAATTAAAAAGACCAATTAGAAAAATAGTCACTTAAAAATAATTCCCAAAACTTCTATTATTCAACATCGATATTTGCATCTTTACATTAGCTTTCTTATAAATCCTCCAATACTGTCCAAGCATGTAGCCCAGTTCTCCAACAGGTTCGCATAGGGTGAAAAATTTATATCCAACATCAAGATAATTGCACAAAATAGAAGACATCAAGATGATTATAAAAATACAGACGTGAAGGAGAAGCAAATACTCATGACATGAAAAGACATAAAAATCAAACATGGAAAATGAATTGTAGGTTCTCTTTATGCAATACTTGTTCCATGCCTGACCTTGTATGCCAATCTGCATAGATTGCAATGGCTCCAAAATGACTCCACGTACTAGGCATCCAAGTATATAGGATGTAAGAATGTGCCTTGCTTCATGAACAAGAATGAGTCACCTGTAAGGAGGCCAGAGACTCAAGACTTGAGAAAGACCAGCACCACCCAGGTAAACTAAATCCAAAAGCCCTAGGCCCAAGATAATTGCTAAATTTGGTCTAAAGTCTATCCCATTGTTCACTAATCAGGAAAAACCGGCTAGTGAAGCCAATAAAATAGGAACAAAACTTCTAGAAAGACCCCATTTTTTTGGGTAAAAATTTAGACGCTTCTAATCCAGTTGAAGCCTTCAGAACAACAGGCATCGGATTTCTTGGACCTTCTGCACACTACAAAAAACAATATGCAAATCCAAGCACCTGCAACAACAAACAGTCAAGCAACAACCAAGAACCAAGCCTATCCACGAGGGAGGAGACAATGGAAGAACTGATTGCGCACCAGTTCAATGAGAGAACCACCAAGGTGATGGAGAGGGAATGACCATGGCGGCCGACCGTGTAGCCAAGGATAAAAAAAAATGATGGGAAAATGTAGGGTTAGGTTTAGGTATGGAAGGTGATGGAGGAAGCAGGGTAGGCATGTGGACTTCATGTGTGCCCTTACCTAGTTAATAATTTTATTTTATTTTATTTTAGTTTTTTTTTAATATTTTATTGATTTGATTATTTTATTTTATTTTTATTTAATTATTTTTTTAAAGTGTTTTAGATTAGAAAATTAAAAGAAAGATGGATAAATTAAAGTATTATTAGATTAAAAATTTTAATTGTTCAAATTGGTTTAAATTAAAAAAAAAAAATTGTGTTTAATTATGTAAATTAAACATATTTAAGTTTAAACATATTTAAATTTGTGTTTTAAATTAATTATAAGTTAATTAAAATTTATGAGGTGGCTAAGTTTAAACATATTTTAATTTGTGTTTTAAATTAATTATAAGTTAATATGATTAATCAAAAGTGGTTAATCAATGGGAATAATTTAAATTAAATTAATGGCTAATTATGTACTTAATAAATTAATTAATAATAACAATAATAGTAATTTTCGGGATTAAATGAATTAGTTGATTAAGACGATTGGAACTTAGGTTAAAGGTTTAGTTTAGATTTTTTTTTAGTTCTTAATAATTAATTAACTTTAGGTTGAAAATCACCTTAATTAGTTTTTAAACGCAAAGTATAAGGACTTAGACCAAGATAAGCAGGAGGGGGGGCTTCATGCGGACTAGGTAGGAAAGTTAGAGAAATTGGCGAGTATGGTGCAAAGATAGTGTAGCTACTAGGCGAGGGAGTCAATAGTTTTCTTAGGCAGTGACAGCAAGCTTAGACGCTTAACCCTAACCTAGCCACTTCCCCTAAATAGAGTAACGTTTGTTTACAGACAAGTAAAAAAAAACTTACGCCCAACCCTGTTTTCTAGTTTAAGTTGCACAAATGTGAAATGTCCTTTAACTCACCCTCACAACTTTGGTTGATGTAGGTTAAATCATACAGGATGGTTAGGACTTGAGGAAATAGAGGCAGAGGGGCATTTTCATAGGGACCGCCAGTGCCGCCACCACCATCGCCTGAACTAGCTCTCATACTGCGCTCTTTGGAGGCCATAAATGATACTTTAAAGGGGCGTCAACCAACAGGGATCGAAGTGGAGCCCCCACCATATGGAACGAGTAATCCGGAAGAGTTGAGGGATTCAGGGGGGGGGACCTCCACCTAAAGACATCACTGGAGAACTGCAGAAGATCAAACTTCCAGAGTTTCCCAGGGGTCGTGCCAGTGAATGTGTCAAGGCATGGTTGGAACGCATGACAAGGTGTTTTGCCTTAAGAGACTATGCGTCCACTTCAAAGGCAAAGATAGCGATTTTTCAGTTAAGAGACATTGCCTTGAACTGGTGGGGCAACCTGGAAAGGAAACTGCATCTTACCTCAGACACCGTATCTTGGGAACTTCTCGAGGAGAGGTTCTGAAGGAAATATCTGCCAGCTTACTATGAGGAACAACAGGTAGGAGAATTTCATTCTCTAGTACAGGGAAAGAGGACCATAGAAGAATATGAGATCAGGTTTATGGAATTGGTCAAATATGTCTCATACATGGATAATGACAAACGATAGACAGAACACTTTGTCTATGGGTTAAACCCTAAGATAAGGGCTATGGTACGGATGTGGAAACCGTCTTCAGTAGCAGAAGCAGTGGAAACTACATGTTATGCGGAGGAACACATGAACTTAATAGGAGGTACGAGGCCGACCTTTCTTCATCATCCTAGATTTGTAGGGAAGGTCCCTAGGACATTTCCCAAGGGAAGGGGCTCAAGGCCACCTCCATATGGTAATAGAGTCGCACCAAGGACGGTAGCCGCAGGGATTTAAATGGAAACAAGTGCAACATCTCGTTCATCACCAACGATGTAGACAGGTCCATGACCATCTCAGGGAGAAACCAGTAGGGGTAGGGGTTCCAGGGGAAGGAATTCATTTCAGAGATAGTCATAGAACAATGTGCAGGTTCAATCTCGTGTTACCTATTGGGGATGTGGAGGACCCCATTACGAGCGTGACTGCCCAGAGTTACAATCAGGATTTGTGAATAGAGAAGGAAAGGCCCCGATGGGAAGAGTAAGTGGAAGCCACTATATTTATGCAACAGTTAATAATCGCCAGGAAGAACATAAATCCATGGTGGTGGAGTCATCAGGTATGCTAAATCATATCAACGTTAAGATTTTATTTGATTCGGGTGCTATAGATAGATTCGTTTCACCATCTACATTAGAAAAGAGTGGTTTGGCAGCGTACGAGCATGATGACTTTAAACAAGTCGAGATGTCTTCAGGGGAAAAACAAGCGGTAGGACCTAGCGTCGATAATTGTATAGTAGACCTGGGAGTGTGTACTACTAGGTTGAAGGTATATGTCACTGCTCTCGGGGCGTATGACCTAATCATTTGTAACGACCCTGCTTAAATAGATGTACATGATTATTAAATTAAAATTAATTTAATAATATAACTGTCCTAAAAGATTAGCTAAACCATAATCATTTCTTAAAATAAAATTAGCTAATTAATTAGTTATTCATGATTGTCAGTGATTAATTTAAGTATTAATTAACTCGTTAATTAATAAGGTAAATAAATAAAAGGAGGATAATAAATTATATTATTAAATTAATTTACGTACCCAATAAGGGATAACATATTAACTAAAAGGGATAAGATATTAAATAAAGGGGATAAGGGGGCATTAATGGGAAAGGATAAGAAGGTAATAAATGAGTTAGGTAGGGAGTAAATGAGGTGGGGAAGTCGATGAAGGGGGGATAAGGAAGGGAAGGAGGTGGACGGGAGGTCATTCTATAGGAGGTTGGGGGATGGATTTTGGGAGCTCTGGGATTTGCAGAGAGAGGTGATATTTTGGGAGTGGGATTGTATCAGTGCACTAGGGTTGCTAGGGGTTTTGGGCACGAGGGCCAGGATATCCATATGATATCCTGGAGCTAGAAAGTACCTAGTTGGCAGGGAGGAACTAGGTTTTGGGCAATGTTTTACGGTGCAGCAATGGTCAAGAAGGAATTTGGACAATGGAGGGTTATTAGCATCAGGTTCATGTATTTAAGATTTTTCATTGTTTTTAAACTGTTATAAAAAATTTATTACGTGTTGATAAATTTATAAATGCTTAGGTGCTCAATTAAAAGAATTATTGAATTTTGTTTGAAATCAGGTAGATATATTGTTACAGTTTATGAAATTATTTGACGTAAATTATATTCGGCCCCTACATATGGTATCAGAGCCTTTGTTTGAAATCTGGGCCTAAAGGGCCAAGACTCCAAGCTCAAATTTCCCTCCACTTAACCTGCAAACAAAACACATATATTTTAATAAGAAAAAAAAATAAAAATATATATATATATATATAGAAATAAATGCAATATGAATTTTAACACGAATTTACTAAAGTAAAACAAGCTACTAGAGTTGTTACAAAAATATTTGGGTATCATAACAAAATCTTTATGACATATAGCTGCTGAAAACTACGATAAACCCTAAACCTACCCCTACATTTGGTATCAGGGTTTCATTATGCATGAAAAATTTTATGGCAAGATTTATGTGTTTCCCTAAAAGTGAAAGAATTCCTTGTTGCTAAAAAAGGAACAGAGTAGCACAAACCTTGCATGTAATTTGTTCATTTTGACTACTTCAAACCCTAATTCAACCCTCGTCAAAAATTAGCATGTGAGATAACTTTATGAGTTGATTAAGCCATTTTTGCATGGTAGATGAAACCCTAATTTGCCTTGGATTTCATAATTGGTAATTTACCTACAACTACCAAGCAAATAAGGCCTTAAAACAAATTGCTTTAGCTAAATATTGCCAAACAGAAAAGTTAATTAACTACTTTTGTTCCAATTAGTAACTTGGTTATTCTAGTCAATATTAAAGCCTATGTCAACAGCTTATACGTGCATAAAAACTAATCTGGAACGACTTTTCTCAACCAAATTTGGCATATCCTTAAAGGGGAAGTTCGCCGGAAAGATTCTCTTTATGTGAATAGAAAGTCACATGTGTGGCTACTATACTGGATATCTTATACATTTTGAATGAAGGCACAACAAGTACTGATGATGAGTTGACTGTTGGAGGTGAATAAAACAATTTCATGGCACCTAATCAATGTAGGCCTATAGGATGTCTTTATGCAGTGAATTATTAAGAAGGAATGGGCAGTTTACTATGGTGGAATTTAATGAATACCAGCTACAAAAAATAATATTTGGAGGTTCCTAAAATAAGAAAAAGTTACCAAAGCCATATGTTTAGCATCTCCACGTAGTCAAGGATAGCAAATAAGTGTTGTAGAGTAGATTTGGCAGAGATTTGAAATTATGCTAAGAGAAAATGGATGAGTAAATTAGCTAATAGCCAGTTCCATCATTCATTGGGTCATGTACACTTAGTGTTTATGCCAAATTCGCCAAACTAAGGAAACCCTGTTGTGAAGTTTCATGTTAAATATGCCAGATAGGAAGCCTTGTCCATTTCTTTGGTTGTAATTAGTAATTCTGATAACTCCCTCAAAGCCTTGAAGCCTAATCCTACCGTTGTATTCCATTATTGCATGCAAAAAGGGAGTTGGATTTCAAACCCGCATAAGCACTGGAGGGAACCTTGCATGTTGTGCATTCTTGACCGCCAAGAAAGACATAAGCTAGTAGCAAATAATTAGGCATGCTAAAGGCATGCTAAAGGTGCTAAGGCACACAAGAATTAGGTATTGGTTTATTGTTGAGGTTGGCAGAGTATTAAGCTGTCTACCAGGAGTTCGTTTGTCACCATTTTGTTTTCAAAACCAAAACCAATGTGACATCAAGACGATGACAAAGGGAGGACCACGATGACAATGATTGATCGAGGTTGATATACATAGACAGGACCACATAGAAGAATCCACAGACAGAAACATACTGAAGAGGAGATGAACTCAAAATACATGAACCTTGAACACCAGAAAAACTTGGCATAAATATTAGTGAAACTTTGATGTTCTACAGGAATCTGGCAAAAAAAAAAAAAAAAACAAGTTACATCCAGATTCCACGACAAATCTATAATACACTTTCACAGACGTGGACTTTATTGCTCATGCATGACTTCCTGACATGACTGGACATAAAGGGTTCCCGTCAGAACCCGGATATCCTTCAGATCCAGAGCCTATAACCACACGAAAGAAACCATAACGTGGACAAAACAGACAAATGTCAAAGACCACCTATACCTGTGCACCATCTGAGAAGTGATTATGCAGAAGAGTAAACCCTAAGGGTAGTGAGGTGTGATGCCAATAAATAGAATAACATTAAAATGCAATTCAAAAATTAAAATACAGTATTTGAGTGGCTTGTTATGAATACTTACATCAATTGCTATCAAAGATAGGTGGCCTGCATGGTTGCATTTTTCAAGTTTGACATAAATATCTTACTCTTTGATATCTTCTTTGGTGTCACATACAAAACCTTAAGATCCCCTTCACCCTTTTCAAGAGCCTTATAGATTGACTTCTCATTTTTTGTTAAGGTTGTTGATGTCAACATGCCTGCTGGAATTTTTAGAGCAATAAGCCCCATCACCATCACTTGATCAAATATCAGCAACCTGCTAAAGCCAGCCTGGTTTTTCCATGTTTGGTGGCCAAAACATCTACCAAAAGTGTGAGGATTGCCGCAGCCATGGTTTTCTTTCCAAACCCTTGTGATTTTAGCTCCCGAATAACAACCCTGACAAACTAAGAAAACGAAGGAGGCAACGAAGTAGAATGCCAAAATAAGTAGAATGCCAAGCCGAGGAAAGAGGCGAGCTTAGGTTTTGGTATTGAAAACCGAAGGCCGAGCACATGGGCCTCATGCCAGAAGCCCGACCTTAAAGGCTGCCAGCGAATGCCAATGATTTTCTTATATATATTAATGTTTAGTTTAATAGTTTATTTAAAATATTAAAATGCCCTTCTGAATAATTAAATTTTCATTTTTTTATTTTGATTAAATTTTAGTTTTATAATTTATTTAAAGGTATTAATAAGCTAGTGTAAATTATGAGTTTTAATTTAAATAATTTAATAATATAGGGCTAGGTATAAATTTAAATGGAGTTCGTGGGATTTGAACCCTGAACCTCCACCACAATGCAAAGTCCTTACAAAATCTGCCCTGCCAACACACCACACAATGTGACTTTTACAAATAATTTCACATATAAATACTTTAAATTTCATACCCAAGACCACCCACCAAGCAAAGCGCCTTAAGAAGAACACTAATGCCGAAAGGTACATAGCGCTGGTGAATTTTGAAACGTGGCTGGTAGTCAGGGATAATTATTTAGATGTCGCGGTTTTATCGTATTTAATCATTAAACGTGGTAATTATATAACCTTACAACAAATTTCTTTTATGTGATTAGGTAAATGTTAAAAAGTAAACATATTAACGGATGTTGTGATAAATGCAAGAAAGTTATGAACGATAAATGTGACCCATTGATTTTGGAGGACGACTAATAATATGCCAGCATCTTCAATGCATAGCCATTAGATAATGGTTTAAGGTTAAAAAAGGATTAAAAGATCATTAATTGTGCCCATTGTCAATAGGTGTATGCCCTTTCAGCGTAAATTAATAAACATAAGGTCGGAAGTCACTTTAATCAAGTTGTAAGAAAAAAGTTAAAAGGGCTTAGACTAGGACAAGCGGGAAGGAGGCGACATATGCACTAGGAGAGTAAGCCTAGGAAGTGGCGAGTGAGGCGCAAGGCTAACGTAGCTACAGGGAAAGGGAACCAATAGTTATTTTTGTAGGGGTGAAGAAATCAAGCTTAGATGCTTAACCCTAACCCTAACCTAGCCAATCCCCTAATGGAGTAATGTCTGTTTACAGACAAGTAAAGAAAACTTATGCCTAACCCTATTTCTAGTTTGAGTAGCACCAATTTGAAACATCTTGGAACTCACCCTAACAAATTTGGCTGATGCAGGTCAAAGCATACAGGATGGTCAGGACTCAAGGGAATCGAGGCAGGGGAGCGTCGTCGCAAGCACCGCCAACACCACCAGTGCCACCACCACCATCTCTCGAACTAGCCCTCACACTACGCTCGTTGGAAGCCATCAACGAGACTTTAAAGGGGCAAGAACCAGCAGGCACTGAAGTGGAACCCCCACCGTCTAGAACGGGTAATCCAGAAGTGTCAAGGGATTCAGGGGGAGGATCTCCACCTGAAGACATCACGCGAGAATTGCAGAAGATCAAACTTTCAGAGTTTGTTGAGGGTCACGCCAGTGAACGCGCAGAAGCATGGTTGGAAGGCATGACAAGATGTTTTTCCTTAAGGGACTATGCGTCCAACTCAAAGGTGAAGATCGCCATTTTTCAGTTAAGAGACAGTGCCTTGAATTGGTGGGGCAACCTCGAAAGACAATTGCACCTTACCCCAGACACAGTGTCTTGGGAAATTTTTGAGGAGAGGTTTCAGAGGAAATATCTACCAGTGTACTACGAGGAACAACAGGTAGTGTAGTGTCCCCAAAGCCGAGCCCCGTTACAGATCATGTTATATGCAAAAGAATTGTAAATATGTTCTATAGGCTGGTGAGCCAAGTTTTGAATAAGCTGTAGGCTTATGAGTTTTGTTAGGCCCGGAGAGCCTAAGTGTTGAAGGCCAGGAGCCTGTGATATACTTGTATGTATGCAGGTCAATTAATAAAATGTACATACCGCCACTGCAGACCGACCACGATGAAAGAGTGATGGGGGACTGAGCGTCCATAGATTGGGCAAGGGATCAGGAGCTGAAAGGTGGGAAAGGGGCTGAGTGTGGAGCCTAGGGGCTAAGCCTAGGGGGCTTAGGCCTGGAATAATATTTTATTATTATTATTCCTAAAAATCTTGTGCACATTATTTTAACCTAAGTTCTTTGGAAGGGCCCGTGATTTCCCAAGTGGTGGGAGAAGGGCGTACGGAGGGAACACATGCAGTTCCCAGGGTGACAAGTGTCAACCCTGGTGCATGCAAATATAAGCCTTAAGCTGAACCGTGGGTGGGCTCTCGCCTCCATTCTGAACCGAACCTCTATGCATGGAACCGGTACGACCTCTGCGGGATACCTTGGTTCATCTCTGAAACCGTGAGCTCTGTTTTGTCTGAGGAAAACCATGTATTACCCTATCCACAGCTAAGAGTCTGTGTCTGTTCTAGTCAACCCAACAATGCATTTCCTGAAACCGAATTCCCTGTGTTAAACTCGAGTGGAAGAATCCCTGGTGGTTCGGGAAAATTGAGCTAGCCTGTGCGTGAAGCCTGCTCCGAAAATCATCCCGTGAAATTATCCTGTGACAGTTGAACCTTTTTGAAAGCCTTGTCTGTGTTTTCCTGTGGAAATGTTGTGGTTGCGCAGCACTGGACTGCGTGAGGCCTGTTGGCCTGTGAGCGACCCCTCCAGGTGAGGGAGTGCGCAGGGGAAGAAGAGGACTCCTGGAAGGAATCCCTGTAGCTGCCTTAGAGCCCAGAGAATTCCGGTCCGGTCTGTTCC
>ML779880.1:917242-949821 GCA_009831015.1 Picea engelmannii | reverse complement strand
ATGATGATGATGATGATGATGATGATGATCATCATCATCATCATCATCATCATCATCATCATCATCATCATCATCATCATCATCATCATCATCATCATCATCATCATCATCATCATCATCATCATCATCATCATCATCATCATTTTATAGATAAAATTTATTTTTATTTTTAATTTAATTAAATTAATTTTCCAATTTAATAATAATTTTTTATTTGATTAATTTTTTATAATAATAATTTGTTTAATTATTATTTTATTTTATTTTTAATCACTTCTCTTAATCCTATAATTTATTTAATTTTATTTTTAATTTTTTTATTATTTAAAAATTATAATTTAATTTTTTAATAATAAAATATTTTCCAATATATTTTAAAAATCATTTAAAAATTACATAATTAAAATTCAAAATTAATATAATTTATTTTTTTAAATAATAATATTTAATTATAAAACTATCCAACATCAGACTATCATAATGATTAAAGTTCATTGAGATCCATTAATCTATCATCCTTAAAAAAAAAAATAAGAAATTACTTACACCATAAATATTTTATTTATGGTACAAATAATAAAGAGATAACACTAAGAATAATTTATTAAAAAAATTGTCGTTCATAAATAAATATATTTTCAGAAACCTTTAACTCGGTTTCCATAACCATACTTCCATCATCCCATCTGATAAAAAGTTTATGGTAAGTTTTCATAAAAACATGGTCATCATAGCTCCTTAAATGTGCTGTCAAATACGTACCTTTTCTCTCTACGCTATGGATTGATCGCAAAATATGTAATTCGGTTAATAGGAAAATATGGATATATTATTGATTGATATATTCCATATTTTTTTATGAGTTTAAAATGTGTTAACTTAATTTAAAAATAAAAGTAAAGAATAAGATTTGAATTTTTGAAATCCACTTTTTATAATAATATAAATAAATTATCTCAATTAACTTTCAAATTAATTAATTAGTTTTTATTTAAATTTATTTATTATTATATAAAATTCAAATATATTTAAAAAAATTAAATATCATTTTAAAGTCTATTTTTTATTAAAAAAAATTATTTTTTTTCCAAATTCATCTTTTTATTCTAAATAAACATCATACACTATTTAGTTTTTAAACGATGAAAGTTAAATTTAACATGACTATGGCTAACTATCCTAATTAACTTTAGGCTATAACTTGACATAAAAAAATAACGTATTTAAATTATTTAAATTTAAACATTTTATTAAGACTAAGTATAAATAAGAATACATCACTTATTAAAAAAAATTCAATTAATAATAGGAATGTATTTTAAGGCCATTAAACAATTGGTGAAGGGGCAATCCAAATTCATGGATAAAACCTATCTTTGGAATATTGAGTACAGAAAGTCTTTGACTCAATATTATTTTCTTGTAAAATAAGAAAATGATTAATTTTGTGTTTTCACATTGAATATTGAATATTTTTATTTAATAAATAAAACAAGCAATATGGTATAAGCAAAGGTGGAGTTGAATAATGTTATTCATGGAAATTATTATTATGACAAAATATCTAAAATTTGACTAACACATCGTTAGATTGCAACATAATTTAGTCAAAGCATATGATTCTAGCAATCATTCTCACTAAAAACTCAAAATGCTTCGTGAATTTTGAGTAGATGTGTCATTTTGAAAAATAATGAAAAGATTAAGAGACCATTCCGTTTGAGATAACTTGGATTATCAAAATGTATGACACCCTTTGTTTGTTCATAATAATGGTCACACTTAAACTTAAATTTTGAGCATTTATTAAAAAATAAATATAAATTTTATTGTTTTATAAGGTATTATTCTTAGTTATTTAAAAATAAAAATAAATTTTATCTTTCTATAAGATATTATTGTTGGTTATTTTGGGCGATGATTCATTATGAAATATGTTAAAAATAGTATATTTAATATTTTCAGCTTTTACTTTTAAAGATGTTTTAAGATTAGTTGTATTTTATTATTCTATATTGATGTTTCAAATCACATTTAGAGTTATTATCATGATATATAATATGAAAGAATGATAACATAATGGCAATTTTGATAAAATATTAGGGCATGATATATAATATGAAAGAATGATAACATAATGGCAATTTTGATAAAATATTAGGGTGGCAGGAGTGGGAGGGATGATAGGGAAAATTGAGATTAGCTTCACTTGGAGTTTAGGCTTTGCCTTCAATAATCAAGCAAAAGCTTATACATTTTGGACTCTAGACTTTTTCTCCAATAATCAAGTAAAAGCCTATGCATTGATGAAAGGGGTTTAGGTGGCTGTGAATCATCAGTTCCAACAACTAAACATTCTTGGTGATTCCAAATCCACCATCAGGCATTTTATTCATGGAACTTCCTTAAAGGATAATCAACTAGACGCTATTTTCTCGGAGGACCAAGATCATGTTAAATTCAATTCCCTGGGCCTCTCTTTTCCACATCTTTTGTGAAAATAATGAGCCTATGAATCATCAAGCAAATCTAGCTACAACTTTGGAAACAAGGGTGATATCAATTAATGGGGTGTCTCATCATATTTCATTCCCATAATGAATGATGTCATCATCATGAAACGTCCCTCTTCGTCTCACACTTTTCTCCTCGCCTCTCCTAGATTTGAACATGTCAGTAAACGATCCCACGACGGAAGCTTAAGATCACAAGACCCTTCCCGAGTTTTATAACTAATGCAATGTCTATGTCTTTTTATTCTCAACATCTTCCACAAGGTTTTTACTATGTGACATTGTATTCCCTCCTATTCTAAAGATGTTTGACTATTCTCAAAATATTTAGATTATGTAGCTTCTCTTAGTCCTATATTTTTGCACTTAGTTTATCTAACTACTTTGTAATGTAAAATTTGTGAGCTTTGATTGCACCTTTTTTATAATATTGAATCCACCCATTCTTATTAAAATTAATGAAAAAAAACACACAATATCAAATAAATCTTATTTATAATAAATAAATAAATATTTATAATTTATAATTTAATTTCATTCTAATTATTATTATTCTAATCCGATATCATATTCCTAAAAAATATAAAATTTTGAGGTGTAAATTGATCATGTTAAGAGGGAAGGAAAGGAGTTCAATATCTCCAATTGTAAATGGAAGAGGAGTTAGTTATAAAACTTTAGACAAATATTCAAACATCAACAAGATGTGAAGAGCTTTCAATAAAGTTATATTGGTCGGGGTCTTAGTTAAATATTCAATCACATTATGAGACTTATATAATATGAGATTTCGTATTATAAGAATATATAATGAGATTTCAATAGAGTTATATTGGTCGGGGTCTTAGTTAAATCTAAAATGATATTATAAAACTTAGGTATAATAAGATTTATTATATATAAATGTGAAGTTTGGATAAATTGTAATATTAAAATTAAAATTATATTATTATTATTATTATTATTATTATTATTATTATTATTATTATTATTATTATTATTATTATTATTATTATTATTATTATTATTATTATTTGTATTTAAATTTTGATATATTTTTGATTTGATAAGAAAAAAATATATGTAATTTTAGATAATTTATGTATTAGGTTATCTGTATTTTATGTTTTCATTATGAACTCATCTTTTCATGATAGAAATGTTTTCATGTTGACATATTCCTTATTAGCTTCAATCTTTTTTTTTAAGGTAAAAGGAATACGTTAATTTGAAATTCGGATAAACTATGATATTAACATTAAAATAATAATAATATTATTATTATTATTATTATTATATCTTTATTTAAATTTAAATTTCGAGATACCTTTTGATGTGATAGGAAAAGAGTATGCATAATTCCTAGATGCCTTATGAATTAGGTCACCTATATTTTATGTTTTCATCATGAATTCATCCCTTCTCGATGAGAATGTTTCTATGTTGACATATTTCTTGCTAGCTCCAATCTTCCCTTTCAGAGATAGAAGGAACATTATTGGGAGTAATTGGATCTAAATGTCTCATGTATGTGTAATGCCATTCATGAGTATGAAATTTCTTTTACATATATATTTTTGAATTTGAAAAAATATCATAAATTCTAGTATTTTAGCAAAATGATTATCATTTACCTTTTTATCTAGATAATCACGGAATTATTCATACTCTTTTTTCCAAAAAGAAAATTTCTCCATTATATTTCAAATATAACTATTACATTTCGAGGGTCACAAAAACTATCCAAGTAGGACTATAGTTGTTCAGAAATTTCTGAACAAATATCTCACCACAGAAACCTAAATGAGCAGGACTATAGTTATTGTGTCATTACAAAAACATGAGAAGGCAAAAATATACAATCACATGATCACTGCTCTAACATGACAAGGTAGAAATAAAAATTCCAAACACTATCAAAAGGAAAGACTAGGAAAGAGTGATGTGTTCTCTATGGCCTTCCATGCCATTTTCCCAGCTGAAAAAGGTGATCCTACCTTAAGGTTCCATAAAAGACTTCTTTGATAATATGTCAGCCTCTTTGTTGTGTGCCCTATAGATATGATGGAAGCTTATATCCTGAAATGTTTTTATTAGGCCCTGTACTTTTCCCTTCCATTCCTCTATGGTGCATGCTTGTAATCTTCCTCTTTGATTTAGCCAGTCTATGACCACCTTTGAATCGCCGATGATTTTCATTTTAGTACATGAAAGGTGTAGTGCTACAGTTAGCAAGGCCCAGACAACCAAAAGCTCAGCTTTTGTGTTTGTACCTTGACCACAATTCATTATCCATCTGGTAACATAGGAACCATGTGTTTTTAGATACCCGCCTATGCCAAAACGATTCCCATCTGCGTTGGTTGCCCCATCAAAACATGTTATGGTGAATCCTTCTTGGTGTGTAAAGTCACAAGGATGGGTTTGTAGTGGCTTTTGAATGCTCTGCTTCCAATGGAGAGAGCCCAAAATTTTAATGGTTACCCGATTGACTGAGGGAGGAGTATCCTTGAATAATGCAGAGTTTCTCTCCAACCATAAAAACCAACAGGTGAGAGTTGGAAGGAATGGGATATTTGATTTATCTACTGTCCAAAGATTAAAACAATCCAACAGTGTTGAGCCATTCCAAATATCCTTAAGGTGTAGGAGTGTTTTTAATATCTTCCAAGTAGAAATGGTGAAGCTGCACAAGATAAAGAGGTGATTTGTGTCTTCAGAAGAACAACTGCAAAGAGAGGAATGACTGTGACCTTCCCATCCTTTCCTCTGTAGAGTCTCCCATGTGTGAATCTTCCCCTACATTGCTAGCCAAGTAAGTATTTTTATTTTTAGTTGAATAGACCACTTCCATAAGCCACGTCTCCATCCTTTTATGACACTGTTGTCCTGAGTGGTAAGATAAGCCAGATATACATTCTTTGTAGGTAGATTACTGGAGTGATCACCTCCCATCCACATCAATTTGTCGTTGTAGTCCACAATGGAGACACCAGAGCTAATAAGTGCCTTAATGTAGTGATCCCATTCCATCGCCAGTGGGCCAGAGAGGCCCGAGTCTGTATAACTGTACCAACTGGGCAAGTGCCCAGATCGTTCCTCATTTTTCCAAGCCCGAGAGAGCACGATGATCTTCTTTTGTTTTAAGACTGTAATCAGTTCCAGCGAGAGGTATGAGTTGTCCTCTAGTCCCATAATCTTATCAATGTTGACCACCATAAGATGGCTCAACCTCGAAAGCTAGCTCAGCCAGTGAGTAATCAAGTGTATTGATTTTAATAAACCACCCCAGATCTTGGAAACTGACGTCAGGGAGAAGGATGGAGATCTGAACCAATTAATGATCATGTAGGATGAGAGTTACTTGTCTTTAATTACGTCATGCCAGATGCCAATGCCCATTAGAACCCTCCATAGAGTGTTATCAGCTAAAGATTTACTGAAAATAAATATATTCTGGAAGCCCCAACCTCCATGGATTTTTAGTTTTTCTAGAGACATCCATTTGCACAGATGTAGATGTGGAAAGTCCTTGTTCTCTTTCCACAGGAAGTTATACATAAGATTTCTGATCTTGTTTAAAACATAACACAGGATGATAGCCAAGGACAACCAATAAACCGACAGAATTTCAAGTGTCGACTTAACTAAAATGTAACGTCCACCCAGGGACAACCACCTATTACACCAGAGATCAATTTTGTTCTCCAACTTAGACAATAGCCAGTTCCAGACTATGCTTCTATGGGGTCTAGTTGACATGAAGAAACATAAATATCTGAAACCTGTGGAAAGCAAACAAAACTTGTATGGAAGAACAATTTGAAATAGAGTCAATTCAGATTCAGATAATCCGACATATAGTGGACTGGATTTTTGTACATTTACCTTTAACCTAGAGGCTTTGCAGAAAAAAATGATAATACCTTCAATTTCTATCCATTCACTTAATGTATCATTTGTCATAATTAATATATCATCCACGAATAAGATGTGAATTATCTTTATTAACCTGGGAACTCTAATACATGTGATATTCCCAGCTGCCTTGTTGTCTTTTAGTAGCAAACTAAGCCCTTATAATACCAAAATAAATAACAATGGGGATTAAGGACAGCCCTAATGTAAACCCCAATCGCTCCTGAAGAATTTTGTCGCTTCCCTGTTTATTAAAATTGCAAAGGAAGATGAGGAAACAAAGCTCATTATCCAGTTGGAGAATTGAACATCAAAACCTGACTGTAGCAACATAAATCTCAAAGTATCCCTGTCAACACAATCATATGCTTTTTGTAATTCTAGCTTCAAGATTATAGATTTGTAATTCT
Organism: Picea engelmannii; assembly: GCA_009831015.1. Classification (NCBI taxonomy): domain Eukaryota; kingdom Viridiplantae; phylum Streptophyta; class Pinopsida; order Pinales; family Pinaceae; genus Picea; species Picea engelmannii. The sequence continues at coordinate 942,980 of ML779880.1, read as the reverse complement.
TATTCTTGATGCTATGAAGACATTCGTGAGAAGTGCCAATGGCGTCTTGTATCTACTGGCCTTTTAGGAACCTGATCTATTATGTAGAGATGAAGCTGGATAGGATGGGCTTGATACAATTTGCAATTATTTTAGATATTAATTTGTAAACAAGATTGAAAACAGAGATGGGCCTGTAGTCGTTGAAGGTAGTCGACTTGTTTGAATTCAAAATGAGAGAAATAAAGGTAGAGTTGAGATTATTAATTACCTTCCCTTTAATTCTAGATTCCTCTACCATATCCAATAGACCGGTCCTCACAAGATCGAAAAATACGGTGAAAAACTCCACAGTCCATCCATCGGGACCTAGAATCTTATCTTTCTTAAAGGAATGTAGCACTTCCTTTAACTCTTCTAAGTTGATAGGACGAGCTAAAGTGTTTTCTTTTGTATCTGTTACCATGTGAAGAAAGAGCCCAACAAGTCTGCATTGATCCATAGTTATATGTTGTCCCTGTGCTTTGAAAAAATTACTAAAATACCTCACAGCCTCAGCTTTTATATTCTCATGGCCTGTGTGTTGGCGTCCGGAGGATTCTTCAACTTCCCAAATGTGTTTTCTATTTCTCCTAAAGATGGCGTATTGGTGAAAGAACTTCATGTTTTGATCTCCTCCATTAATTCATGTAGCTATGCTGCACTGCCTCCATAGTTCTTCTTTTTCTCTAAGGATGTTGTTGCACTCATGTTCCAAAAAAATTAATAACTTTTATGTATCTTTTGTTAATTCACTATTGACTCGATGCAATAAAATATCATTTATATCATATTCCAATTGTTCCATTCTCAACAGGTTAATCCTTTTCTTTTCCCCGATCCATAGCTTGGTCCTTTTTTTTAGATCCTTTAGTTTCCAGATGATTCTACGTTGTTTTCCACCTTTAGAAAGATATAGTGGGTTTGACCAGATCTCATGTACTAGGGAGATATAGTCTTTATCCGATATCCACTGTGGATTGATCTTGAAAGGATAGGGTCGGTATTTTGGCTTGATCTTTAGTTGTAATAGAATAGGGGTGTGATCAGATACATAGGGGTATTCCACCCAAGAGCAATGTATACCTACATATGAGAGAAGCTCCTCCAATACATAGAATCTGTCCAAACTCTTTGCAATAGAGCTAGACCCTTGGTGGCCATTCCTCCAAGTAGGGATGATAATGTCTAGTTGAACATCGACCAAAAGGTTGTTTTGAAATAGATCTTTTAAATATTCTAAAAGTGGCCCAACCTATGTCGATCCACCCCAAATTTCATTAGGAGAGACGGTGAAATTCATGTCTCCAACTATGATTAGATTTTTATGTAACAGAATGCCACTTTCCTTGACCGCGTTCCATAATGTCTTCCTCTCCGCACACGAGCCATAAGTATTTAGTATTAAAATATTTCTCTTATTGAAAATGTAATAACCTGTCAATAGTATGCCACCAACAGAAAGTTAAGGTACCAGATCAAATTTAACAGGGTACCAAGATACCAAGAGCCCACCCGAGGTCCCTACAGAGTTAACAACACATATAACCCATGATGGTTGAAGGCCACTCATGTAAGTTCTCGCTTTTTGTTTGGGGACTAGGGTTTCTTGTAATAAAATGATGTCTAGATGAGTCTTGTCTAATAGACGTCTCACATAGGCCATTTTTAGGGAGCCTCCCACCCCTCAAAGATTAAGGGATAGAAAAATCATTATCTAGCCCTGGAAAAGGCCTTCACTGCTCTAAGTGCCCCACATTTTGTGGAAGGAGAATCATAATCAGGTAGTTGGGAAGAGGAGGAAGTGGCCTTGTAACACCCCTGTTTCCCCCATCTTGTAATTAATCATAAAATAGGATTACCATGCTAAGGCATATGGACAGTGTAAATGTATTATTGTTTGAGTTGCCAATAAATGACTGTGGGGGTGAAGCCTTGAAATCACTAACCATGATATCACTAGAGGAAATAATTTGAAAACTATAAGAGAGGGTTCATTATATCAAATAACCCCAATTTTCCATTGATGGGGATAATAAATCTCCTTCGGATCCCAAGGAGAGAAACTAGTTAATGAAGAAAGGACCAATGGTTTAATTATCAACCACTCCCATGAATGGGAGCATGGTATAACTGTAGAATGTCATCTTGAAGTACCACTGGGTATGACAGAACAAGCTGACCCAAGTTTCCTTCTGACAGAAGGAACAAGATGGGTCGAGAACCATCCTGGGGAAAATATATGATAAAAATCGGTAAGGAGAATGCACAGAGCTCTCCAGAAGATGAGGAACAAAAGGCCGTGAGCTTGATGCCAAGTGAGCATCTGATAAACCTCACCCAGGGCCATAATAGAGAAAGAAATCTCTGAAAGTTTGTAGAGAACAAAACCCGAGAGGAAGCTGAAATAGAGAAAGAATCCTTGAGAATTGTGAGAGTTCCCTAGTGATTTCATGGCTTGGCACGGGGGTGGAGAAAGTGATAAGAATGAATCCCTCTGAGCCTATGGTCGAGTGGAAGGAGGAAAACCCACAGTCAGTTAGTTAGCTACAACCTGTAATAGATAATTAATCACATATCTTGTGTATTTAAGTGGTATTGTGAATTAAAGTTGGATATCCTATGAATGTTGTAGGGATGGATATGTTTTCTTAATTATTTATATTGTACCCCTTTTGTGTCTTCTTGATTGTGTAATTAGGAAAGTAGGAAATTGTATGAATTGGATGTGTTTTTATACTCGTAAATGCTTGCATCCTGTGGTGGCTTAAGCCAGAGCCACGAACTGCGAGTTCGTCGATTGTGGGCATAGTTTAATGTATGCATGTCGACCCTCCTAGTCATTCTGAGTCCCTTGGAGGATGGAGTTTGTTAATCTCATGAGAGGTAGTGTAGATATGAACAGGCTCTCTGTGAGGCAAGCAGAGACCGAGAACCACTTAAGTTCTAGACTTGATGAAGGAGTGAAAAAGTTGTGCATAAGACTCTTCTAAGTGTTAAGTTCAGGAGAAAGAGCGCAATGATATTAAATCCTTCATAATTGATGAAGCTAGAGAAAGATAGCGAGATTTAAGTATCGAAAGGGAATATCCTTTCGTTTGGAAGACGAACGGATGAGGCCTTTCAGGAGGATCCAAGGTCTGTCGCGACTGCTAGATTGGAAGAAGGAGCACATGGATTAACGCCTCGACTCCTTTAGTCTTCTCAAGATTGAAAAATGTTGGTAATCATCATGAAGGGGATGGATCCTCAGAAAACCTAATTCGTGATGTGATATAGACCATAGATCCAAGGATATATTGGGACCCACCTTGACTGTTAGATCTGTGAGTGTGGAGTTCACGCGATGGGAGAATCATGCGTTGGTGTGATTAAACTTCTGAAACCCGAAGTTACGATGTGATTTGGACCATTGGATTGAGGAAGGTCATGTACTGTCGATCCGACATGAGCAGATTAATGCGAGTACGTGGGAATTCAAAATTCCCTAAGGAACAAGCTCATAAGAGACTAGCACTTTTAGAAGCGCAGATGAGGTCCAAAAGGTGAACTTGTTTCAAGTTTGTAAGCTCAGGAGGGAAGCGGAAGTTGAGACCCATAGATCAAGGCTCGCAGGAAGTAAATTGAAGGTCAAGACCTTCGAAACATCTGAAATATTCCAAGTCAGAGAAGAAAGCAAAAGCTTAGGAGGATCGAGCACTGTGAAAGATTCGGACCATCGGGATCCACATCCAGACAATTAGAAGAGCGCGTAGGAGGATATCAGATTTGGGTCGTCAGATCTAAGCACAAGGACCAAAAGTTGTTGGATCCCAAGGAAAGTGCACAATACCTAACCCTTTGAAAGTGTATAGGAGAGTGGACTTGTGAAGTCCCAAAGTTCCGAAGTCAATCAGAATTGTCCAACGTTAGGGTTGATACGTGGTGTAATATCCACAACTTCAGAGGTTTGTGGACAAGGAGGATGACATAAAGCTGAAGTAAATTCTGGTCATTGATTTCCAAGGGGATACGTGTCAGGAGATCGTGTATTTTGGGTAAAAGCACTTCGAAGAAATGGGTGCATAAGAGTTTGAAACTCCCAAAGTATGGAAGAGCCAAAGCGCCAAAGAGACGAAGAGTTGAAGGTCTCTAGACCATTATATCCAGAGAGACACATGGGGATAGATCATGAAATTCGGGTGGAAGCACTCTGGGAGAACGTGAAGGAGAAGAGTTTGAAATCATCGAAGCCCGAACAGTCGAAGCAGCCGGGAACCGTTGATCTGCAGAAGGACACATGTCATCAGCTCACAGACTCTAGATAAAATCATTCTGGGAGAAACAAAGAGTGAGGAAAATTGATATTTGAGATCTTCGAAGGCTGAAGTCAATATCTCGTGAGCTCCAGGTGAATCGCACTAGGGTTTCAGTTGAGAATTGAGATTCCAAAACCCCGAAGACCCGAAGTGAATATGGATCGCCAGATCCAAAGGGACGCGTGGCGATGGATCGTGGACTTCAGAGAAATATGTTCGAGAGTTTTTAGTTGAGATTTGAGACTCCTGAAGTTCGAAGAGTTGGAGAGTCGAAGTAAATCTCAACCATCCGATCATCTGAAGTAGATCTCAATCGTCATATCATCCAAAGTAAATGTCAATAGTCGGATCATCCGAGGTGAATCTGGACCATCTGATCCATAAGAGACATGGCATAGATCGGTGGATTCCGGACAAATTCCTGAAGTAATTAATAGCCATCAGATCAAGAGGACAGGTGGCATAAATCTGTAGATTTCAGGTAAAGACTCGAAGCAAGCCTCAACCATCCGATTCAAGTGGACATGTGGCAAGAATACACTTACTTCGAGGGGAAGTGAAGTTTGAGATTTGAGATCTCAGAAGTCCGAAGACCCGAAGGAAATCTTGACTATTGATCGAGAAAAGGGTTGTAGGACCATTGATCGAGAAAAGGGCCGCAGGATCGTTGATCTAGTTGAAAGGCCAAACCCCTGAAGTAGAGGTAGAGCCATTGATGTAGAGGGATAGATGCCTACAAATCATCGACTCTGAAAGATTGACATACGAAAGAATGGAAAGTTTGAGACTTGAGAATTTTGAAGTCTGAAATTCTGAAACAAATCACAACTGATGATTTGAAAGAGTTCATATCTGATCCGCATCTTTAAAAGGGATAGATCTGAGCCGTCAGATCAGAGGCACCGTCAAGATCGATAGTCCCATAGCATTGCAGGGATCGAAGTTGCACAAACTTTAAAAAGTTGAGGGTGAGCCGCAATCCAAACCATGGTTTTGAAGAAAGGACACGTGGAGGCTCAAGGAGAATTGCGAGCTGAAAGGTAGTTTGGTTTCAAACTGCCTTTGGTCACGCCCGCAATTGTTTTTTTTCGTGAGGTTATCACCTAAGGTCACCTCAAGGAGGGGCTTATCAGAAAAGGGGCTAGCGCCCAAACTCATAGATTCCCCAATCACGAAGGGAAGGTCGCGGGTACCATTAGACTGACACCCATAAGTCAAAAGGGTCTGTGTTTAATTATAGAGAGAGACCATCAGGGTCTTAGAGAGTTGTTTGGCTTCAAAATCGGAGATCCTTGACTGAGAGGTTGGACTGGTTCCTCGACTTTCCAAAATATAAACCATGAATAGAGAATCTGTCCTTTTAGAAAAGAGAAATGTTTTATGCCCCATCGTGGGTGTGTTACAAATTGGTATTAGAGCATGGTTACAACACTTGGCCTACTTGGGCTCATGTATGAGTTGCATAAGGAGGTATTGTTATATGCATTTACTCCTTCAGGAGAAGGACTGTAGATTCAACCTGTGATTTTGGGAATTCTTGTTGAGTTTCAAAAGGGTCTGTGTTTAATTATAGAGAGAGACCATCAGGTTCTTAGAGAGTCGTTTGGATTCAAAATCGGAGATCCTTGACTGAGAGGTTGGACTAGTTCCTCGACTTTCCAAAATATAAACCATGAATAGAGAATTTGTCCTTTTAGAAAAGCAAAATGTTTTATGCCCCATCGTGGGTGTGTTACAAATTGGTATTAGAGCATGGTTACAACACTTGGTCTACTTGGGCTCATGTATGAGTTGCATAAGGAGGTATTGTTATCTGCATTTACTCCTTCAGGAGAAGGACTATAGATTCAACCTGTGATTTTGGGAATTCTTGTTGAGTTTCAGCAGAAGAATTTCTTTATCCCTTTGTCAAAGTGATAACAACTCATACTGGAGTAGCGATATGATAATTAACATTTATAATAAGACTTGACTATGGATAGATGAAAGTGGAAGGGTTCTGTCATGAGCAGTTGAAGCCCAAAGGAAGGATGACCTGGTGTTCGTAACACTGCTTCTAAGCATGGGCAATTGGAACTTCAGGCAATGATGATGGTAGATTATATAATGGTTAATACCTTTGTGGGATTAAAGGAATCTGATAAGATCAAGTAGGATCCCTAACAGTTATAGTTACTACTTTATATTAAATCAGAGTATATAACTCCTCAGGACCAGAGAAAAGTGAGATGGGTAAAACCCTATGGACGCTAAGGCAAGGAGGTTTTCTTTCCAGACATTGTCACATAAAGAGGAAAGTAACCTTGGTTGGTTATGGCCTTGAGATAAGGCAACATCAATATGATATATGACTATGATATTAGTCCTGTAAGTGACTAAAATCTCAAACTAAATGACACTAATGATGAAATTAAACTATCAAGTGAATGCATGAGGTAAAAAGGTGCAAGATATGCACCTACTTATACATGAATGTGCATACATGATCATAAGGATGATTGGAAGATCCTTGGGAAAAGGATATAGAAGTTGGATATGTCCATGTGTGTGAATGACATGGAAAAGGTGCAAGCAATAAGCTAGCATGATGAATACTTATATGTGTTTAATCATGCTTGAGTACATGGGTTAATGCATTGTGGATATTTCTAATATGAAGCCTGATATTAATACCAGTTAGGTATGAATGATATTAAATGTGCAAGTGATGCACAGGCATGATGTAAGCTAACAAAACCAGAATATGCATGGATACATAATTTGGGTACATGACCAAGATGCATGTTTTTATTCCTTATGGGATATTTGGTAAACTGTTGAAGCTAACTCACGACTAAGGCCATCACAAATAGTGATGGATATGAAATAAGGAAGTTTCATGCTGAAGGAGTTCCCTATGGAGGAACTGTGTGAAGACTCTGTTAGGAAAACAAAGTCACAACCTTCATGATTGTTGAGAATTAAACAATGAGACACAAGATTATATATATATATATATATATATATATATATATATATATATATATATACCAGTATCCTGGATTACATTTTGAAAAACATCATGTAATGAATATAAGACTAATAATGAATCTTGACCATTCTGATAACAGAATGGTAACATGCAGGATGCACAGGTTCATGATTCATTATGGGAAAAAGATTTTTCTATTAAATCATGCTGATGTACCCTAAGAGTTAGTATGAGCCTAACCTAGGGATGCTCAGGAAAAGAGAATAAAGATCACAATAAGAAGTAGATTGCATAAGTAAAGGGGGAGAAAAGGAGGAACACTTTCCTCACCCTAAGAACCCTAAATTGTTTAACAGAGCCATAGGATTAAAAGAGCGGTTGTGGAAACTAGTATAGTTGGTAAAAAGAAAGCAAACCCCCTGAGTATGATTAAATGAATAAATGAGTATGTTTAACCGAATAGGCTTGGTTGAAACCATGATTAAGAAAAGGTAGTGAGGCCTTAGAGATAACTCGATTGGGCTGAAATTTCCTAGGTGGTGTAGAAAGAGTTGGAAGAAGGGGCGAGTCCTCAATTCTTTCCTTCCTGAGTATTATGTTTTCTCTTCGATGAGAAAGATGGTATGCTAATGGAAGTAAAAAGGTTTTGACACCATAGTGATAAGGATTGTATTGTTGAAGATAGAATCAAAATCTATTTGTGTTGCACTTGTGGAAACATTTGAGGATAATGTGATGAAGTGCATAAATATATGCTAGGACATTTTGAAGATGTTTTATGAATTCGAATGTTATGATACACGAATTTGGTTTAATATTACAAATAATGAAATTGTGACTATGATGATGCATGCTATGTATAGAAAGGAATTGGAGCTATTGAGGAAGACAATTGCCAATGATGGGCAACCTCAAGCAAAGGATGACCAGGAGAAGGTTGCGGTTGAAAGATTGTTGACAGGGCTGTAAAAGTCCCCATAAAGCATTACTGATGAGGTAAAAATCAGAAAGAGGGTGCTAGAAGCCAAGAACTGGTATAAAGATATTCGTGCCTATGTGGCACAAGGTATGAAGGGATTTGGTAAGAACCCCTTCTGAAATATTTTATTGTCTTAGTGTTATGCATGAAATTTTGAAATGAAGTTGTATGCCTTGGGTACCCAAGTAAGGTATGATTTAGGAAGGAGAACCTGAATGATGGAGGTATGAACCTCTGGTAGTAAACACTATTTGTAACCCTTGGAAGAATTCATGAATTGATATGTCATGAATGCATTGACCAATCAAGGAATGCCCAAAGGAATTCATGTGAAACTTTTGAGTTCATGTGTATTGATTCGGGATCGTGATCGGCCTATAGTAGGCAGTATGGTCCTGCTGTAAGAATGAAAGAAAATGAATAAGCCATATGAGGAAAAGGTTGGTTAAATTCCAACACACCATGGCCAAGAACCGATCATAAAGTGTGATGAACTTGAAAATAATGCAAGAGTGCATTGGGTATGAATGTGGCCATGAATAATTGGCACATTTGTTAAAATCCTTTGAAATGTTGAATTATGTTTTGAAAGGTTTGGTATGTTGAAATGGGATTCCCTTTTTATGTTTATATAGATGTGATGAACTGTTAGTATGCATGGTTTTAAATATAGATATATATACATGGATGGATGAGAGACTAACAATTTGTTTGGTTGTGTAAAGAATGAATTGCAGGGAGCAAATGCATCTTGGATATGGCGGTATTGTAAAACCATAAGGAAGACCAATTTCCTACTGAGCCAAATTGCAAGGAATGGTATTTCCTTTTTGAGAAAGTGAATCTGATTGTTAGTATGCACAATTCTGAAATTTTTTGTGATGACGTTGTAAAGGTGCAATAAAAATGTATGTGCATGGAAAAGCTAACAATTTGTTTGGCTGATTGAAGTTGAAAGTGCAGGAAGCAAAAAGGTCTTGGATATGGCAGAATTGTAAGCCCATAAGGAAGACCAATTTCTTGCTCAGCCAAACCGCTAAGGGAAGGAAAGTCCCATAATTATGAATCTAGTTCTTGTGCAGAACAAATATGGAAATAAGATGTGGAATTTGAAATCTGTAGGTGACAGATTTACAATAAAACTTTGAATTTAAAAATTTATGATGTCTCATGAATTTATGTATACCTGTGATACGGGTGAAAGGGAAAGATATGAGAAGAAGTTCAGAGATGAGAAACTGATCTCTCGGGTTCGAGGGAGAACTGTGAGAAAGAGTATAATCTGATCGCACGAAATAGAGACTGACTCAGGAGAAGAAGAGTAACCTTTGTCCCTATCTATTATTGTACCAGGATAAGGAGATTAACCTTCATCCCTATCTATTACGGTACCGAGAGAAGGAGAGTAAACTTCATCCCTAACTTTAGTTGATCCAAAAGGCTGTCAAGATGCAAAAGCATGAAAAATGGCTACTGCTGAGCCATAAGAACCCCGTGGTAAGTCATGATCGCCTAGAATATGTTGTGTTGAGGTAACACAAGCTGGGGGGACACCTTGACAGATAAATTCTGAGGGATGCCTCGACTGCAAGACTCGATAGAGTCTCTGGAATTATTTATGTGCGAGAAAACCTTGGCAAGGCAAGATGGATCACCCAAGGGGCTGTATCGCAGAGAAGGGGATGCCTGAGCTTGGGCCTGGAGGGCGAGTGACCCCAAGGAAGAGGAGACCATGATATTTCTTGTAAACTATTGGGATCATGCGCACGATGGGTAGTTCTTCCTGTGCAAGAAAACCTTGGAAAGGCAAGATGGATCACCCGAGGGACTATATAGCAGAGAAGGGGATGCATGAGCCTGGGCCTGGAGGGTGAGTGACCGCAAGGAAGATGAAACCTTGATAGTTCTTGTAAACTATTGATGGGGATCATGCACCCAATGGGTATGTCAAGGAAAAAACAATGAGCCTGGACAACAAAACAACCATGTGGATACATATCCACAAACTGTGTAGATAATTATTGTGCTAAGATTATGAAATTTTACTAGAAATTTTATGTAATGTTTTCGTATAAGACTATGGTTAACATGCTTGTTGTACAAGAATTATTGAAATCAAGTGACCAATATTTAAGGTCTGAAAAAGGGCCTGACCGAGGAAGAAGGATCAACATTTTTGAAACAGTTGAATGAGAAAGGCATGGCAGGTGTTTTTGAGAAAGAACACCAAGGACAGTGTTCCTTTAAGGAGGAGGGAATTGTAACACCCCTGTTTCCCCCAGCTTGTAATTAATCATAAAATAGGATTACCATGCTAAGGCATGTGGACTGTGTAACTGTATTATTCTTTGAGTTACCAATAACTGACTGTGGGGGTGAAGCCTTGAAAGTACTAACCATGATATCACTAGAGGAAAGAATGTGAAAACTATAAGAGAGGGTTCATTATATCAAATAACCCCAAATTTCCATTGATGGGGATAATAAATCTCCTTTAGATCCCAAGGAGAGAAACCAGTTAATGAAGAAAGGACCAGTGGTTGAATTATTAGCCACTCCCTTGAATGGGAGCATGGTCTAACTATAGAATGCCATCTCGAAGTACCACTGGGTATGACAGACTAAGCTGACCCAAGTTCCCTTCTGACAGAAGGAACAGGATGGGTCGAGAACCATCCTAGGGAAAATATATGATGAAAATCGGTAAGGAGAATGTGCGGAGCTCTCCAGTAGATGAGGAATAGAAGGTTGTGAGCTTGATTCCGAGTGAGCATCTGATAAACCTCGCCTAGGGCCATAACATAGAAAGAAATCTCTGAAAGTTTGTAGAGAACACAACCTGAGTGGAAGATGAAATAGAGAAAGAATACTTGAGAAATGTGAGAGTTCCCGGGGGATATCATGGCTTGGCACGAGGGTGGCCAAAGTGCTAAGAATGAATTCCTTTGAGCCTATGCTTAGGTGGAAGGATGAACACCCACAGTCAATTAGTTGGCTACCACCTGTAATAGATAAGTAATCGCATATCTTGTGTATTTAAGTGGTAGTGTGAATTAAAGTTGGATATCCTATGAATGTTGCAGGGATGGATATGTTTTCTTAATGATTTATACTATACCCATTTTTTGTCTGCTTGATTGTGTAATTAGGCAAGTAGGAAATTGTATGAATTGGATGTGTTTTTATACACGTAAATGCTTGCATCCCATGGTGGCTTAAGTCAGAGCCACAGACTACGAGTTCGTCGACCGTGGGAATAGTTTCATGTATGTATGTCGACTCTCCTAGTCATTCTGAGTCCCTTGGAGGACGAAGTTCATTAATCTCATGAGAGGTAGTGCAGATATGCACAGGATCTCTGCAAGGCAAGTAGAGACCGAGAACCACTTAATTTTTAGACTTGATGAAGGAGCGCAAGAGTTGTGCAGAAGACCCTTATAAGTGTTAATTTCAGGAGAAAGAGTGCGACACTCTTAAATCCTTCATAACTGATGAAGCTCAAGAAGGATAGCGCGATTTAAGTATTGAAAGGGAATATCATTTCGTTTGGAAGAAGAATGGACGAGACCTTTCAGGAGGATCCAAGGTCTATCGCGACCACTAGATTGGAAGAAGGAGTGTAAACGTTAATGCCTCAACTCCTTCAGTATTCGCAAGATCAATGAATGTTGGTAATCATCATGAAGTGGATGGATCCTCCAAAACCCAAAGTCGTGATGTGATCTAGACTGTAGATCCAAGGATCTATCGGGAGCCACCTTGACCATCAGATCTGTGAGTGCGGAGTTTGCATGATGGGAGAATCGCGCGTTGGTGCGATTGAACTTCCGAAACCTGAAGTTGCGATGTTATCTGGACCATTGGATCAAGGAAGGTCATGGACCATCGATCCGATGCAAGTATATTAACGAAAGGAGTACATGGGAACTTGAAATTCCCCAAGGACCAAGCTCATAAGAGACTAGTGATTTTAGAAGCACAAATGAGGTCCAAGAGGTGAACTTGTTTCAAGTTCATAAGCTCAGGAGGGAAGCAGAAGTTGAGACCCATACATCAGGGCTCGCAGGAAATAAATTGAAGGTCGAGACCTTCAAGACATCTGAGATATTCTAAGTTAGGGAAGAAAGTGAAAGCTCAGGAGGAGGAGCAACAATGATCGTTGGATCAAGCACTGTAAAATATCTGGACCGCTGAGATCCATGTCCAGACAATTATAAGAGTGCGCAGGAGGAGATATAAGCACGAGGACCAACATTTGTTGGATCCCAAATAAATTACACAAGGCCTAACCCTTTGAAAGTGCACATGAAAACAGACTTGTGAAGTCCCGAAGTTCCGAAGTCAATCTAAACCGTCCAACATCAGGGTTGATACGTGGCATAAGATCCACAACTTCATAGGTTTGTGGACAAGGAGGAGGATAGACAGCCGAAGTAAATCTTGATCGTTTATCGCCAGGGGGATACGTGTCGGGAGATCCTGTATTTCATGTCAAAGAACTCCAGAGAAATGGGTGCATAAGAGTTTGAAACTCCCGAAGTAACGAAGAGCCGAAGGGCTGAAGAGACGAAGGTCTCTGGACCATTAGATCTAGAGATACACGTGGCGATAGAGTGTGAACTCCAGGTGGAAGCACTCCGAGAGAACAAAAAGGAGAAGAGTTTGAAATCGTCGAAGCCTGAACAACCAAAGCAACCAGGAACCGTTGATTTGCGGGAGGACACATGTCTTCAGATCGTGGACTCTAGGTAAAACTGTTCTGGGAGAAATAAAGAGTGAGGAAAACTAAGATCTGAGATCTCCGAAGGCCTAAGTCCCGAAGGAGACAAGGGTCGTTGATTTAGAGAGGACACACGTTAATAGCTTGCGAGCTCCAGGTGAATCACACTGGGGTTTCAGTTGAGAATTGAGATTCCCGAACCCCAAAGACTCAAAGTGAATCTGGACCGCCGGATCCAGAGGGATGCATGGCGATAGATCGTGGACTCTGGAGAAATATGTTCGAGAGTTTTCAATTGATATTTGAGACTCTTGAATTCCGAAGAGCCGAAGTAAATCTCAACCATCCGATCATTCGAAGAAAATATCAATTGTCAGATCATCCGAAGTAAATCTCAAGCGTCAGATCATCCGAGGTGAATGTGGATCATCTGATCCAGAAGAGACGTGGCGTAGATCAGTGGATTCTGGAAAAAGTTCTGAAGTAATTTATAGCCATTAGATCAAGAGGACATGTGGCATAAATTTGTAGATTTTAGGTAAAGACCCAAAGCAAGCCTCAACCATCTGATTCAAGTGGACACGTGGCAGGAATCCACTTACTTTGAGGGGAAGTGAAGTTTGAGATTTGAGATCTCAGAAGTCTAGAGACCCGAAGTAAATCTCAATCGTTGATCGAGAAAAGGGTCCCAAGACCGTTGATCTAGCTGAAAGGTCAAACCCCCAAAGAAGAGGCAAATCCGATGATTGAGAAGGATAGATGTATGGAAATCGTCGACTCTAGAAGATTGATGTACGAAAGAAAGGAAATCTTGAGACTTGAGAATTCCGAAGTCCAAAATTCTGAAACAAATCACAGTCATTGATTTGAAAGAGGTCAGATCTAATCCGCAACTTTGAAATGCATAGATCTGAGCCATTAGATCAGGGTCACTGTCAAGATTGTGAGATCAATGGTCCCATAGGATTGCAAGGATCAGAGATGCACAAAATTTAAAAATTTGAGGGCGGGACACAATCCAAACCACGGTTTTGAAGAAAGGACACGTGGAGGCTCAAGGAGAATTGTAGGCTAAAAGGTAGTTTTGTTTCAAACCGCCTTTGGTCGTGCCTGGAATTGTGTGTTTGTGTGAGGTTGTTGCCCAAGGTCACCTTAAGGAGGGGCTTCTCAGAAAAAGGGCTAGCGCCCAAACTTAGAGATTTCCCAAGCGCGAAGGGAAGGTCGTGGGTACCATTAGATCAACACTTGGAAGTCAAAAGGGTCTGCGTTTAATTACAGAGTGAGACCATCAGGTTCTCAGAGAGTCATTTGGCTTCAAAATTAGAGATCCTTGACCGGGAGGTCGGACTAGTTCCCTGACTTTCCAAATTAGAAACCATGAATAGAGAATCTTTCCTTTAAGAAAAGTGATTTTTTTTATGCCCCATAATGGGTGTGTTACAGGCCTTCTTCCTAGCACTATGGGTTTTTATCGACGAGTACTCAATCCCCAAGCCATGTGACCAAGCATATTCTTTTCCTGTGCCTAAATTTATTGGTCGAGAGGTGCTGGATGTACCATCAAGTGGAAATTTTTTATACACTGACTTACCCAAGTATGCTGGCAGAGGGATAGTGGATGAGTGGTCACGCAGGTAAGGAATTAAGGAGTCAAGAACATCATTTAAAGAAGAGTTTGTTTCCGTAGATTCTTAATAACCGGGAAGAGTGGAAGAAGACTCGAGGTGGTAATTGGGCGCAATGGTGGGGGGAAACGAAAGTTGAGAGTTCTCCTGTGATGGAGAGAAGGCGTTTGTTGTAGAATAAACTTCTATGGGAAGCATAACCATAGGGGGATCCTATGCATCTAGGACTGGCTGTAGAAAACTCCCAGGCTCTTTTTCCTTATGTATAAAGGTATCCTTATCAACGGACCCAACCGCCATTGTAACCCCCTCCAGGCCCCCCCCCCTCCACCCCCCCCTCAAAAGTAGTATTCACCTTCAACCAATATGAAGCATCCAAAACCTCCCTTTCCAAACATGTTAAAGTAGAAAAAAACAAAGGGAAATGTGAATGTAGCTTACTCGTAATCATATCCGGAGGAGTGGGAGGGCTGGAAATCTCTGCAGGGAAATGGAAATCTCCGATAACATTGTTGGTTGTCTCTGGAGATGAGTTATATAATAATTCTAGTTGTTCTAACTCTTTTATTTCTTTCGAAGATCTCCAACTGCTGCAATCCTGACGAAGGTGACCGGTTCTGTGACAGAGGCTGCACTTGAAGGGAATGCCGAGATAATCAAGTTGTTGGATGTTTTTCCTGCCACGCCAGTCTAGCTCTAAGACTTTCGATAAACCATGGTGAATGACGTCCATATAGACCAGAACACGGGCCACTTTCCTGTTTGTAGATTTTAAATTGACATTATCCATAGAGATCAAACTACCCATAGAGTTGCCTATAGCCCTGAGCATAGGTTCATTCCATAAGTGAATGGGGAGGCCTGGAAGGAGCACCCACAGGTGGAATTATTGAAAATAATCGACGGTCGGGTTGAAATCTACACACCATTTCTTTATCTTGAGACTGTTGCCTCCCATTATCCATCTGTGTTCTAAAATATTGGTTTGGTCATCCAAAGACTTGCAAATGAAGCCAAGCCAACCTCTGGTCAGATAGAGGACTTCTGGCGTGTAGCCCAGAAGGGGAAACCAATGGGCTTGGACCCATTCCTATATAGGGATATTTCTTAGATAATGATAGGAGACCCTTCCAACAAGACCGCAGAGCGTGAGCCGAGAAACCTCTTCTAGCCCGACATCTTATCCCATAACCAGTTTCTAGTGTGTCTTGATAGGTTTCCACAGTCTCCAAGTATTAATTTTTTTCCTTGTGGAGTAAGTAACCTTGGTGTAAGTAGGAAGAGAATCCTTCACACTGTGTGAAAAATATCCTCTGTCTGCAAAGTAAACCTTAGATTTTTTATGTGCAAAGTGATTTAGACTAGGGAGGGTGTCGAAATGAGGGGGAGGGAAAATGGGTAAAACGTTAGAGGAAGAATGTAGGAGGGTTGTCCCATATGGCATAGTGGACTTTAAGGATGATGTACCAGTGTCCAAGGCCTCTACCTTGGTGAAAAGACCCGACTGCTACCACATTGCCTCATATGTAGGTTTCATTAAGGCTATTACATGATGTGTTATGTCATATGATTCTGGCGGTTGAGTGGATCCCTGCCATCTGGGATCCATTGGAAGTTTTGTGCCAGAGGTCAGACCAAGAACATTCCAACGATGGGATGTGGAAATGTGCCCTATTTTGGAACCAGGGACTAATAATGGTAAATAAATGAGTGATGGTCAGTAAGAGGGAGGGATATGGTGAATGCGGTTCCAACTCCTAGAGAGGAAAAAACAATGAAAAGAGGCTAAAAAAAGGGTGTAAGTAGTGGAAGATGGAAACTAGAGAAGAGTAAACAGAACGATACTAACCATTAAGATGGAAGGAGACCAGAGAAACATACTAGGTAAACTATGTGACATTAACCTGGAATTCTACTCCACCATTGTTGAGTTTGAAAAGGTGTAACTCCAGCCATCAAAACCCTCTAGATGAGATTGGTATGGAATTATTCATACTCATAAAGAACATGTTTGATGATGATTATCTTTTCTTTAACCTAAGTTCGTTCATAGTTTGATCACTTTGAATGTTTCTATATCTTCCATATTTTTCTCAATCTCCAAAGTCTTTACTTGAGATACATTTAAATCAACTATTTATTTATCCTTGAAAATATAAATGAAATTCAAGTACATAGATGCCGAAAGAGCTATTCTCCAACTAATTAAAAACTTTGGGAATTCCGTATGAAGTTAAGGTGAATTATTATAGTAAATTTAAGTTTGAAAAAGGTATTTTAAGAAAAATATTAAAATAAGAAAAGTATTAAAATAGTGAAAGAATATGTCACATCATACTAAGTATATGTTGAGTCACACTAAATTAGAAGTGTTATCTAGTGAAACTTAATCTCTATTATATCATTAGTCACCAACTAAGTTGAGTCAACATAGAGTTGAGAGGTAAAAGTAAAAAATAATAATAAAAGTTATAGATTCTTGTACACACAATAAATAATGTAGTGTCAAAATATGTAGATTTATATTATATTTTGTTTATAATAATTCATCACTAGTTAAATATACTATTATTATTTTTATACATTTAGTAATAAATTTAAAATTTAGAAATAAAATTGTAATTAAATGATCATTTTCTTGAGATGGGGTGTCATGTCAGAGTTAATGTTGGATGAAATGGGAAAGACACATCCTACCACCCGACGACTCCTTCAAGGCATGCAGGTGGATTGCACTACCCACAGATATTGAAGTGTGAACATTAAGGTGATATGTTGGTTCGATCATGCGAAGAGAACCATGACATTGCATTATAGTACCGTTGGCGAGAAGGAAACTTATTGCAAGGTTGTTCACATAGTTAATTCACATGATCCGCAACCGAAGCTTAGTGACTTTGAAATGGTGAGGGGAATTTATAGAGGGACGATCTTCAATCTGGGTTCACCCTTGAAGCCCTTTGTATTCTAATTTTGCTGGACGTTGGAAGGAGCTTTGACGCTCTCCCTGACTGGTGGCATTGGCTCTATTCCTTTCCTCATGTTGCAAGCCAGGGAAAGGGGTCTTGTTCATAGAGATTGAGGGTCTCGTTAGAGGTTGGGTATGCAACCCAAAGGCCTACCCCATTCAAATGGATAAATGGATAAAGCATGCATTATTAAACCAATACAATATGATGAGAAAGGTGGAGAAATGGACTTCAAATCAGTGGGGTAATTGTGCAACCTAATTTGGAGGATGCTCTTAGTATGGGGATGTTGGGTGGAGTGGTTGGATAAAGATAATATTCCCTTTGATGGAATTCAAATGCAACACATTCTCACTAGTGGGGTTTTGCTTTTGGTGGAGGGAAGTCCTCCTCCACCTTTGCCCCTTAAGATGCCATAGAAGGATGAACATTCTTGTGCTGAGTCCATGGAATTCCACTTGGTAGAGGACCAGGTGAAGCTTATTTGTGAGGTTTTAGAGGAGGTGGCAGACTTGAAATTTAAGGTGGAGCAATTGGAAAACAATATATCTCTATTTCTAGCCCTCTGATTCCGCTTGGTGTCACTTCAACTTGAGCGGGATATGACCGCCTAGGTCATGGTCATCCATGGTATTCCTATTCCTATGAAGTCAAACCAAAAGGGAATAACATTTGGAGAAAAGGATCAATATTCAGTCAGTCATGAGGGAACACCATAACCTAGTAGCTTCAATTAATTGTTTTGTTTCAATTTTTTTGATCATAGCTTGTTGCATGTCTAGGAATGTTATGAAATATTTTCATTTTCTTATTGAATCCTTAAAGGGTTGTTTTTTTGGGAACTATGTTGGGGCTTGGGCTGGTTTCCTTTTTGTGGCGACCCAAGTGATCAAAGACCATGATTGTAATTTTTTTTATCATTAGAAGGTAATACCAATTCTTACTTACAAAAAAATTAATGATTTAATAATAATAATAATATACTTTTTATAAATATTTTATATAATAAATAATTTATTATATATATATATATATATATATATATATATATAGTCCGGTGGATTAGCTCTAGTGGATGAGTGTTGTGGTTATAATGCAAGAGGTCTAGGTGTCAAGTCTTGGCCAACTATATAATATAATTGATTAATTGTTATATATTATCATATACTCATGGATATGGGTCATACATTAATGACTTACTCTACGCAGTTAATCCCAAAAATGATATCCAGTAGTTAATTGTTAGTTATTATGTATTATATAATATATAGCAACTAAAGAGTTATAATATACTATGTTATATATAATTTGTTATTTACAACTAACTAGTTATATATAATGAAAAATAGTACAATTAACCCTTGTTACAATAATGAATGTAAAATTGCTAGAAAAGCCATTATGGATGCTTCCAATGCATGTTTCAAATCTAATAAGATAAATAGATACAAAACCTTAATTAAACAAAGAAAAAAAAAGACTATATAAATAGAAAGAAAGAGAATGTTTTTCACCTATTTAAGATAGATCCTAAGAAATTATGGAGTAAAATTCTAACTCATAAAACTAAATAAAATAATAAGATTCCCTTGAAGGACTAGAATTTCTACCTTAAAAATCTATATGAATTCCCTAAGGTCATGGACAACATGCCAAATATCTCTACAAAGGATGAACTGTTTTCTATAGAAGACATTGTTTTGGGGTTAAACAAATCTCAAAAGGAAAAGATAAAGACATTGAAGGTTTCCAAGCTGAAATATTAAAAATTGGAGGACCTATCCTCATCCCTCACATACATAAGCCCTTCAATTTAGCTATAAAACAAGGCTTCCTAAAACCTTGGACTCAAAGCCTCATTGTACCTATTTTTAAAAGCGGGGATAAAATAAATCCCTTTAATTATAGGACCATTATGATTACCCATTTTAGCTTAAGCTATACAGAAGTATTTTGGAAAAGAAGATCAGAACATAGCTAGAAATCCATGAAAAAAGAGCTAGAGGCCAGCCTAGGTTTAAAGGATACCATTCCATTATGGACCACCTTATTACATTTAGGATCATTATAGAGGAACATCATAATGATAAAACCGATCTCCTTTGTTGTTTCATTGATTTTGGAAAAGCTTTTGACACTATTCCTAGGACTAACTTTTGGAATGGGTTAGAAGAGCTTAATGTGTCATTCAAGTTAAGAGTTGTTGCAGTAAGGCCATATGCAAAAGTTATTTTCAAGTTTAGGAACATTGAGGGTTGATCAAAAGAAATTAATTGTAATATAGGAGTCAAACAAGGTTGTCCCCTATTCCCTACCCTTTTCGACATCTATATTGATAAATTAGAATATTGTTTGGAGGATGCAAGATGTATTGGCCTGACTCTCGCTAGTATAGTCATCCTCCTCCTTCTTTATGTTGATGATATTGTTATTATGGTGAAGAGTCCCTACGACCTACGTAAGAAACTAATAATCCTCAAGGACTTCTTCTCTAGTATGGGCATGACTCTGAACACAGACAAAACAAAGGTTATGATAATTAAATCTAAATGGATCACCTATGATACTTTTTTTATGAAAAAAATATCTTGGAGGAAGTGCCTTCATACAATTATCTTTGAATCGATATCCACCACAAGATCAATTGGAAAATAGCGTTGCAAAAAGGACAAATGGAGGGTGGAAAGCTTATTATGGGCTTGAAAACAATTGTAAATCAACAAACCTTTGGCTATAGGATAAAAAAAAACTCCTCTTTCACACTCTCGTCACTCCAGCTATCTTATATGGATGTGAAGTTTGGGGTTTCAATATATCTAGAGAATCCCAGAGAAAGATAGAACATATCTAAAAGAATTTTATAACTTATAATCTCAAAATTAAGGGAAATACACCATATCCTATATTCCTCATAGAAGCAAGCCTTTCCCCCATTGAGAGAATTGCTATGAACACATACCTAACATACAAGAACAAGATAAATAACATGGATGAGAAGAGGCTCCCAAAAATTTCTTCAAACTCTAGCCAAAACCACCAACGGCTCAAGCAATGATGGCATAGAGATGCCAAATCTTGGCAAAATCATTGGGGAATACAAGAAGAAGCCATCATGCAAAATATTGATAATATTACAAATATTATCACTTCTAAAGTTAAGGAGAATATGTGTTGTGATAAATAATTAGTGGATAAAAGGAAATTAAGATACTACAAGGAGGTGGTCATCCCTAATTTAGAAGATCACCTATCAATTTTGAAAAGTGCAAAAAATCAACATTGATAAAATAAGAACAAACTCTCATGAGCTACATAGTGAAATTGGGCATTGGATAGCTCCAAAAATACCATGGGATGAGAGAATATGTCACCTTTGTGAAACTAAGTGGGTAGAAGATGAAAAACACTTCCTCTTGGATTGTCGTTCCTATACCCGTATTACATCCCAATTTAAAAATATTTACCACATTACCGACTTTCCTGTTAATATTTTTGGTGTAACTACATAAGATATTCTTGCATATTTGTTTTATTCAAACCTTTAAAAAGATATTATAATTATATTGTACAAGTCCACTCAACATAAATTATTATATTATTGGTATTTTACTTATAATTGTAAAAAACCCTATTGTGGCTAGTCAGCGTTGTTTTATGTGTTAGATAGGTCAAGAGTCACGTCTCTTCAAGAGACATTGTTGGGTATAAATAGAGGATAGTTTCCTCTCATTTGTACACACACACACACACTTTTCTTGTGCATCTTGGAGCGTATAAGAAGGTCTAGCGCACAAGTCTTGGAGACTTGTTCTTTTGGTGTTTTGGTCTTGGTCTTTATTGGAGATCTATAGCGCATCATTGTACTTGTTGAAGGAATTTATATTGAGGATTTTTATTGTTGGGTTTTCTCCCCCACGAGGGTTTCCCAGGATAATATTTTTGTTCTATTGTATATGTGATTTTCTATCTTTTAGTGATCCTACTACAATTGCTATTGGATTAAGTAATCGTAATTGTGTAACTAGAAAATTTAAAATTCCAACATGGTATCACAAAAGGCTTGAATAGAAGCCACTTGCAGATCTAGAAGCATAAAAGGGAGTCGTTTTCAGTCAAGAGATAGTTTTCGGAAAAACCAAGACCATCAGAAGGCAGGATGCCTATCGGAAAAAGATCGATGAGAAGCTAGATGGAGCTAATAACTTCAGGGTCTGGAAGTATAGAGTAACCCTCCTTCTTGAAGAACATGAACTGGATTAGTTCATTATAAAAGAGGTTCAAGAACCTCAAGGAGATGAAGTTAAGGAAAAATATAAGAAGGACATGGTGAGAGAAAAAAGGATTATTGTAGACTCCATTAAGGACCACCTTATCCATAATATATCATCATTATCTTCTCCAAAAAAAATGATGGACACCTTAACTCATCTATTTGAGGGAAGCAACATAAATAGAAGAATGACTTTGAGATCTCAGTTGAAGAATGTCAAAATTCAGAACTCATAAACCATTCACTCCTACTTCTCTAGAGTGAATCAAATCAAGGAGAAGATAGAATCCATTGGTGACTCAATAGAAGGAGAAGAGATGGTGATGAATACCTTGAATGACCTCCCAAGGTCATGGGATTCATTCATCCAAGGAATTTGTTCAAGAAGGAAGCTTTCGAATTTCAATAAGCTTTGGGAAGATTGTAACCAGGAAAATCTAGGACAACTGCAAGAGAAGAAAAGATGGTAGATGAAGATTAAGCCCTATCTGCCCACACTAGGAAAGGAAAGAAAAAGAAGGAGAATTATTTACCTAAGAAGTTTAATATGGGTCAAAGAGACAACTCAAAGATCAGATGTTATTGTTGTCAGGAATTGGGACACTTTGTTAGGGATTTCCCCCTCATTATGGAAATTAAGAATAAGAAAGGAAGTAAGAGACATCAAGCTCACACAGTTGAATATGATGAGTCTCCCAAGAAGGTTGCAAAGAAATATGAATCAAGTGATGAGGATTGTGTTCTTATTTCAACCCTCACAGGTACTATTACTCATGGAAGTGACACTTGGTTGATAGATAGTGGTGCTTCTAAGCACATGACAGTCTATGAAGACTCCTTATCTAAACTTATTCATAAAGATTCACCTCACAAGGTGAAATTGGGTGATGACTATCAATATCCAATCAAAGGTGTTGGAGAAGCTTCCTACAAGTTAAACTCGGGCAAGCTAATGAAGATGAAGGAAGTTCTCTATGTTCCAGGTTTAAAGAAGAATCTTCTCTCAATTTCAACATTGAACAAGAAAGGTTTTAGAGTAGAATTTATTGATGGTCAAGTTCTTATGTGGCCTAGAGGGAATACCCTTGATGATGCAGTAGTTATTGGAGTTGAAGAAGGAGGACTCTACAAATCAAAAGGACATTCAAACTCCACAATGGTTCATGATATTGTGAATCCTAGTGAACTATGGAATACTAGATTTTCTCACCTACACTACAAAGCTCTTTAGGTTGTGAGAGAAATTGTGACAGGTCTTCCAGAAATCCAAGCAGAATCAGATGGTGTGTGCAAAGGATGTGCACAAGGAAAGAACGTGAAGCACTCATTTCCTAGTAGCGATAGGAGAGCCAAAGGAGTTTTGGACATCGTGCATTTAGACGTATGTGGACTGATGTCAACAACTTCACTAAGTGGGTATGTATATTATGTATCTTTCATTGATTATTAATCACATAAAACTTGGATTTATTTGTTAAAAGCAAAGAATGAAGTTTTTGGCAAATTCAAAGAGTTCAAGGATTTGGTAGAAAAATTGATAGAGTGGAAGATAAATACCTTGCAATTAGACAATGGACGTGAATTCACCTTAGAATAATTCAAGGAGTTTTGCAAGGAATTTGGGATTAAGAGGGAGATTTATACTCCCTATAACCCTCAACACAATGGAATAGCCGAAAGGAAAAACCAGACAATCATGGAAGAAGTAAATTCCATGATCCATGATGAAGATCTTCCTGTGCATATGTGGGTAGAAGCAATGAAGACGGCAATGTACGTGCAGAATAAAAGTCCCCATAAGGTGCTTGAAAAAAAGACACCCGAGGAAATGTTTTTAGGAGAGAAGCCATAAGTCAACCATTTCAAAATATTTGGTTGTCCTGTATTTGTTCACGTCTCGAAGGAAAAGAAGAAAAATTTGGACCCTTCCGAACATAAGGGAATATTTGTTGGTTACAATGACACATCGAAGGCTTATAGGATATACATTCTCGGTCACTGGAAAGTGGATATCATTCGAGATGTAAACTTCGATGAGAATGCAACTTTTGGTAAATCCAAACAGATCCGTGTAGAAGAGGCACATGAAGGAGAGAATGAAATTCCTAAAGTTCCAGAGGAAGTTGAACTAGAGGAAGTCATTCCAGAGGATCATAACATGGTAGAACCTCAGAAACCAGCTGAGATACCTTCTCGCAAGAGAAGACCATATTGGGAAAAAGAGCTTATAAGAGATGCAGAAATAATTTGTGCCCCAGAGAAATATTTCAGAGAAAGTAAGAAATCGATGTTGGTTGTGGAGCCCGATTATCTTCCTAATTCAGAGGTCCTTTCTTTCAGCCGTGTTTACACCCCATGAAGTATTTACACCCCATAAGTATGTACACTCTTCCACATAGGGGAGTGCAGAGGGGGGGTACCCCCTCTGCGGGGTTCGGGGGGGCTATCCCCCTGGCTGGGGGCAAGCGGGGGTTCAGGGGCGAAGCCCCCGAAGCAAAAATTGCCTTGTAAAATTATATTGTAATTTCATTGTAAATCTGGACCGTTCATTATAAGGTCGCAGATCTAATGGTAGAGATTATGTCAGGGTTTTTTTCCCTAGAAGGCAACCCTCTTTTATGAGGGAAATGTATCATGGCTATGGTTGATGGTGAATATTGTATTCTGAGAGAGGAGACTGTGAGAGAAAGAAGAGGAAGTTATAGTGGGTTTTACTGTAGGTTGTATCCCTTCATTTGCTGGATAATAATAAAGGAAGGACCTGGCAATTTCTCTGGTGGATGTAGCCCAGACTGGGTGAAACACGCAAATCTGTGTCTCTCTTGTATTGTGTGTCTTCTGTGTTTTGTTTCTGCATTTGTTTTTATTTATTGCTCTGCGGTCCTGTTTTTCTAACAACTGGTATCCGAGTGTAAGGTAACTCGCAGGAAAAGAGGGTTCCTGGTTCGAGTGGGAGCAATGTCGGAAGATGGAAAGTTTAGGGTCGAGAAATTTAACAGCCAAAACTACCAGTTATGGAAGATGCAGATGGAAGACTATTTATATCAAAAGGATCTATTCCTACCATTGAGTAGAGTAGCAAAGAAGTCGAGGGCCATGAAGGACGAAGAATGGGAGATTATTGACAGAAAGGCTCTAGGAACGATACGGATGAGCCTGGTAGCATCAGTGGCTTTCAATATTTCGAAAGAAAAGACAACGAAGGGTTTGATGGACGCATTGGCCAAATTGTATGAAAAACCCTCGGCATCGAATAAGGTATTTCTAATGAAGAGATTATTTAAAATGAAGATGTTAGAAGGTGGGTCTATTGCAGATCATTTAAATGAATTTAATACAGTTACTAATCAACCAAGTTCTGTAAAAGTGGACTTTGATGATGAGGTTAGGGCTCTTCTAATCTTGTGCTCATTGTGAGAAAGCTGGAATGTCTTGGTAATGGCTGTAAGTAACTCTGTCTTTGGTTCAAATACTTTAAAATTTGATGATGTTGTTAGTGTTATCCTTAGTGAGGAAATGCGACGGAAAATCACAGGTGAGACATTAGGAAATGCATTGAACATGGAGAACAGGGGAAGACAAAAGGATAGAGGAAAGGGCTCAGGAAACTGCGTAAATTCTAGGAAGGGCAGATCCAAATCCAGACTTGGAAAGATAGAGTGCTGGAATTGTGGGAAGAAAGGACATCTGAAGAAAGACTATAGAGCTCCAAAGAAACAAAGAGATGGACAATAGGAGAGAAATCAGGAAGCAAATGTAACAGGTGATGTGTTACAATATGCTTTGATTCTTTCTGTAGATAATATTTCTAAGTCTTGGGTAGTAGATTCAGGAGCTTCATTTCATGCCACACCCCATAGGAAACATTTTCTAGATTATGTTCAAGGT
>ML779880.1:870487-894695 GCA_009831015.1 Picea engelmannii | reverse complement strand
GCTCGGCAGTCCTTCGGCCGGGAACTCCTCCTCCACAATTGCCATGCCTCTCAGTCGTCTTCTTCTGGTAGCAATTGCCAGCGCCTTTTCGAAGGCTTCCTTACGTTTGCGTCTTGATTTTGCGGCATACCAGGCCGCTCCCCATCTCGGTGTGCCTCGAAGTCACGGCATGTCGATGCCAGGTGAATATACAGCCGGACTGTGCGACTCCCTCGAGCGAATGGTGACAGTCTTGCTGTGGGTCGAACTCTGCCGCAGAATACCAGGTCACGAGAGCTCTCGGTTTCCCAGAGGGGCACTGCAAACAATGAACCAGGAAGTAATGCCAATTACGATATACCACCCCATCCCAGTCTGCATTAAACACTGATCCTCGGTGCTGGTACCTTCGCCTTGTGCGAGTAGGTGCCTCATTAGTATGCAATTGCGGTAATTCATGGCGATTAAATGTGAATTTGACGTGAGCCGGTGAGCGCCCTGCCTGCCCGCTCCAGCTCGCAGCCACGTGGTCGTCTTTGCCGCGCTGTCACCCCATCCGGGGAATATTATATTATATATTGTTATTATATAATATATTGTTATTTTTTCCACGAAAAAAACCGTAATTCTATTGATCTGAAGAGAACCAAATTACATTTTGTAGGTGCCTTAAGAACAACCCAACCATGGGTAAAGTGATTAGAAAATAGAAGCCCGAAGGGGTCCCAAAGCTCACTAATAAGCCACATAGAAATATACAATAAATGAGCTAGGAATAATGACAAAACATAGGGATAGCAAGAGTTTCAAAACCAAAAGTTGTAGAAAGAGAAAACCCTAAACATTGCCGCAAAAAATCAATAGAGACAACCTCCAAAGAAACTTCAAAGGATAGAAGGACCATGTTAGAGAGGAATACAATCCTTAAGGAGACCAAAAACTGAAGGAACCTTGCACCCACGATATAAAAAAAACACCTTCACACAACCAATAGAAAAAGTCCCAACTGTTGCATGCCCTTGGATAGGACCTCAAAGAATTAACCTCTCAAAACATCAATACTCCACACCTAGAGAAAGGACCTAAAAGCTGTGACCAAAACACGATCAGAAGTAAAAGGCAAATAATACTGAAAGTGAGGCAGGAAAAAGATCGGCACAAGGACCCCCAAAAAATAGGACCAGAACTCCAAACCCAAAGCACCGAAAACATTGAATCATGACATCAACACCATGGCACCTAGAGAAACTCTAAATATGCATCAAATCCTGAATGAACTGGTGAAAATTTGAAGAAACTAGAAAATGAGACAACCACTTGCCATAAAAGAGATAAAAGTCACATCAAGAAACCTGCAATGCCATGAAGAAAACCAAATGGTCCCATACACATCACAAAATCCCCTCAACAACCAAAGAAGAGGCACAAATCCTTAGACAAAATAAGTGGCACTCAAGCACCTTCGGACCAAGAGCAATGCAACTTGTTGAAGACAAGGAGGGTTGTGATGAACCCTATGAAGCATGGGATCTTGATCGATACAACCGAAGGAAAAAACACGAGGCCATGCACAACGTCTAAGAAGAACCTGAGAATGGAACTCCCACCACTAATACCCCGAAACCCTCCTCTGTCGCTGTCTCCGTCACTAGAAAAAAACTTAGATTTCACATCCAAAACCAAAAGCATGCGATCTCGACCAAAGCAGATGACAACTAGAGATGCAGAGAGGAGCGATCGTAGGCCAACAACGAACACGATCATCGCAATCACAAAAGGCCGAGCCCAAGTGTCTGTGGTTAGGGATGCTACTAATGAAACCCTAGCTGCAAAGGCCTCTATGTCATCCAAATGTTAGTGTTTGTTCTATTTTTATGTTTATGAAAACTTTCATATAACATATTGTTATTATATATATATATATATATATATATATATATATATATATAGAAAAATTCCAAACTGTTGCATGCCCTTGGATAGGACCTCAGAGCATTAACCTCTCAAAACATCAATACTGCACGCCCAGAAAAAGGACTTCAAAGCTATGACCAAAACACGATCATAAGTAAAAGGGAAATAATACTAAAAGTGAGGTAGGAAAAAGACCGGCACAAGGACCCCCAAAAAAACGGGACTAGAACTCCAAACCCAAAGCACTGAAAACATTGAATCATGACATCAACACCATGGCACCTAGATAAACTCTAAATATGCATCAAATCCTGAATGAACTGGTGAAAAGTTGAAGAAACCAGAAAATGAGACAACCACTTGCCACAAAAGAGATAAAAGTCATACCAAGAAACTTGTAATGCCATGAAGAAAACTAGATGGTTCCATACACATCACAAAGACCCCTCAACAACCAAAGCAGAGGCACAAATCCTTAGACAAAATAAGTGGCACTCAAGCACCTTCGGACCAAGAGAAATACAACTTGTCGAAGATAAGGAGGGTCGTGACAAACCCTATGAAGCATGGGATATTGATCGATACAACCGAAGGAAAAAACGCGAGGCCATGCACAATGTCTAAGAAGAACCTAAGCATGGAACTCCTACCACTACTACCACTAAACCCTCCTCTGCCACTGTCTCCTGTCACTAGAAAAAAAATTGGATTTCACATCCAAAACCAAAAGCATGCGATCTTGACCAAAGTAGATGACAACTAGAGATGCAGAGAGGAACGATCGTAGGCCAACAACGAACACGATCATCACAATCAAAAAAGGCCGAGCCCAAGTGTTTGTGGTCAGGGATGCTACTAATGAAACCCTAGCCGCAAAGCCCTCTATGTCGTCCAAATGTTAGTGTTTGTTATATGTTTATGTTTATGACAACTTTCATTATATCTCTCTCTCTATATATATATATATATATAAACAGGAAATTTTTTATTTTCCCGTCAAATGGACGATTTCAAAAATTAAGTGAGCATCAATAATGGCATGTAAATTTAAAAATTACCGGTGTTTGATGATTAAAAATGGAAAAAAGGGGTAAATACCTGACAAATTTAACCACTTCTTGGAAATGTTCTTTAATATTCTTTTCATCCTCATCCCATTTGTTGATGCTTGAATCCGTTAGGACTGAAATGACAACCTCACGAGGATATAAATCCCCCTGCTATTTTATAGAGGTGGTACTCCTCTGTTATGAATTTTGCGGGATTCTAGGTCTTCAGTATGTGGGACTTTTAGAGAAGTCCATTGTGGTAATTAAAGAAAAGATAAGGATGCAAAAATAGAAAATGTTTTTATTTTCTTTAAATAAAGTTCCTAAGAGTGGACTAGGAACCACACACATTCACACACTTAAAATAAATAAACAAATTTTCCTTACATCCATCATAGTTGGGCTAAATATTTCTGATCACATAAAAAATAAAAGAAAATGATCTGCATACATAAGAGAACTTTGACAGAGTGATACGTGGGAAGCTCAAACAAAGATAATGATAGATCAACCTCAAATAATTAATATTCATAAAATTGGTTTACAAAGTACAGTCAAGATTGTTCCCAAAATATCTCTCTTGAAGTTTCTAAAAAATATATGGTTTATTACATATCCTCTGAAATTTAAATATGCTTGTCATAAATACCGGGATTGGGGCTCCTGTGGACCATAAATAAAATATATATAAGAATTAAGTTTGTATAAGGAAGAAAGTGGGCAACGGAAGACAACAAGATCTGGTAAAAAGAAAAAGGAAATAATCAATCTTCGGTTAAACCTTTATATTTAAAGTGGTGGAGTAACTGGATGAAGGAATTCATAAAGAAAGAAGGATGTAATCAGTATGAACTTACCATGATGGTATCTCACTCCTGTCACTTGCTTATTGATGTCCTTTTATTGCTTTCATCTGCGGTTACAGGAACCATCTCAATTGCCTTTTCCCCTTCATTGGTCAGTTTTCCTATAGATTTTTAAAACCACTCTTCGATGTAGCTTCTCATTTGAGCCATGTTGATTTCATGATGGATTTTTATATTGAAAATCTCACCCTCCAAGTCCCTTAGATCAATGGAAATATTACGCAAAGCTTCTTCAATATCTTGATTTTTTAGAGAGTAATCCACTAGCCAGTTATCTACGCAATCTTCATTATACTCAAGAATGCCATAGAAATTTTCAAATGATAACCCTTTGACGATCTCAACTTGTTCATCAAAGGATTTCTTGGTTAGGAACAATGAGTTGAGAATAAATTTAGGGTCTTGGACCTCATTGGTGCTCCCGACTAGGTTTATCTCAGTCAGCTTTTTGAATAATTATTCTCTCCTTGTTATGGCTTGGTTGCATGCTTCGACAATGATATTCAAGTTTTTAACCTTTTCCTTCCAGCATGCATTCAATTGTTTTATCCAGTTCAGATAACGGAGATACTCCTCTCTTTTTCTCAACTCTGTCATATTGGTAACTTTAAAACCAAAGGGTACGACCATGTCAAGGTAAAAACCTTCTTCATTTTTTAAATCCACCTGTAAATATTCATGGAAGGCATGTGCCCTCGTTCCAAAACAGACCATGTTATTTGACATCTCCCAAGCCTTTGTAATTAATTCCATTGTTTTCTTAATTTTCTTCTCCACATAGCCCCTGGTTGATGTGACAAGGCTTGAAGATCCTTTCAGTTTTTCTGCAGGTGTGGTAGGCCCAATTATTTCTAAAGGACTAGAAAGTACTGGAAGAGGCATCAAATCATCTTCCAATTCTTTGACTCTTTCCTTTAACTTGGAATTCTCTTCTTTAAGGCCTCCAATATAATCTTCTAGAGCATATCTAATTTATCAATGAATTTGGGAAACTTGGGAAGGCCACATGTTCAGTAGGTTAACCTCTGAACGATATTTCCCCTTTTTATTCTTTACATCTCTTTTCTCACTGGACTTAGTGTAAAAAACAACGCTACAAAATGCAAAAGACTCTTCTTCATCAAAGGTCTCACTCTCAATTATTTCCATCATAGGATTCTTGTGAGCCATTTCCTATGGTTGATCAGTGTCGGGGAACATGTTTTTGATGTCAATCTCGAGTTCCATATCCTCGAGGGAGAGGTCGTGGATTTCGCTTTCGGCTCGAGGTCCCTCCTCTTCTTGCACAATGTTTTTTATTTTCTTCCTCAAGGGAAGTTTATGGGAGATTTCAATTTTTCTCGAAGGATGGTTCCTATCTCCTCCTCCACCTAAAGAAATGTGGGTCACTTTCATAATATGGTGGGTCGTTGGAGCACTGCTCTGAGATGTTGTACTTTTTGGAGTGAGAGTTGGGGATTGTGCACTCTTCTTGCCGAGACCTTGTCCTTTCTGTTTGTACGATTCATTGGTGCGGAGTATTGTTTCCAGGTCGCCAATGTCACGAGCATGAGTGCTCGAGTCATTATCTTTGTATTTATTCAAAATAGTATTAATAAAAGAATTGTTGAAGCCAATTGTCAGTAGATGTTCTGCAACAATTCTGATAGGGTTGAACCCTTTTACCCTTTCATCATATCTTAGATTGAGGCTGTGGAAGTGGCCTGGAAATTCATCAATCTTGTTCATATTTCTGAATATGAAGTCCCCAAATTTCCAAGGCAGAGGTATGAATTGATTTTTTCTCTTTTCATGGAAAAAATGAAACCAGTGGTTGTATTGCCTTGCTATTTCAGTAACAAACATTTTTTTAGATATGTGGCATGGAAGGAAGGAAGGATTTTCCTTGGAACTAAAAATCCTTATGACATTTTAATTCTCCATTTGTTCCAGTGTCCCCTTCCTATCCAGGAACTTACTTGCCTATTCAGACATCCTGGGAGTTTCCTTTCCAAACAACAAACCTTTAAAAAATGAGACAAAATCATTAAAATCTTCATAAAAATGTTGGGAGGATTTGTGCCTCCATAATGTTTGATACCAGAAGGTTACTAGGTTGAATTCACAATTTGCCTTCTTACACATAGATAATCTTGAAAATTGACAACAATGTGCTATCATGAAAACCAAATACGATGACATAAAGAATTTCTTCTCCTTCTTGTATTATGACAATTGGGAAGAGATTTCAATGGAAATAAACTTTCCCCAAGCGAAGATGGCTTGTTCCTTGACCATAAAGTGTAAAATGTAAATAATCATGTAGGAAATGTTGGTTGTAGTTTCTTGTCCTATTACCCTCGTTAAAAGCCAAACAATTTTTCGAAAATGATTTTTAAATATGCCAACCTGCAATATCATGATGTCCTCGGGGAATATCGTTGGGTTCTCCAAGAACTTAGGTAAGTGGTCCAACCCATTGTCATGCTTCTTTAAAAATTATATGCAATATTCACCCTTGAAGGTAAGCGTTGGTTCAGAAAGTCTCAACATCTTACGAAATACCTGAGGTGACAGAGAGATAGGGGAATGGTCCCACAATTGAATGATCCACTGGTTTGGAATGTATCTCTTGGCGCACCAAGAAACCAACACCTTACAGTCGAAAACCTATGGGAGGAAGCCTACACGAGCAATTCCAAACGACCATATTACTTCCTTTTGGAAAGAAGGGGATGAGTAATAAGAATATGCTCTAGACCACTAAAAGTTCTAGTCCTCATGCCCAAAAATGTTCAATGTATCTCCATATAACCGTTGTCAAGTTACTGCCATAAGTTGACGAAAATGTTACTTTGCTCCAGCTAATGTTTAAAATGAACGCTTGAGAGGGATAATATAATCCTTTGCAAATCCTGGTTTAATGTGTTTTAATAGGAGATCTCCTCGAGCCCTTCTCTTATTAATGACAATATTTACGAAACCTGCACGATGACTTGTTAGCATTAAAGCATACTAAATGTGTATCGGGAAACATGCAAAGGTGGCGAGGAAGGACGTGAGAGAAATAGGAATTGATATTTTTGAGAACCCAGGAGCTCGCAACTGTAGAAGGTTGAAAAATGACTAATTATTGAAACACGGTTGATCGAGCTTAATAAAGGAGAGATGAGATACTTNGGGGGGGGGGGGGTACAATGGTAAAAATGTAGATATTGGATCTTTTGTATGCGAAACATATATCACGGAACATGGGATATGAAATCTTGACCTTGCCAACCCGAGAACCCACCATTGAAAAATCAACTAAGTATAGGATAGCGTGACGGTTGGTCAGACTTGTGATGTGAGGGTATGGATGGAGATGAGGTCCATAAGTCCTCCAACCTAGGAACCTGTGAACCTATCATTTTGGAAAAATGACTAAGTATAAGAACTAGAAAGGGAGAATAGAAGGAAAAAAGGAAATGGGGAAAACATGTAAGTATAAAAGAGGGAAAAGAAAGGGAGAAAAGAATTTGGGAAAATAGAAAAGGGGATAGAAATTTCAGAAGTGGAAATTTATCTCAACAACAAGATCCAACTATGGGATGTGTTGATGGGGAAAAACACCCTATGGACTAGCAAATAGAGTTCAGACTTTGCATGTAGATATGACCGAATAGAAATTACTTTCTACCTACATCCCTAGATTTAAATCCCCTTTTCTTAGTAAATGCATGGGAAGATCCACCT
Organism: Picea engelmannii; assembly: GCA_009831015.1. Classification (NCBI taxonomy): domain Eukaryota; kingdom Viridiplantae; phylum Streptophyta; class Pinopsida; order Pinales; family Pinaceae; genus Picea; species Picea engelmannii. Next base: position 887,173 of record ML779880.1, on the reverse strand, counting down.
AAATTGTTACCGACGTTTGATGTCGATCCTCCGTTGTGCTTGATTACTTGTTCCCAATACTCCTTTCAAAGATGACCTGCATTCAAGACGAGCAACAACTATGCATGCATACTACTTATATACTCACGGGTTAGAAATCAAACATAAACTAATCAAACCATAAAAAGTTCATGAATTGGGATGGGAAAAGAATTCTCTTTATTACTTAAAATGAATCAACTTTACAAAAGCTGAGACCGGCCACCACTCCTTGAACCTGATCCTAGGATCCTCTTCTTTTGTCCTTCAACTTCTTTGCTTTAAATCTCCTTTGGAATTAGGAAAGAATAAAGGGTTGGGACAATGGAATACATAAATGGGAAGAGTTCCTTTGCTATATTATTTCTCCTCCAAATGGTACCCCTACCCCTTCTTTTATAGGCTAGAAGGAACTAGGTATTTGGACGAACCCTCAGCCATGCATGGCCAGGAGTTTCAGTTAACTCACCCATAGCTTTTTGTTCCGTCAGCAAATTTCCCTTTTTCATGATTTTGTTGGTCTACGCGGGTTGTTTTGGGTTAGCCAACATGTACATGCGTGCAATAGTGAGTTAGGGCGCGTGGGCCTTTATTCAAGAGGATTTTCAAAGAGTTGTTCAGCAGTGTTTTTGGCAAAGAAAGGATACGAGTTGGCCTGATTCTAGGTAAGCATGTGTGGTGCAATTTATGGTAATAAAATATGCCCCCTAATGTGTGAGGTCATAAGAGCATTTGATGGCCGAAATACAGTAACAATATTTACTGATGTAATGAACGATTGAGCCCAGGGATCAGGAATTGGGAGGTGTCATCTGCAAAATAACAAATGTCTCACCGAGGCGGGCATACCCATACTCGAGATAAAAACAAAACCATGGCTACCAATCAAATACACTGTAGATCCATGTTAAATAACTATAAAGAGTATCCACGAACAATACAGAACAGAGCTACATCTCGAAATCAGAAAGATATACATATAGAGTATCCATCTTCCAGAAGATGATTCGGCCTGATGGATGGACTTCAGAGCTCGAGAAACAACTTCAAAATCTTCCAAAACTCAAGTAAGAGTGTAATATGAGTGTACGAATGCACTACCCATAGGTATTTGACGGCTCGTCGGTCATGGACTTGATAATCTTGATGATCGGACTGAAGGCTTTAGTGATTTCGAACAAGGACTTGATTGGACATTTAGGATGGCCTGGTATGCAGACAAGAGACATATTGCAGAGGGGCTGACTTAGGCTTAGTGACAAACTTTCATTGGACAATAACAGGACAAGTGATGAGACTTAGGCAACATATATGTTAATCATAAGTCTACAATGCAGGAGGCAACACAAACTCTCCATATGTTTGGAAGAATAACTAAACGGTGGAGTACACAACTCTATATAGTGAGAAAAGATTCCTAAGGTCGTACTACATCCCATAGTTTGATGATCAAATGGACATATGTGATTTATCCAAAGGCGACTCATTATGCTGCCAATAAAGAAAATACTTTTCCCTTCCTCTTTTTGGGGTATATTTGATTTTTTTGTTCTTTTTGATAACTATGGAAAAAGAATAAAGGAGTATTACGTTACAATGGAGGAACGAGTATTGCAACATACAAGCTCAAGGCACAAGGACAAGACATATGTTCTAGTAAAATGATACTCGGGAAAAATCCTCCGGTGGCCAAAGGTGTTAAGACGCAGAAGCAAACTGTCACAAGGCTAGTGGATAAGGTATGCAAATGCGGTTGATAAAACACACAATGGTAACGTCCTTTGATGTAAGTTTAACGAGCCCAAAGAAGCTAAGCTCGGTGATTTTTCATATTTAGAGTGACTAAAAAAACATAAAAGGAGACTCCACTGAGGTACCTTTTTCGAAGAAAGTCTAGTCAGTTCGAAAAAGGGGTAAACTAGCACCGATTAGACATCGATTCAAAACCATTTTAACGAGTGTTACGAGGACAAGATCACTCGACTATTTTTTCACTTTTAAGGAGTCTGAAAAAAGCTTAACTATGGACTCCGTCAGGAATATTCTTCTGGACCAATTTAACGAGTGTGAAAGAATAAGGTCACTCGACGATCTTTTCAATTTTAGGGAGTCTGAAAAGAGCTTAACTATGGACTCCGTGGGGATTTATTTTTCATAAGTTTAGTCCCTCAAGCCCGAAAAAGGGAGAAAATTATACCTGAGAGTACTCTTCTAAAGAATGAAAGTTTGATAGAGTATACCTTTGTTTGTACAGTTGACCATCTAGACCGAAAAAGGGGTAAATTACCGCCGGACAGACGTGACTTCAAATTTCAGTTTAACGAGCATGAAAGGACACAAGATCGCTCGACAATCTTTTCATGTTTAGAGGGTTTGAAAAGGGCTTAAAAGGAGACCTGTTATTTTTTGGGAGTCCCAAGGGTGAGACAAAGAGCGAAGAAGAATCATGCAAATGAGGCTCAAACTCATATTCAGGAAAGACTATAAGGACTCCCGAGCCTACAGTGTTTTAGAGACGACATGGACACCATAATGCAACCAAGACCTACCTAGGGCATCCATGTTTTGGTAAGCTCTACTTCCAAGTTGCGACACTTCTAAAGCAGAGATGATGGTTTTGTGTCACAACTTGATGGGATTGATCCTATAGCAGAGGAAAAAGACAATGAGATGCAAAAGTTGGGGAAATAACCTAACCTATATGCTCAAGTTGATTCTTGGAATTTTTTTTATGGACCGTCAAAATTTTCTCAAAAATCAAAATAAAGTGTCCCAATACCCGATCAAATCCCTCCCATATAACTCTTGAATCACTCTAAATGATTTTTAGTATAAAGAAACTGACAAGGGAGGCCAAAAAAGTGACAAAAAGAGGCCAAAAAGTCTATAAATAGAAGCTGCCATCTCATTATCACCATTGCTGATTTGGAAATTGACTCTGGAGCCAAAAGACCCCCTTTGCTAAAAACAATAATTTCAAGAGCTACAATGGACGAAATGAACTTCCGCTTGGACCAAGTAAGTACAAACTCCCTTATCTAGCTATTCAATTCTTCAATTTTGTCTTTAAGTTCATTTTTTGGGTGGGCATCGACCTTAAAAAGGTCGGCCCTAGGTACACGCGGGTTGTCTCTGGACAGGCCGCATGTACACTCAGGCAGAGTAAAGGCTACCCGCGTGTACATGCGATTTTCGCCTCTACAACTCGCGTGGACCTCCCCTTTTTAGCAAAAAAGAATTAAAGGGAAAGTATTGACCCTCCTGAACCTTGTTGTGTTGGCAGGATGTATGTCCAGTGGAGGGAAAGGGAGCATGAAGCAATCAGTGAGTTGGTTGTGGGAGATGATAATGTCGTGGCGATGTTGATGCAATGCTTTTTACTGAAGTTCTTTCTATGTCCATTTATGCATGCACAACCAAGGCTACTGAATGCCTTGATTGACTACTAGCACCCTAATGCAGAGGCCTTTATGCTAGAGGGGAAATCACTAGTGCCCACCACTGAGGATATCTATTTTTTGACTGGCCTCTCAAGGAGAGGGGAACTGGTCAACTTTAGGACATTTCCTATGGGACCGAGTAAGATATTGGAATTGATAGCCGAGCACTGTGAGGCTGGGACTGATCGTGCGGGCTCCCAGGTACCTATCAGTAAGATCACTAACCTATCGCTGCAGGTGATATTATTACTGATTGGGCAGATTACCGGCTCAACAACCTTGCATCAGGAATCTCACACACAGATGAATTGTGCTATCTAGTGCTTGAATGCACATATTTTTTACTCGAGTACCACATTGCTTGAGTGCATGAAGAGGCAATTGACAGATTGTTGACAGCGGACACAAAGGAATTTCGAGTTCGGGACAATTTTGTGTTCATTTTTCTTTGAGAGAGTTCCGAGCTTTAGCCCTTGAGAAGTAGTACGAGGACATCAGGCCTCATTTACTGCAGTGTGTAGATGGACAGTATTATTTCCGCGACAGGGTGGTGGAAGGACCAATGAGTCCTTCGATGATGACTTATTTGCGTGGCTATCATGGTAGATCCTTGTGATCGAGGATTACCCATATGCAGGGATAGATTTTTCTAGAGATCCTGAGATACCCGTGCCTCCTGGTGAGGAGCGAGGGGAGATGGGTAAGTCTCCACTTTTGTAGTTTTTTTTGTTTGCATATGTAATTTTTTTTATGTCATTTTGTTATATATATCATTTTTTTTGTATGCCAGAGTATTTGATGGGTATACGTTTGTTGCATGCAGATGTGGGACCCGTGCAACCTGCCGATTATGCATGGAACATGCGTCATCCTTGGCCAGAAGCCGCAGCTTCTTCCACCAGGGGAGTAGCAGTAGTAGGGAACCTCCCAGCCGAGGAGGCTGAGAGGGTCCTTAGACGAGTTGAGCAGAACTTCACTGCACTCACTGGCACAGTCCCGATGGTAGAGATAGACGACCTGCCACCATCCATGTAGCCTCATGTAGTGAGGGCACCTCGGATGTGGGTCCGATTGTTTAGGCATTTAGACCATGTTGTGAACTATTATAATAGGGCCCATAGGCCCTGAACCTATTAATACTTTTTATGTGCCACGAGCACTAGTTGTATATATTTTATGAGGGAATAATCCCTGTGACTCGTTATTAGTCCCATTTTTTAAGCGCTTGCATCCATCTATGTACTCTGGTTATTTTATGATGTTATATATGGTTTTTTGATCTTTTGTGTCTTATGGATCATGTGCGCAAAAATGTATTTACATGCTTATGTCAATGTTCTTTCATATGTGTGTGAGATGCCAATCTAAAATTTGATTATCTAGAGTATCTTTAATTTGGTTTAATCTCTGAACATGAAAATATGTAATATAATCAAAGTTTCGTTCTAAGAGACGTACCCTAAGGAATCATTGGTGTAAAGTTGGATCATGAACCTGGTATACTCTGTTTAGCTGTGACACAACCAGTTGAGCATCGAGATAGACCCAGAGATGAGAGATACCCAATGACAAGGCGTCACAAAGCAACTCAATAACTGCACTATACTAGATGACATTATTTGTGGTGTCACCTAAGCATATACCTCCGAAAGACAACAACTGACCTTGAGGTGTAAGATTACCCAAGCTGCCGAGGCAAGCCTCTGAGTGTGCCGACTAGCACCATCTACATACCCAACGAACACCTTGGAATCACTTGACATCTACCATATTGATGAAATATAACATCAATGACACGTCCATAACACTTAAAAGAAACTAAAAAGTAATAGTACAAAGACTATACATATGTTACAAAATTTACCCACAGTGACCTGCCTATGAGTAATACTTCTTGAGGTAGAGCCCATTTCTAGGCTCCGCCAAAGCATTCCCTTCAAAATCAACCAGACGATAAGCACCCTTATTTAATACCTCTTTTATGATGAAGGGTCCGAACCACATGGGTTTGAATTTTCCTACCCCCATGGGGTCCTTATCTTGGTCATAGACCAGAACAAGGTCACCTTAAGAGAAAATCTGAGGATGAACGGACCTATCATACTGACACTTGACCTTATGTTTGTGAGCCTCGTTGGCCAGGGCCACATCACGACACTGCTCATTGAGCTGCTCAAGGTGTACTAATCGTTCTTCAAGTGGAGAAGTGTCTGGAAATAATTGTACTGCCAATTTTAGAGATGGGATCTGACATTCGATGGGCAAGACTACCTCCAACCTATAAACAAGCTGAAAAGGTGAGAAACTGGTTGCAGTCTTAACAGATGTTCAGTAAGCCCATAATGCCGAGTATAACATCAAATGCCAATTTGACTTGGCTGAGTTGATAGTTCGCTGTAGAATAGTCTTAAGAGTTTTGTTTACAACCTCTACCTACCCATTGGCTTGGGGGTAGTAAGGTGATGCATGCTCTTGCCGTAACCCAAGATTTGATGTTAATCAGTCATCATTTGGTTCTGAAAGTGAATGTCATGGTCAGTGACAATCTCTCTCAGGACGTCGAACCTTGCTATGATTTGATTGAATAAGAAGAGAGTTGTAGTCTCTCCATCATCTTTAAACGTTGGCATAGCTTCGACCCACTTAGTGAAGTAGTCGACAACTACAATGATATAGCGGTGCCCCCTTGCTGATGGGGGGTTGCATGTAGTGTAATCAATCCCCCACTTGGTGAAGGGACCAACTGTGATGATAGGAAACATAGGAGTAGGATGCACCCTCATCTTCCGAGAGAAGACTTGGCATGGATGGCACTTCTTGACCAATTCTATACAATCCTTGATAAGTGTCAGCCAGAAGTAACCTGCTCATAGAATCTTTTGGGCTGTTGCCAGCCCAGACAAATGACCGCCACAAGATTCAGTATGGAAATTGTTGAGCATGATGACTGCCTCCTCATGTGTGAGACATCGACGTAAGACACAGTCTACACCTCTATGATACAATGTATAATTGAGTATGAGATAATTCTTATCCTGATGGCATATGCGTTAATTCTCATCATGAGAAGCAGCGGTGGGGCACTTCAAAGTATAGATATAGATAAGTATATCTCCATACCAGGGATCTAAATATGTGATCAAAAACATATCTCCCCGGATAGGCGATTCCTCAAGCACAATGTCACCTGACTCAACCGGAAGTTTCGAAATAAGCTTTGCAAAGACCAATGACTTTTTGGACTTTACTGAAACAAAGTCTAATTAAAATTCCTAGAGGATGACCATCCATCTACTGATTTTTCCACCTATAACCTATCGTGTCAACATGTACTGGAATGGATTCACGACAACAATGACGGTCGTATTATGAAACAAAACATAATGATGGAACCGTTGAACAGCATGAACTGCTACCAATGTAAGTTTTTCGATATGAGAATAATTGAGTTCCAGTCCTATGAGGCCTCGGCTCAGGTAATAGATCATGTATTCTGAGAACGAATCATCTTCTTGAACTAAAACCATGCCAATGGTTGACTCTGCGACAGCCAGATATAATAAGAAATCTTTGTTATAGTTAGGTGGTTGTAGTAGAGGTGCAGTTGTGAGGGCATGTTTTAGTGCATCGAAAGAGCATTGAGCAACTTCATCCCCCAAAAAGGGAACATCTTTCTTTAGTAAATGCATAAAGCCCTTGGTGATTTCAGTATAGTTGGCAATGAAGCGTCGTAAGAATTTCACCTTGCCTTGTAGACTCTGAAGTTGTAGGATTGTGTGTGTGGGGGGGCAACTGTATTATTGCCTCCACCTTGAGAGGATCAACCATGATCCCTGTTGTTGATACAATGAAACCTAGAAAACGTCCTGACATTACGCAGAAGCTGCACTTGTTTGGATTCAAGAGAATCCTAAAGTAGTGACAACGTCCGAAGATTAGTCTAAGGTGTGTAGGATGATCCGTTCTCTTGCAAGATCGTGATGCTAAATCATCTAGATAGGCCTCAACTATATGCTTGAGATCATGAAAAGAGAAAGACACGACCCACTGGAAAGTGGCACCAACATTTTTAAGACTAAAAGGAATCTTATGATATGAGAATGTACCCCATAGACAAATGAATGTCGTTTTGTGTTGGTCTTCGGGTTTGATTTGGATTTGATTATATCCCGAAAAATCATCCATGAAAGAAAAGGCCAGCACATTCATCAATGATCTGGTCAATGAAAGGTGTTGGAAAATAATCTTTGGGACATGCCTTGTTCAAATCATGGAAATTGGTACATACACGAATCATGCCTTATTTTTTATTGACCGACACAGGATTTGACACCCATTGAGTCAAATGGATAGGGTAGATAAAACCTGCCTTTAGCAATTTCTCAACCTCAATCTTGATGGCTGTTGCTTTCTTGGGATTAATTGGACAAAGATTTTGTTGAATAGGCTTGGCATCAGGATACGTTTTGATTTCATGTTCAACTATTTTTGGATCGATACCTGGCATTTCCTCATAAGACCTGCAAAAACGTCACGAAATTCTTTGAAAAGATCCGTGCAGATTTGAATCTCCTTGAGGGAGCAATCTGCTCCAACAAAGACGTTCTCCACGATGCCAGGGTTTTGGGAGATGTTGATTGGTATAGTGTTAGTGATAGTTTCCATATTTCCCTCAGCATAAATTTCATGTGTAGCTAGGAGGTTAATAGGACATAGCTGATCTCCCATCATGGTCACGGTGAATTCTCCTGCTTTGATTCGGCTTAACTCTGGGAGAAAATATGATTTGTGATGAATATCTTCCCAAGGTTTGTTTGGACTAGTCATTGCTTCAATTTCTACTTCATCAAAAGGCAAGACTAAGTCTAACGAATCAATGTTAGCGAGAGAACCCTGAGCCCAAATAGGCTCTAGAAGCGGATCTAACTCTTGTGTAGGAGTTGGATCAATGTTAGCTGAAGCTTGCTGGACTAAAGAGTATGCTACCTTAGCGGCAGACAAGGGAATGGACATGCCGGGGTGCCCTATCTCATCCATCGTGGCTGATGGGGAAGGAATAATCCATGGATCCTCGAAGTAAGTCATGTGGAATGACGAAACTTGAAAAATCTCAACCTTATGGTGACTAGATATAAATTTGATATCACCCTGTGGAGGTGGGTAATCGAAGGTACCCATCAAAGATGGGCACAAACCAAATCCTATGTTGATGACACCTGGTTGAGGATTATCAATCATCAGGACCGTGGATGCCCCCAAAGCTAGGTCAGGTCTGGAGAAGATAATTAATCGATGGTCACTATCCGACCCTCGTGTGGAAACAACAAGACTCAGAAAACTGTAGCAACCATAGCTTGCATAGCATAAGTCCAACTCCATCTTAACAAGAGGTTATAGTTGAGGGGAGCATCAACTACCTCTACTTCAAAACATAAGGTCTTCCCTCCTAACTGCACATGGAAAGAAGGAATGATTCCATGTGGTTAGAATGAACGACCATCAAAAGTAGTGAGGAGAGTAGGTGATGGAGACAAAATTGGCTAGCCAATGGATTTCCAACATGCTAATGACATAACGCATGTTGAGGCGCCCTCGTCGACCACCGTGCGGAAGATATTTTGTGTAAAAGTTTTCGTGGGGTAAGCCACTACTATCTGAAATGCTACATGGTAAGGAAAATGAGGTTTTAAGTCGGTTGTATCTAACATGATGGTACCTATATTACAAGTCTCAGTAGATCCCAAAGAAGTTAACAAAGATTTCCTCTGAGAAGGGAAAATTTGGAGGACTTCCAAAGCAAACATTGCACAAGGGGTTTGTGATAAATCCTCCACCACGGAGTAGTTCTGGGCAGCCCTTGCATTTGGGTTATGAGAATCCTTTTTAAATGCACCTTTTGGAATGCATGTCATTGTTTCTCGCAATGTCTTCTCAATCTGTAGAGGAAGAGATGGGAGTTCAACTTCTTTGCCTTTCTCAGAAGCGCTTGGTTTACTATAATCATGCAGTCTAGTTGATATGAAAGCATCACCCCTAACAATATATACATTCGTGGATGAGGCGTTGTTTAGAGGTGGGAAGTTTTCTTGGCTGCCCCCTTCTGTACTTGCAAAGGCTTGAGTTAGGTTTTGCCCATGTTGAAATGGGTTCGTCAACACTGCCTGTTGTTGCTGCGTGACAAATTTTTGGGCCTCTGCAAGTCGAGGGCATAGATGGGTTGGGTGGTCTTCTGTGCACAAGTTGCAAGGATACCTCGCCTTCCATTTTTTAGTGTTGTCCCCACCAGCATTATCATTGGGTTTTTTATCCCCCTTACCCTTCTTTTGTTGTTTTTTCTTCCCTTCAGGCTGCTGGGGGGCCTTTGGGTTAGTCGAATGCACTGTGTGTACCTCCGATGTTTGGGTCGGGGGAGAAGCCAAAGAAGTATTTTGTCTGGCCGCTATGTGTTGTATGGATAACTGTTGCAACTGATTTATTAATTGCTCAGCGGGCTTGGTTTGTGCTGAACCGACGATACCATTGGCATGCAGTCCAACTCTCTATCTAGTTTTATCTAGTATTGAATGTGGTGCATCTGGCAAGATGTTGTATAATAAACTAGACTGAAAATAGATGAACTCAAATTGTTGAGCCCTCATGATGGCGTCTTCTTTAGAGAAAACCCAGGATGTCGCGACATCTTTGGATAACTGTGGGACCAAATACTTAAGGAACCACTCAAGCAGGAATGGTGGTGGGACTGGTACTTTGATTAAACTCTTCCGGCGTCTCCATTCTTGGATGTGATCAGAGATATGGTCCACTGTTGTCTATTTGAAATTAGCGAGCATATCTGTGCCAGCGTCGTATCTCACAGGTAACTGGAAATGGTTAAGGAAAGCCATCGCCAATTCACCAAAATAAGAGTATCTTGAGTGATCGAGCTCAATGTACCATTTCGTGGCACTCCCAATGAAAGTACGTTGAAACAATCGCAACTGTACGAAGTCATCTTTCAATGAGTTAGATGAGCACCAAAGATGAAAGGTAGTCACATGATTGCCTAGATCTTTGTTAGGCTTGGCCTCGAACTTTGGAATGTCTGAAGGCAACTTCGTCAACATAGGAGGCCAACATGAATCGTGACAAATGGGGTCATTCAACAACCTCGTCAAATCTGGCAAGTGTAAAGTCGCCAGGAAAGGTAGTTTGGGTTGTTGTTGATAACCTGGGAAAAGGGGTCCTAGAGTTTGACTGGCACGAGGTTGCCAGGAAAAGTTTGGCTGCTGGCCCAAATTCTCGTAGAAACCATGGCCTTGTCTAGCGTAAGGATTTTTCATCTATGGAGACATCATCGGTTGATTTCCCAAATAGGACATGGATTGTTGGGCATGCATTGTATTCAAAGGAATTTGGGAAGGATTACCCCATGTCAGTCCCGTGGGTATAGGCATATTAGTTTGTCCGAGGTTCCATTGATTGTGGAAAGAATTACCCCAAATCATCATTCCAGAGGAGGGAATGGATCCTTTCCCTGAATTCCAAGGTCTTGGTAAGTTTTCCCCCTGAGCAGGAATAGTACCCTGCCCAAGAGTAGATTGTCCAAAAATGGGGTTGCCCCTAGTCGGGAAAGCGAATGACGAGAAGATGTTGTTACCAAACGTTCCATTCCAAGAAAATGGTGTTGAACCTACCAGCATACTATGCAAAGGTGGTCCTTGACTCCCCTCTCCAAATAAACTATTGTGTGTAGGTTGCCCGACATATTACTGATGTGAACCACCGAGTGAAGGGGACGAAGGAGAGATATGACCTCCTGCGTAAGGGAAAGAATTAAAAGGGACATGAGTGCCCCCCATGTGACCTTGTAGAGGAGCGTTAGAGCTCCCTGCCCCCAGACCCAAAGTTTGTAAAGTGGAGTAGGGCAGTACAGGACTTGTACCCGAACTAGGCATACCGTATGAGAATGGAGGGCCTGTCGCACTAGGTGTGAAAGGGGTTGTGGCCACTGCCAAAGACGGGTTCAAACCACTGTGCGAAGTAGTTTCAGTCGAGACCATGGTGGCTCAAATTGACGATGGTAGGTTAGGAGATAACTCTCCTGTGGTGACAACATGGGTGGGAATTGAAGAATTCCCAGAAGAAGTAACAACATTTGTTGCCATTGCTGTGGGCGACACTGTCTGGCACTCGTAAAATTGAATTGGCATAATGAAAGTTTCCAAGAGATCAGTGATTGGGGTTTCAACAGAGCCAAGAGCGGTTTCTTCAAGGTCCAAAATGGTCGATTCCTCTAGTGGTTGTTTGGGCACAATGGTTTGTAACCTGGTTGCTTCAAAAGACCCTTGTTGGTCTGGCTTCTGCCTTAATGGGGGCGGGGGTGGCTCCAATGTAACCGACGGTAGGCTAAGAAGCCTTCATGACCAACGGAGCTCAGGATCCTCCACTGTGTGAGAATATCCAAGACACTCTAAGGTAGTCTAAATGCTCAAAAGTAACACACACTAAGAAAAAAGTCCCTAGGAGATAAGACAAGAAAACACTAAATTAATTGGAAGAACAGTTACAACAACCAACACTAGAGAAACTTACCGGTGCAAGTGAAACTCGAACACGGAAGCACCCTCTAGGTATTCTCTACAAAGTGTGGCCCAATGTCTATCCTAGGTACCGCGGTATATCCCTGCAGTCACCTGTGTATGTCCCTAACAAAGATTGGCAACTAGGTTACCAGCACACGAACAGTCACCAGGCAGGTACAGTCGAAAGTCGGATAGACCACAATGTGCAGGGTATCGAGCCCAAAACCTATCAAGGGTATCGAGAGAAAATGGTCCGAAAGAAAACTGAGGACCTTGAACAGATTCGAGACACACGAAGCCCCGTGGGAAATGCAAACGACAGAATCCCAAAACCAACCCTCTATATGTGTTCTCCACTACGATTGGTCCAGCTTTGGAGGGGTTATCTCCGTTAACTTTCCGCACACGACCTCATGTTTATCCCCTGTGTTAGAGGGGGGTCCTAGATAACTTCCACGAAACTGGACTTAGACACTCCCTATCTCAGACTCCAATGTTTGATTTAAAATGGCCTTGAAGAGTTTCCTCTCCAATCCTAATTCAAGGCCCTAGTCCTGAACTAGTTTGTGAACCCTACAAACATAAAAGTCTAGTAGATTTTAAATTTAGGGTTACTTTTATGGATTTGTTTTATGTCAAGGGGTATGAGGGTGAAAATGATGGTGTGTAAAAGATGAAAGCAAAAAATGAAAAAAAAAAAAAGTTGGAAACAAAACTTTTACTCAATGCAAAATCTCAACAACTTTTCAAAAGAAAGAATTTTTTAACTTTTTTAAGATTTTGGACAACAAACTCAAAGGAATTTCACTCGACTACGAGCTACTTATGATCTACGTGAACTGAAAAAACTTATGAAATAAAAGACTTTTCCCTAGCTAATGATGCAGAAACACACTCTTCAACCAAAGAAGAAAATGAAAAGATATTTTTTATTTTTTTATTTAAGTGCTAATAAAGAAAGAAAGGGAAAATACCAACAAGCAAAAAACTTAGAAAAACAATTATGGCTTAAAGCGCAGATCACAAAGAATCAGATTAAAAAATCACACAATAGAAATTGTAAAAACAATGACTCTCACGCTTGTCTAAAAAACGTAATTTTTTATTTATTTTTCTAACCACGTTTTAAATGAGAAAAAGTAAGCTAAGGGTAAAAATAATCCTAAGCTACTGACTGTTCAAACAGAGATTCAAACACTTGAGAGGAATACTTCCTATCAAAGGAGAGGATGACTACCTCACCTTTAACAATAAGTAGCCTGTACAAGAACGTGATTGTCACTCAAACAACATGCATGTGAACGCACACTGAACAACAACAGAAGACGTGTACACGCGGGCTGACCTTGTACAGGCTGCATGTATATCTAAAATCTAAGAAAAAATGAATACAGACAGACCAAACCAGAAAAAGACCTCTGGTATTAATAACCAGGATCCCTTGAAGGCTTGGATACTCTTTCTAACAGAAAAACAAATAATGCAAGGGAAGAAATAATAAGGCAAAAACAATCTGAGATAGGACTGTTAACAAACAAGACTCAGACAAAATTCTAGAAAACCCCCTGAGAATATGTGATTCTGACAGGGAAGAGGAGGATTGCCTCTGAGGTTCTCTGAACTCCTACACGCTACTGCTACCTCTACAGCTAGCATTCACACACGGGCTGTAAGAGTATAGGGCGCAACTACACGTGTGCAGGCCTTGTTCAGGCTGTGTGTACCTCTGTGGGTCCCGAAAAACATAGTCAAGCAAAAGTCAGGGAAAGATGGTATGGAAAACCAGACTCCCTACTAGCTCAGACTTTACAGAAATGAAAATAAAAGACAGGCAAGAAAAAATAGTCTTTAAACTACCCAAAAACTAAATAAAATTACAGGAACCCTAAAGAGTTATTTCCCCAGTATGGTTTCCAATTCTTTTGTTGGGGAAAAACACCCTACGGACTAGCAAATAGAGTTCATACTTTGCATGCAAATATGACCGAATAGAAATTACTTTCTACCCACATCCCTAGATTTAAATCCCCTTTTCTTAGTAAATGCATGGGAAGATCCACCTACCTTGTTACCAACGTTTGATGTCGATCCTCCGTTGTGCTTGATTACTTGTTCGCAATACTCCTTCCAAAGATGACCTGCATTCAAGACGAGCAACAACTATGCATGCATACTACTTATATACTCACAGGTTAGAAATCAAACATAAACTAATCAAACCATAAAAAGTTCATGAATTGGGACGGGAAAAGCATTCTCCTTATTACTTAAAATGAATCAACTTTACAAAAGCTGAGACCGACCACTGCTCCTTGAACCTGATCCTGGGCTCCTCTTCTTCTGTCCTTCAACTACTTTGCTTTAAATCTCCTTTGGCATTAGGAAAGGCTAAAGGGTTGGGACAATGGAATATGTAAATGGGTAGAGTTTCTTTGCTATATTCTTCCTCCTCCAAATGGTACCCCTTATTTTATAGGCTAGAAGGAGATAGGTATTTGGACGAACCCTCGGCCATGCATGGCCAGGAGTTTTAGTTAACTCACCCATAGATTTTTGTTTTGTTGGCAACTTTCCTTTTTTCATGCTTTTGTCAGTCCACGTGGGCTGTTTTGGGTCAGCCAGTGTGTACACGCGTACAGTAGTGAGTTAGGCCGCGTGGGCCTTTATTCTAGAGGATTTTCAAAGAGTTGTTCAGTAGTGTTTTTGGCAAAGAAAGGATATGAGTTGGCCTAATGCTAGGTAAGCATGTGTGGTGAAATTTAGGGTTATAACAGGATGATAAACCCCTGTGGGTTTTCAAGAATCTATAATCTCTCGTGATCATGTGATTCCACCCATTGGTCTATGGAGTCAGAGTAAGAATATACAAACTAAACAAAAACAAAATTATGTACAATAAGAATGAAAAATTATTTGGAGAAGAAACCATTCAAATGTTTCCCGTTGATAGGCATTATTAATATTTTTTCTTTAATGTCTTGGAGCATATAGGAGTTAAATCCCAATATCTTCTCAACGACATATGGTCCGATCCAAAGTGCTTGGAACTTTGTATGCATGGATGAATTCTCCTTGGCCTTGAACCAAAGTAGCACCATTTCTCCCTTCTGGAAGTTCTTCATAGTTGTGCTTTGATAAAAATATCTCTTAACGCTTTGCTGCCTCTGAGAAGTTTGATTCAAGTCTTTACTTCATTCCTCTACCAACTTCAACAACTGGTTGATTCTCTTCTGGATGGGTGAACTATCTTCTATATCTTCAGTATTAACCACAAAGATCAATGCATTGAGCTCTAGGTTAATTGACATTTTCACATCTTTCCCATAAAACAATAGATATGGAGACATCCTTGTGCTATCCTTCGGGGTCATTCTACTTTCCCATAATGCTTTTTTCAGCTTCATATGTCAATTCCTTTGGTTGCTATCAATGATTTTCTTTAGTATCTACACAAGTGTTTTGTTTGTGGATTCAGCAAGGCCATTACCTTATGGATAATAATTCAATGATTGATCCATGATGATTCCATATTGTCCGCAAAACTCTGTGAATTTTGACCCGATGAAGATCGAACCATTGTTTGTGATAAATTTATCAGGAACAACAAATATCGACATAATGATGTCTTTGAGGAATTTAATCAGTTCTTCAACATCAACCTTCTTTATTTCCACCACTTCTGGCCATTTCATGAAATAATTGGTAGTTGTTGTAATGTACACATGCCCCTTGGTATGTTGGATTAATCGGCCCAACAACATCAAGTCCCCATTGGGAAAATAGTTTTTCTACCATAATCAAATGCAAAGGAATTGCAAATTTCTTAACTTTTCCTGAAAAATGTTGGCATGACAAACATTTCCTTATTGTGGCATACAAATCTCTAAAGATTGATGGCTAGTAAAATCCTTCTCTGATTATTTTGTGGGCGGTTACAATAGGTGCAAAGTGTCCACCACATATTCCCTCGTGGAATTCTCTGATCAGTTATTGGGACTGATTTTCATCGACACATCTTAGCAGTATACCATCAAAACTTCTTCTGAACAGTATGTCAACAATCAAAATGTATTGGTTTGCCT
Source organism: Picea engelmannii (assembly GCA_009831015.1). Lineage (NCBI taxonomy): Eukaryota > Viridiplantae > Streptophyta > Pinopsida > Pinales > Pinaceae > Picea > Picea engelmannii. The sequence goes on along the minus strand of ML779880.1, from coordinate 871,072 downwards.
TCATATTCAGTGTCCTTTTCTCCTTGGGATTCAATGTGATAGGTGTTATCGCTCAGTTTGTAGTTTAGTTCAAGTAGCAGAAGGGTAAGAGTCAAACTGGCGTAACAAGAGCTTCCCCACCCACTGTCACCTCGATGGGGGGATCTTTCTATTCAGGGTGGCTAATCCCAAGGGAGACATCCCTAGCAATCTGGGGTTCTGAAGGACAAAGGTTCTAAATGATTAGGATGAGTTTTCCCTTCACAGATTACTACCAAGAGGATAGTCAAGAAGAATATAAACCACAGTAGAAGCACCTGTTTGCGAGACAAGGCAACAATAAAACTAATACATGCAAAAAGTGGTTAATGCTTCAATTGTCAATGACTATCAATATATAATACACATGAGCATAAATAATATTAATTATTGACGAAGTCAATGATTGCAATAAAGGCTATGGCTGTTACACATTATTTTCGTCATCCCTATGATCGTTAATGATGTAAACCTATCTATTGCCTTTAGAGGGGTCACAGTGGCCTAAGTTCCTGAAGAGAGAAGGAAGAAGAACTTTTCCTGAGGAAAAAAGTTACATTTTCCTAT
>ML779880.1:851709-870437 GCA_009831015.1 Picea engelmannii | reverse complement strand
CTATGATCGTTAATGATGTAAACCTATCTATTGCCTTTAGAGGGGTCACAGTGGCCTAAGTTCCTGAAGAGAGAAGGAAGAAGAACTTTTCCTGAGGAAAAAAGTTACATTTTCCTATGTAAAAACCTTATAAAAAGAAATGTCCGCAGGTTGCTATATAGGCAGGGTGCGAGAATGACCAATTCCCGCAGGTTGCTATATATCCAGGGTGCGAACAGTCTGCAGGTTGCTATATAGCTAGGGTGCGAACATTCCAGCACGTGGTAAAAACGTACGGTTTCTCAAATTTTCTAGAAGGAGAAGCTTCTTGGGTGAGGTGGCATCCGAATAGTTTGGATCTTACTCGCTTTCATGATTTAGTTTGATCATCCTAACCTCCTCACCTTATCTTCTTCAGCTTATAAAAGGAGAGGAATTCTCATGGAGAAATTTAGCTTTTGTGAGCTTGAGCTTGTGGGTTCTTGGTTGTGGTTCTTTGGCTTGGAATTATTAGCTTGGTTGGAGTGGCTTTGAGATTTGCTTTGTCAAGATAGATTGTGAGCAGCTATCAGATCTATGGTCTCAGAATTCTTGGATTCAAAGTGTGCGGGGAACGAAGGACAGTTGGAAGGGACCTTACGACATCAAGGCAATGGTTGTAATATCTCTTTCACATTTAATATGATACAGTAATATGTTTCTTTCCCATAAAGTTAGATCTACTTTATTACATAATTCCTTGATCATATGTATAGATTAGCTATTGGATATATTATTTGCTTTCACTTTGGTTGGTTTGTGCTGTTTTGATCTTGACTGCACAAGAGCGCTGGAGCGAAGCAAGGAACAACAGAGACCAAGGAAGTGATTACAAAGGTACATATCTTCTTCTCACTTCCAATTTAATTCAATAGTTAGATATAGGGAAAGCGGTATATTCTGTCATGTTTTGTTCTAGATCCAGGTGGATCTAGGGAGATCGGTTTGTGTTCGCACTTACGGATTTATCCATAAACAATGGCTTATAATAATCACTTCTTCAATAAATACAAAATGATATAGCATCAATATAGATAATCAACCCTTGAATTAACACAATGCTTTAGATATCATTTAATTCTCACATATAAAGGTTGCTGCATCATTATACTTGCTAGAGGGTGACGTCAACTTTCTTCTAGGTTAGTTTGCTAGGCAATGAGGTGGACTTTTTGCAAAAAAGGCCAACGAAAATACTAAACACTTCAATGTCTATTTCTATATGACCAAGCCACAACGTTTCATATCAAGCAAGAGCTAAAAGGAGGCATGACGTCATCACAGATTTAGGGTTAGTAGGACGTTAGGGTTAGTTAGGGTTTGAAGTTTAAGAAGTTTAAAAGGTTTGTTTTGACAAAAGAGACTAAACGTAGGATAATTAGACTAGTGCCTTAGGGTATAATGGAGTCAAGGAGCAAGGATAAAGTCTCGGGAGAATCTAAATTTAAGGAAAAGAGGGTTAGGCTTTCTAGTGCTGCAATGGCAGGGCCACAAAGTCAAAACCCTAAGGGGAGGAGGCTCATTCCGGCGTTGCTTAATAAAGGCCTCATGCTCCTCCCTCTTTCCTTAAAAATTCCTTGGCAATAACGGCTAGGTTTAAAACATAAATCTAGGGCTGAAAAGTGTTGTAAAGACAAGGCCTCTCAAACCCTAAAGGTCAAAACCCTAGGTGTAAACTCAATTAGGCCTAGGACATCTTCCTTCTTCAATTTATGTTTCAAAACCAACTCAGAAAAAGGGGAACTAGTGTAGCAACGAATAAGCTATATTGTCCTTAATCAATGGCTAAAATAAGTCTTCTATCATGGGGACATGAAGCAAGGACCTACTTGTGTCCTTGCTACCTAGGGTTTCAATGATTAAGAAAAATAATAACAATGTAACCACAAATGTAAGAGATTTAACCTACAACCATTCAATCAAGAAGTTTTGCATGAAAACTACACTTACAAATCAATGACGAGCTTATCAAACCCTAGTTGTAAACCTTCCAATGATAGAAAACACCATGAATATGCCAGGAATGATTCTCCTCAAGAGTAGCGCCTCAACTCCAAGAGCCAATACCAAGACAAAAGACTAAAAATGATCCTCTCACAAAAGAGTGAGTTGTGTTATATCCAAAATGAGGCTCAACGTCCTCTATTTATATCATTCAAATGACCTTTAATTACAAAAATAGGTCATTAAAACAACCAACAAGGATGACTAACAATAGTTACATTATTTGTCACATTAAATGCTAAAATATCATAATTATGATCTAAAAGGGAGACGTCAGGCCCCTCTGAGGGGGACGTTGGCCCTTTTTGGGCAAGATCAGCATCCAAAAGGGAAAACGTTGGCCCTTCTAGGGCTCCTGCAAGCTTCCACACGTGCCAAATGATCCCAACACACTGCCACATGCTCCAGAAAATGTCCAGCCTACGCTGGGTGGCATCCTATCCATCAAAAACCATCATCTCATCTGCAGTGGGTGATCCCCCCTATGTCAGTCTCTGCCAAAGTGTCCTGGTAAGGACGTCCTTTTATCTTCCTCATGCAAGGGCTTATCACAACGTTGTCCTGTCTCTTCCATCCCAACAACCATCTGATGGGCTCTTCAGTCCCATGGAGGTCCGAACTAATCATATCCCCATGTGTATCGGTCCACTGGTACCTGTCCATCGGGTATGGTCCTGCACATCAAAGACTACGCCCTCCATGGGCTCATCAGTCCTTGGGATCATAGAAATGAAAATCATATTTCATCATTAAAGTTATCAAATACATGCATGAAATCCCTAACATATCATCTAAGAGCTCAAAGACATTACACAGATCTACTATAAAAAGCTGAAGGAATCGACAAAATAACCTATTGGGATAATACCCACAAGATAAGGAAAGTTTCCTCAGAAGATCATTCAATCCATTTTTTATGAGGTGATATGGTCTTTGGGATGTCCAATCATAGTAAGACCAAGGGCAGGTGTTGTTTGTGGGTGCCTTTGTAGGAGGCGAGCTATACTTGTCATGGATGCATTTTTCCAAGCCCTTTATTGCCTTTATCATTTTATTTATTGCATTTATTTCCTTTTTACTTCAAGGTTTGACCAGAGGACACTACCTTGGCTTGGTGACCAGAGCTGACAGTGTTACCCACTGGTATCTTCACAAATACGATAAGGTTGGCTCATGATGAGACCCCCTTTCCCTTGGCCATGCAACCAAAGGTCACTGCCCTAGCGTGGTGACCAGATGATGGCAATGTCATACTGCTGGATACCTATGAACATAATGGGCTGGCTCGTAATGAGACCTCCCATCCTCTCGATTAGGTCTTGTTTTTTTTATTATTTTTCTTAGGGTCTCTTCAGTTTCTTATCGAGAGGCCTTTTATTGCCTTCTCAGGGATCCCCTGGGTGAAGCATCTCTAGGTTTTATTTCCTATGGCTTTTATCTTTTACCAGTTGCTTTTACCCCCTGGGCCTTTATCCCCTTCTTCCCACAAGACAAAGTGTAACCCCAAAGGTCATCCTAATGGCTGGACTAGGGGAGTGGGATGGATGAATGGGAAATAAGATGTAAAATGATAAAGTGGTGGGAGTGGACGATGGCTCTGCAAATCCCCTTTGGTGGCTAACCAAAACCCATGAATATAAGCTTGCTAAGTCACCCCATCAATCACCCCAACAATGGTCAAGTGGATTAGTGTAAGATCCAAGCACTCATCATAAATGAAAGGAACCTAATGCATATATAAGAAGGTTATAACGATCAAACATGACACATACCATGATACCTTGGACCAATTACCTCATGGAGCAAGAGTCCTCTCCGATGCAAGTCCAAGCCGGTGGTGATGGAATTTGTTGCTGCTGAGAGGAAAAATATGGCGAAGAAGAAGAAAGATGGGCCCTCCAGGGCTATGCTCAGGTCAATCTTGCTCTTGGTACTCCATGTCTAGGACCTGTGGGCCTCGAGACATGATCTCCTAGTTATCCTTAGATATCGGGGATAACAATAGGAAATTTCCCTGAACTTAAATAGAATACAATATCGGTGTACCATTCTGAATCATTTAATAGTTCTCTGACTAAGATTGAAATCATCCCATAGACTGAGTCCCCATTCACGATGAGCTTGCATAAACCTTGTCCCTTGATTTCCTTTAAAGTTTTAATTTCGATATCATATTCTTGTATCTTTTCCAACCAGTTAGCCCATTTTCCTTCTCTCAACTGTTGATTTAGAAGCATCTTCACTAGTGATGAGGGAACATAAGCTATAACAAAGAAGTTTAATATGTATATTTGAAAGTGTGCTACTTATTTTACAAGAGCCAAGGATTGCTTATCTAGTTTTGAATACCTCAACTCATAGTCGTGTAGGGTTTTGCTCATAAAAATTATTGGGATTTCTTCTCCGTTGCTATTTTTCTGAGTGAAAATGGATGCAAAAACTGTCTCTGTAGAAAACAAATAGATAATGAAGTCTCTTTGGAAATCTAGACTGATGAGGAAAGGAGCAGTGGTAATTTCTCCTTTTATTTAGGAACAAATCTTCGCACAAAATTGATTTTACTAAAAAATGACTAGAATCCCTTCTTGGATGTTAGGGGGTTGAGCTCGTTTATTTCTTTAACTCTTTCCAGATCCATGTAAATTTATTCCTTGCATACAATATGACCCAACAACTTTCCTTGAGTCACAGAAAACAAGCATTTCTTTGGATTCATAGAAACGATGTATAATCTACATCTTTCAAAAACCTTTCTTAAATGATGGATATGATCCTCCCTTTTATTTGAACGCACCATCAGGTTATCTTGGTAATATTCCATAAAATTTCCTATTATCCTATTGAACGCATGATCTGATGCAACCCCCCTTCTCTTCTAAGGATTGTGTGACCTCTTGGTCTAGGATCGTTCAAAACATTGAGACGAATCGACTCTTTGGGCCCCTACTGGAACCCAAAACCACTATACATAGGCCCCTTATCTTCTTAGGCATAGGTTTTATGTAACCTGTAGGCCCTTTTCTTGGTGCTCTTGGTAGTTTTAAACTGGTGGGCATTGGATCCTTCCGCTAGGCCGCCTCCTCATGTGACCTCAGGCTGTGACTAGGTGACTATTTAAAGGTCACTCTGTAGCTCAGAATCCTAATGCTCTCCCTTCACACTACAACCAATTATTATGGATTCACTATCCTCTAAAACCACAAAAATAGGACCAATGGTCCTCATTCCTTACTAAGATCGACGACTCAGTCTCTTTCTTCGAAATTCGAGCTTCGGCCGAATCTGCATGCACACTCCACAAATCCTCAGAAGTGGCTTTCAAATGGAGTGAACCTCCATCTTCCGCATCTCCCTTTATATATAAATGATACATGCTCTTATTTGGGATCAATGGCCTACAGTACCTTCGGGCTCCAACACTTCAGGAAGTTTCGAACCACCTCTCACAAAAAATTCAGAATGCTAGTTCTCCGAAGTTCAAAATCCACTGACACCTGTCCAATTACAATGGATGACCTGGATGGACTCCAACACTTTGGCCTTCAGGAGTTCTGGCTCCACCCAATTCTCTATTCTCCTGGACTAAATTTTCTCTAAAGTGGTAGATCGTCTACACATGTCCTTCTCCAATGGATGGCTTGGATGACTTTGGGACTCCAACCCTCACGACTCCTCGCACCTCCACTCTCCAATTCCTCTAAAGTTATTATGCTCTAGAGTGCAGTATCTAGTGACACATGTCCCTTTGGCTTGGATGGACTAGATCTTCTTTGAATTTTAGTTCTTTAGAGAGTTCTCCCAACTCTTTTTCACTTGCTCCTCTAGGATGCAGGATCTCCTGCTACATGTCCCTTTTAAGATCCAATGGTCTAGATTTATTCTCCCTTCGTGACTTCGATGATTTTTCTTCTGCTCCATGTAGATATCCCAGAGCTCTTTCTCACAAACTCTTTGATCTGTCGCCACCCATCTCCCCCTGGACGATGAACAGTCTTGATACACTTCGGGACTCTAGGACTTCAGCTATCCCGCTCTCTTGTGCACCTTAAAATAAAGGAGTTAAATTCCTGTGCACTTACCTGGATCCGATGGGTGTTGATCCTTCGTGCTCAGATTCGATGACAAGGATCTATTCTCCTCCTCTACATGCTCCTTTGGGTGTCTGGAAATAGAATTTCACGGTCCATATCTCTCCCTTGTATTTGATCTAATGGCTTTTATCGTTCCTCCTCTTGAGCTTCTTTGTTCTCCCGAATTTGGGAAAATTTGTAATTGTCAAAGGCTGCGACCATTGATATTTCTCCTGCAAGACCGAATGATGGGTCTCAACTTCACTCCTCCTCCTGAGCTTTCAAAATTGAATAAATTTCATATTTGGCACACACCTTGCACTCTCCCTTATGATCTTGTGCCAATGTAATGTGACCTCGGCTCTGGCACACACTTACAGTCACGTGAAAACTCACACTGTCTTTCCTTGAGCCTTGTAGTTGCTCAGATTTCTAAAGGACTTGGCCCTCTGCTTCCCCCAAAGGAATTATTGCACCCTCCCGACACTTAACACTTTTCCTATTGAGTTTCTATGAGGCTCAAACCTAAAAGGGTATTGGTCTTATGTTCCACTCTACTGAGATTTTGTGCGCAAAGACACTATCCCTCCTGAGCTTTGTAAAGTTGGAATACTTTACCTCTAGAACACTCCTTGTGATTTCTTGAGCCATCAGACGACGTCTTTCAACACTTTGTCTAAGTGTTGTCCTGGTGCACTCCTTGCATAGGTCTTCCTTTAGACTCCTGAGCTCTCTTAGGTTCACTGATGCATTCCTTGCATCTGCTCAATGCACACCTTGCAGAGATTCTTCCCCCAGAGTGTTCAACAACTCTAGTTACTTCAATTTCTCCAACACTTCAGAATGTGTTGGTCCTGTTCAATCCTTTCACAACTTCACTCCTTGAGTCTTGAATTTTGATAATTCTCTCACCCACTTTGTTGTGTTTGTTTTGTCACTTGGGTGAGCAAAACAAGGGGACTTACAATTCTAGTTGGGCCTACTAGACAAGATAAAGGTTATTGCATGAGTTAGATAATCCAAGCACATGAAATAAACAAATAAATAAACTAAAAACAACTAAGGAAATAAAACTACAATGCATAAGAAACTTTGAACCAAAATCAATCAACCAAATGACCAAGATTATGCCACCAATGGATCATTATATTAGTTGGAAAAACATTATAGAGAAAGGAGGACTTATGGATCCCCTCTTCCTCCTTGGGAGGGATCTCCAGTTACCTATTGGAGAGATATTATTACAATGATAAACAAGAAAGAAAATGGTGAAGAAATACAAGCCTATTCCCTCAAGAGGTGATTGGAATAACTTATTGAAATGTTACTAGAATGCTCCAAGAAGAAAAGAGGTTTCTTGAGGGAGGATTGAGGCAGCATAAAAATACTATGAAATTCTTAAATTCTTAGTGCACCCATGGTCTCCATTTATAGCTTGTCTTTAAGGAAATATCCAACTGGTTCTTAGTGTTAATAAGGGGCCCTTTAGGGAACCCTTTTGTCTTTGACCATCCCCCCATTCAGATTTATCTTGGATTTGAGGGTCAAATCAAGTTGGGAGCTAGTCCATAAGTGGTTGAGGGGCCGAAAAGAACCATAAATGTGTTTTTCACAGGAGTCCGTGGCTTTTATCGTACAAAGTTGCGCATGTGGTGCATTGTGCGCTCTATGGGATTCTTTGGCCCGCGCACTGTGTGCACGCTTCCTTTAGTGGTTCAACGCATATCAATTTTTGTCTAGTTGTATAGTTTTTTCCTTTTGGAAATGCATTTTTGGTGCTGCAGGTGAACTAATAGGTTCTTAGCAGTGCTGTATTTCTTTAACCATTTGCAAGCAATGTTGTGGACAAAATTTCAGGGATAACATATGCCCCCTAATGTGTGAGATTAGGAGCATACGTATAGCCGAAATAAATCAATGTTTCTTGTACTGAGACTAACATTGTAATGAAGAGTGTTGATAATAACTGCAAGAGAAATCTTGTCGGAGGGAGAGGGGAAATTGTGGGATGCAACACTTTCTTGAGGGAGATAAAATAAAATCTGTATACAAACGAGGCGGGCATGCCCCATGCTTGTGTCATGTAATTCAAAATGTAAGCTAGTAAATGAGGTTGTATGCTTATGTAGATAACTGCAGAACCCTATGGGGTGGTTTGATAATGATAGATGACAATTTTGATGGTGAACATAATCTAAAAAGAGGAAAGGACACTTGTAAGAAGTGTCAATGACTCGTAGGCATTGATGGCCTTACAAATTCAGAGATCTTCAACTGGTATAAAACAACTGCAATAGTCGCATAGTAAGACCCACCGTAACATGATATTTTGGTGAATTCAAATGTTATTAGGGTCAACGATAACAAAGAGAAATGATGGTTCTCTCTGTGAAGTCTGAGACTCCTCATTGTAAAGGTAATGAGAGTCAAGATATTGTTTCCCTTCTAGAAACTATGCTGATGTCGACAGAAAGGGAGACACGATTCCAAGAAGCAAAGGGATTTATGAAATCCACTAGATAAGATCATGAACTAACATGAACGAAGTCAATATGCGGTGAGACTCAAGACTTCCCTTGGTTGGGGGTATGTTTGAAGGATGATTGGAAGCAACCGTGAAATTGTATCTAGCATCAGGGGGGCGACTAGACATGGGGTTAAATTGTGCTAGAGGCATGACAAAGGGGACAAACTCAGAGATCAGGGGTACATGGATGGTGGGATACTCAGGTTTTATGGACAATGTCAATATGAGTAGAGGATAGTGGATTCCCCAACCAAGGGCGACATGGGTTGCTTTTACAGAAAAAGAAGGTTGCCAAGGGTGACACCAAAAAGCTATGTAAATGATGGAAACAAAGGATTTTTACAATTACCAAATAAATAAAGAACAATTGGGGATGAGTGTACAGATACAGAAACGGGTTCCCCAGTGTAAGATGGCTTGGCTTGTGAGGGCGCAAGTTGTGTGGATAACTGGTGGAGGGTAGGGGGCCCATTGGTGGGTTTCTGTATGAGGTAAATGAATGGAAGGCAATTTGCAGATGGTAAAAATGATTGTGGATGAAATGGAGGGTTAATGATACTGTGGAGGCATAGTCAAAATAGAACCATGATGAGATAATATGGGAGTCCATTGTGAAAGCTAGAAAAATGATGAGAAGGAGTATGTGGTTGATTCTCGTAAATGCATGAGACTATTGGAACTCCCATCCCTAGGGGGTGAAAGTAGCATGAGTTTCAAAGTGCTAAGGGGGACTATTAATGGGACAAATCATGTGGGGGAGAGTGCTACCGGGTATAATTCCTTCTCCCACGCATGATGTGTGGTTGTGCTGAATAAAGTTGCGCATGAGGGAGCGTGGGTGGGAAAAACAGGTGTGCATGTGATGCACGCCTGTTCGAATTACAGTTGCGCACTGTACACAGCTGTTTCTCAGACAACTATGCATCAGTGCGCATCTATGTAGAGAACAGGTGTGCATGAATGTGCACCTGTGGGTGTGACAGTTGTGCATTGATGCACATCTATTTCTCTTTACAACTATGCATTGATGTGAAACTATGCGAAGAATGGGAATTGTTTGCACAGGGGAAAACCCGAGTTTCAATGCTACAACAACACACCAACAAAACCCTAACTATCATCCCTTTCAACAACACCTGCAAAGCAGATGAAGTCTCACTTGAGGTAGAGGCAGGGGTGGTTGCAGGACTCAAGTGTCTGTAACCTTAGTTGGGACATAGATATGTGATTATAATACTTGATAGTGAACTTAGCACCATTATTTCATCATTGTTTAACCAATATTTACTCCGCAGGGAAAATAGAGCATCGTAACATTCAGTATGACCTACTGTATTTAAGCACTTAGCATACACAATTGGATAAGATCTAGCAGATTCAAGCACTAATCCTATTTACCTATGTTAGATCTAACATCTAGATTCATCATAAGAACAAATCATAAACATATATATCTATCTATCTCAAATCACTTAGCAACAAAAGACATAAACACATCAGAACATCGCACAAAGAAGAATAATATAGTATTTATGTGGTTCACCCCCACCCTAGGGCTACTTCCACCAACTCTTCTTCTTTATTATCTTCTTCATGGGGTTACATGCACAAAGATTCAAAACCCTACTTTGCATAGGAAAAAATATCTGCACAACTCACTAGATCCTTCTTCCTTGCGTTGCAGCACAAAGCATTCCAAAATCCTTTACAACCTCTTGCACTTAGCTCTAAAAACTTCTCACAATATGCACAAAGCATTTACAAATCATAGATCTAGCACTTATCTTATCGACCTCTCCTCATATATATCTCTTTTCTTACATCACCTAGACATCTATTTATACTTTACAAAATAGGCCTAAACATGGGTAAACCCATGGGCCGACATCCCATACCCATTACATATTCCCAAATCCCAAAAAGGATCCAAAATGGGGTCAAGATTCCGCGATCTCCACTTCGACTTGCGCTCCTTCTTTGACTAGCTGTCGAAGTCTCCAAAATAGGTCAACATGACAAAGAATCTCCCAAAACTTGGTCAAGGGACAACAATCCCCCAACACTCACATGTGACTCATCGCAAGTCACTCTGGTCTGACTAGCTCTACTTTGAATGCCTCGATCTTGGCTCCAGCTGCTTTGACTTGCTGATGTGTGAAGAACTATTGTTCTATGAGCTCTTGCATGACTGCATTGTTGATAGGTCCTTATAGATGTTGTTCAAATGTAGTGGAAACCTGCTCTAGCTCTACTCCTTGGCCTTCTACCTCTATACATAATTGATAAGCCTTGTCTTGTACTGGTTGGAGTTTCTGAGTTATCTCCATAATTTTTCTTTGGATAGTGTGGATCTGCTACTGGGAGGTCCGCTATTCATGGGATCACTTCACTTATTCCACAACTGACAGGGGCTTCAGCTGTGCCTGTATCTTCTTAGCTTGGTACTTCACCTCTTGGAGTTGTTACTCCAATGCTCTTAATTATGGGCTCTCAGGGAGTTGTTCATATGTTAGGGCACTACGATCAGTGAGCTTCTTACATTTCAGGGTAAGAGCCTTTATCCTTTCAACTATGCTCCAAGAAGTTGCTTCTCTTTGGTCTCTGACATCTTGTGGGGTCTCGGGTACAATGCGTAGCTCCAAATCTTCTATCCATTGTTGTAGTTGCTAGATCACTTCTTCAAGATGTGCTACTTGCTTGGGAACTTGATCTTCTTCTTTTACTTCGATGACTGTCGCAGAGCAAAGTGATCTATTGACTACTTATTTTACTTCGAGTTTCTCCACTAGCAACTAGTCTTTTTCTTGTTGTAGCTATGCTTTTTCTTTGTTAAACTTCACTTGGAGGGAAATATTTTCTCATTTTGCAGCACTGCGTTGCTCTACAAGTACTCCTTGTACTTGTGCCAAATCCTGGGTGGCTTGTGTTGTTTCTTATTTCACTCATCGAATGTGAGCTTCGACTATATCAGCAAGGAGGTGGAGTTAAGCTGGTTCATCTCCCAAGTCTAGTTCTTTTGGCACAATGGAGACTGCCTAATTGGACTGTAAGGCCTGCTATACTCCTCAGAGTTCAATCTCAATCCAATCATACATCTCTTCTTGCTTTGTTTCTTGTTTCTCAGCTATTTCTATCAAAGCATCATTCAGGTCTGCTATGAGGAAGTTAAAGTCATTCGAGGTGAGGACCGTCTACATGGAGGCCTTTGATTTCTTCCAGGAGGAAGGTTTTGGAGCCGAACCTTTCCTCTTCTTCATGGGATAAACCTCGTCTCCTTTCTTATGATTGACTTATTTATCACCTAGATATTCTCCATCACCTCATTTCTCTAGTGATATGGAAGCAGTCTTCATGAATGCATTGTCTAAATCCTGAACCTCTTCAGTTTTATTTGTTCTTCTAGGTTCGGGTGTATCCTGCGCAGTATCTGGGCTATCGATATCAGATACCTCTGTAGGGTTTGCTGGAATGAGGATGTCTACCAACCAGTCCTTGGTGATATCCACTAAGTCTTCCTCTGTCTGCTTATAGTATGATTGGAGCTATTTCTTGTGTTCGTCAATGCGCACTATGGTGTAAATAAAATGTCAGTCCACACTGAACTTCATCAATGTCTGAACCTGTGTAGGATATTTGGAATCATGTGAGGCTCAGAATGTATGGCTATATTCAGTTGGTTGTAGTAGGTATGGAAGACAACATTGGACTAGCATTGTTTATTCATGTCATTGGAATACCACAGTGTGTTGAACTTCGCACCTAATGGTTCAAAAGGTTCGATGTCTGGGAAGGTCGCACCTTCTGGCATCTCCCAGGTAATGAAAAATATCAGGATCAAGAGACAACTAAAATGAAACTCATATCCTTGATCCTGAGCTTCTCTACAGTCGAGTTCTAATGGGTTCACTAGGTACTTCACCCAGTTCATTTGAAGACCTTCTGCGCACTTCCCTGTGAGGTCAACTACAAAACCAATGACTTGGGTAGGTCGGTTCTTGCGTACTAGCTTCCCTGTAATCAACTGATAGGTGAGGTGCAATGCACCACTCTGGATAGATGCTACCTTGTATCCTCGCATTCCTTTCTCGACATCACCATAAGTATCTTTGATTTTCTGTGCTAGAGCACAATCCATGGCTTTTCCAGCGTAAAAATATTGAGGATTAGGTCCTTCCATACTTAGGCACGTGATCCGATGGATCAATGTCCAATCAACTATTATGTGGAATTTGAGCCACAAATATCCGCCATGGTAACAAGAAAACACTAACTTGACACATGCATTTACTTCCTGGTGTCTTCGGAAGTGAGGAATCTTCACGATGTTGAGAAAGGTGGACTGTGCGAGGTCATTGGTCCATTGTTGAGGGATGATTTTTGAATTCTTCCCTTTAGTTCTGGTGAGGTACTTATGTTGGGAGAGCATGTTGTAGGCTTTGTGATATCCAAGGTTGAAGTCGCTAAAATTCAACACTGCAATCTTATCTTGGTCTACTCGCACTACGTGGATCCCCTTCGGGAGGTACGCAATGACCAAGGTGTAGTCGAAGTCTCTAGGCATGCTGTCTCGATTTATTACGCCACTCAGAGGGGGAATATATGCAGGTAATATGCTCGAGATCAATTTTGCATTCGCTAAATCATCCCTATGCTTAGTTCTCTTTTCATCTGATGGTTGAGACGGTCCGACTCCACGAGTAGTAGATAGAGAGGTTGGAAGTCCTCTCATCAATGATGCTTGTACCCTTGTAGACATCGACATGACCCATTCAGTCATGAGGTTGATCAAAACTTCTTCGACAACTCTCTCTGTACCACTCAACTCGTCCGACATATTCACTTGGGGTTAACAATCTTAGGTTCGGGAAGTAACTTAGACACAGTAATGAGATAGAGAGAAAGAGCACGATGATCACAGTTCAAAATCACTTAGTCTTCAAGCTCAAATCCTCAATTGGAAAAAGTGTTCTCAGTGCATCGCACCATGGGATAAGTAGGCAACTCGGTAACGGGTCCCTGACAATGGGTATGAAGCCTTCATTAACATAGTTCTGTCCGTTATGGCGCGTTCCCAAAAATATGGTGGTGAGATTTCTGTCCATAAAGTTATTTCTATCCATTCGAGGTGCGATTCTAATGGTTATAATGTCCCCAATGACTATATTGCTTCACCATGGTGAAGTGCCATGTGTCATTGTTCTGATATTCCAATGAAGTTCTAATTTTTCAGTTTCCTCTGGAGATTTATGCAACTAGTCGATCTTAAATCTCTTCTTACTTAGCTTTCTAGCCTTCTTCCTAGTGAGCTTCGTCTCAGTGTGCCTTTTTCCATTCTGATTCGTACCTTCTTTTGACATAGTGACTTCGCTCTGTTGAGATTCTTTCCGAGAATTCAAGGGTAATACTTCTTCTTTATCTGGGGTAGGTACTTCAGTCTTCTGTGGGTCTTCTAGTATTCTTGTGACTTCGACATCTGAATCTCTGATGTTAATTAGCTTCGATCTATTCCTCTGTTCTTTGATCAAGAGCACGATCTTCCTAGTCATGAAGGATTTCAACTCTTCCTTCTTCTTCTCTAAGGCTTCTTCTTCTTTCTTTCTGGCCTGATCTTTTTCAATCCAAGGGTTTCCTAGTAACATGGTAAATGGGGCGTTGTCCTCAATAAATTTAATGATCTCAAAATCTTCATCTGTCGAAGTTCCATTGGCATTCATAAGTATCTGAGCGATATTTCCACATAGGTGTATCCACTTTCATTTGAATAGTCCTATTCTTCCTAATGAAGGAATTATAGTAGGCCTCCCTATAGTTTCCCAAGTTCTTTCTGTCATGATATTCACCCGTGTTTCCTCATCTAGAACATAGTCAATGTTGAAGTTTCCTATTCTTGCTTCAAGGCATTCTTTTTCTCTGAAGATCTTCGGTAATCTAACATGTCAGTGGTCACTCAGGGTTTCTTTCATCTGTAGAGATACCTTTTCTAATTCTCTCTGGATCTCTTCCATTTTTGGATCTTCCTTAGGGTTTTCTTGTCTCATATTCATTTCTTCAAGCTTAGCAACCATTCTAGGGCAATCCAATACTTTATGGTCCATAGATTTAAAACAAAGACAACTAGGTCTTCTCCGAGGGAATTCCTTAGCAAGATGGCCTAGTTTTCTACAACTGTAACAGAGGGTTAATCCTCTCTTTATTTTAAATGATCCCCAACCTTCCCTGTACTGCGCACTAGTATCATGGTGGCTAACCTACAAATAATTCTTTCTAGGATCCATCATCCACTTGTTAGTCCAAACATTCTTTCTATGCATAGGTATAACATATTTTTCACTATTCTTATCAGATCTACTCATATCAAATCTTCTTTCATCTAATGATACCCTAGTCTGCAAGCGAGGATAGAATCTATCAAACATACCTAGATCCATACTTGTGAAAAACAAATTCACTTATCTTACCTCTACAGAGCATAAAGCTTTCAGATCTTGAACTTTTTTACTATTCTTACCTTTATTAGAGCACAGAGCTTGCAGATCTTACCTCTTATTTTCAGATCAGACTTCTTTATTTAGCACAAAGATTTATAAATCAAGTAGAATAATGTGCACTAGGGCAACAGATCTACGCACATATCTTCCACAATTTCATATCAGATCTTTGCACAAAGCTTCTTCTTCCTTAGTTACCAACAATCACAGCTTCAAGTCTTGGCAATGAAATCATTTGTTGGCATAGGGGCAGACTCAGTGTTCAATGCTACAACAACACACCAAAAAACCCTAACTATCGGCCCTTTCGACAACACCTGTGAAGCAGATGAAGTCTCACCCGATGTAGAGGCAGGGGTGGTTGTAGGAATCAAGTGTCTGCAACCTTAGCTAGGACACAAATCTATGATTATAATACTTGATACATCACTTAGCACCATTAGTTCATGATTTTTTAACCAATATTTACAAATAGAGGATCACAACATTCACTATGACCTACTGTATTTAAGCACTTAGCATACATAATTGGATCAGATTTAGCAGATTCAAGAACTAAGCCTATTTACCTATGTCAGATCTAACATCTAGATTCATCATAAGCACAAAGAATAAATAGAGCTATCTATCTATCTCAAAGCACTTAGCAACAAAAGAGATAAACACATCAAAACATCACACAGAGAAGAATAACACAATATTTATGTGGTTCACCCCCACCCTGGGGCTATGTCCACTAACTCTTCTTCTTTATTATCTTCTTCAAGGGGTTACATGCACAAAGCCTCAAAACCCTACTCCGCATAGGACAGAAGATATGCACAACTTTCTAGATCCTTCTTCCTTGTGTTGTAGCACAAAGCACTCCACAATCCTTTACAACCTCTTGCACTTAGCTCTACAAACTTCTCACAATATGCACAAAGCATTTACAAATCATAGATCTAGCACCTAGCTCATTGACCTCTCCTCATATATATATCTTTTCTTACATTGCCTAGACATCTATTTATACTTTACAAAATAGGCCTAAACATGGGTAAACCCATGGGCTGACATCCCATACCCATTACATATTCCCAAATCCTAAAAAGGATCCAAAACAGGGTCGAGATCTTGTGATCTATGCTTCGACTTGCGCTCTTGATCCGTAGGATCTGTTAATGACTATGGTTGAGTTTTAAATTGCATGTGTTAATTAACCCTTTTAAGAAGCTTAATGAAAGAATGAGGAAAAGAGAGGAATTATGATAGCCATATACACATATGCAGATCTGAAATGAAGTAATAAAAAACAAACCATAACATGAAAATTGATAACGGAGTTCGGCACAACATTGCCTACGTCTCCGAGCCTTTGTCTCTGTGGGGGAGGCTTCTTTATTTCTATTCAAAAGCTCAAAAATACATTGCATCAGTGCCAATTGGATACAAGAAGGATTTGGTCATGTTCTTCTAGATCTCTCAAACCCAACAAATAAAACGACACACAAAACGGATGTCCGAAGCTCCCATAAATGGCCCGCAAGCGTCTGCTCCTCAATAGCTTCCCTGCATAAAAATGGCTTTGGCTTGGCTTCCCTTCAGCATAACTCTACTCTGACTATCCTCCATGGACTCAAACAGGCTTGGTTTTTATATATCTGAAGTTGGTTATCCATCCCCAACTTCCTCCCAAAATTTGGGCTCCAAAACTGCCCAATATCTCCCAAAAATGGATAAAATCCATTAGTTACAGGCATAAAAATCAATTAAAATTCCAAAACATTGGAAAAAACCAACTTTTGTTTAAAAATAGGCTATGTAGGCCCCTAGAGTTGGGCGCCTGCCCTCAAAACAAGGTCATATGAGCTATTTTTGGCCAAGCGCTAGCCCATTCTCACGTTGGCTCCTGGTTCTTGGGGCTCTGCATAGATCCTTGGCCCTAAAACAAACCCGAGCCCTGAGGGATAGGCCCCACGATGCTCACTGGTGGTTACATAGTGGCGTGGGGTTCAAGGTCTGGCCCCTTATCCAAACTCCCGCATATGGTACCCATGCCCTCGGGTGTATGGGCATTACGACCACGGTTGAAACCATGGGCTGGGGCTAAGCCCTAGCTCTTTCCACCACCCATTACATTGTTTTAATTCAAATAAAATATATGCCATATACATAGTAAGAACCAACAGTGGCCTAGGTGGTTATCCCGGTCCTACCAGTCTGTAGCATAGTGGAGGTCGGGGGTTTGACTCTGGTGGAGTCCATAAAATTTTACACCACGTCGGATAGCCAACCAAAGGGTGCCACATGGCATCCCATGACTGGGCCACGTGGCACCTCTCCAACCAATCAAACTCTTCCACCTGTCAAGCTCCGAATGGTCCATGTGTCTACCATGTACCCTGCCACCTACCAGCCTGTGCCACATGTCACTGTACCTGCCCAGTCAGCTTGTTGACGTCATCCCTGCCACGTCAGCCTATGCCACGTGTCACCCTTACAGTGGTGACACGTTTCACCCTCTGACTGGTCCAACTATACCTGTCATGTGCCACATCACCTACCACATGTCATCTGCAGGAGCTGCCACATCAGCTATACAGCCATACAACCTGTACAGTCAGCCTGCCACATGGCACTGTATGGACTGTACAGTCACCCATTTTTTTGCCTGTTTGGGTTTTTGGACAGAACATGATATCTTTCGCATACGGAGCCTGTTTGACAAAGTAAATATATGGCTAGAATAAGGAAGACGAGATGGACACAATGGCGCTAGTTTCGTCGGATTCAAAGCACTTTCATTTTTGAGCCTTTTTGAGCCCTGTCAGGCTTCTAGATTCGATTCTGGATCACACCTCCCCACTGAAAGACCTTTTGGTCCCCAAAAGGTTACTGACCAGTCAACAAGATCGGGATAGGCCACCCGGCTTGTCCTCTATCTCTTAACTCTGTCCTGTGCACCTGTCTCAGCAAGATCAACTGTAACACAATCATGACAACTGACAGTAGATTGTTAGCCATTTGAACCTTGTTACATCTTACTGAAGCCACTATCATCCATGTAGACAACATTACTAATGATAGCATCAAAAATACGACTGCAAATGAGCTGATATACTTGAAATATTTGCATGACATGAGCTTTTCTTGAAGCAACTTATGATTGATTTTCCATTCAACAATCATTTCTTGTTCTTTCTTAAGATCGATTACTTCATTTGAAACAATTATTGGTTTGTTGCTTGCTTGCACTACCTTCTTTAATTGTTCCATTGTTTGAAGTGTTTTATTTGCTTTAACATGATGAGCATGAACCACATAATCTTGACCTGATTTGGTGAATTGATATTGATTCTTTGTCATGTAGAAGATTTCCTTACGATCATATAAATATGGACTACCTAATACCATTCCACATTCTCTTAATGGCACTACATCGCATGTTACTTTGTCCACATACTTAGATGAAATTGAAAATTTGATTGTACACTAGTTTGTTATGTGCATTTGATGATGATTTCTTATCCATTTAAGTGTGTAAGGCTTATGATGAGTTTGTGTTTTTAATCCCAATTGCTTAACCAATTCTTCTGAGATTAGATTAGATTGAGATCCACTGTCAATTAATGTGTCTAT
>ML779880.1:817065-840904 GCA_009831015.1 Picea engelmannii | reverse complement strand
GAAGGTCCCTTTTTGGGTGGCATGTTGGCCAAATATCACTTTTGAGTCTTGATTTTGAGGTGGTTCTGCTAGACAATATTTATTCTGTTATATCTCCCAAGTTTCGGCCCTTCTGGGTATGAAAATTTCTTTTAGGTATTTCTATGATATTTCTTCTCTGCAATGCCACAGGTCTGATCAAAATTGGATGTGCCAAGTGGAATTTACAGTAACTTCCTCACAACTTGCTGATTTTTGGCCTTTCTAGGAGATCTCACTTGTATAGAATGCCCCGCACAAAATAATTGATATCAAATTCTGAAACTTGCACCCCAAATAACACAGACTATCCACGATCCAATGCAACCAGTCCCACTCAATTTGGATACTCCAGCAAGAAGTTATGCTTGTTTTACCTAGAACACCTTCTTGAGACTAGTCAATAGGACTAGTCAGATACCCTATCTTACACAAGTTGTATCTACAAATTTAAGATGACCCAGAAGCTGAACGTTTTACCACAGATACCTTAGTCATTTCTGTAAATTTCCTCCAGAGTTTAGGGTCTGAAACATTACATAATTTTTTTTATAGCGAAAATTCCACAATGAATCATTTCAGGATGATTCCAGAACCCTATATTGTATAGGCTGTATCTCCGAAAGTATAAGGATTCAAGAGATAAATTTTGAACCCAACGTACCTTGATCCGTGTGCTAAATACCCTCCAAGCGGTTCCTTCTGAAACGTTGTAGAAAAAAAGTTATAGTGAAAATTCCACGGTGTCTCAGATGTAGCAGTGAAACCCCAAGACCTTGAGCTCTGATACCATATGTTAAGAACCAAACATCAATATAGCATGGAAAAACCTCAGGAAAAGTACTCAACGCCTTGAAACTGAGATAATTTCAAATAATAAGCCTCTTCGAGGGGGAAACCTCCTTTTACCCCACTTAATTGTTCAAGTACCAGATGATTCAAAATGAAAATGTCTCCTTGGTATATATAGGAGACTAGGAGGTATAATTACAAAGAATGGCCTAAAGCTGACATAATTAAAATAACATTACTAATCTAAATTACAACTAATGGCCTAAATCCGACATAAATAAAATAGCATTACTAATCTAATATGTCCCAATTAAGGGGTAATGAGCCAATATTAGGGCTGAATAGTTCCTCTTATAAAAACACCCAATTTGAAAAAACAAATCGTTCGAAACGAAGTCTGGGAAGTCAGGATATTGAAGTTTTAAATTTGCAATTTTTAAGGGTTTTTTCCACAGACGGTGGCACAATTTTTTTTAATTTTTAATTTTTAATTTTTTTTTTTTATCTTTTGGAGGCCTAATTTTCCCAAATAAATTATATATCTTAATTCATCTCAAAATTTCACCCAATTTAAAAAAAAAACCCAGCCAAAATAGAGTCCGGGAAGTGAAGTTATGAGCATTTTAAATTCAACAGTTTTTTAGGGTTTTTCCAAGAAAAGCCATGATTTTTTGTTGTAACTTATTGGTTTATTTTTTAGGTTTTTTTCATGACGGTTGTGGGACTGAAGAGTTCATAGGGTGCTTAGATGGCTATTTCTTCTCAAACTCTCAAAAAAATTCTACAGATTACGGAAAAATTCAAAGCCCAAGTGTTGGACAGATTGCATGACCTTGCAGATGGCCTCAATGATAGTTTTCATAGTATTCAAGATTCATTGGATAACATGTAGAAGAGACTTCTTATGGAAGACATCATGGATGAATATACTCAAGAAATATATTCTGGGTATGATTTTGAGGCCAATTGCGATGATTGGGATATGGATAGTTGTCATTTCTAGGATGACAACCACTTCCATATTTTATTTGATGACTCTACTCCACCTTTTGTAGCTAACATCAATGTCCCACATAAGGATCTAGTTACTAGCATCTAGACTACATATTCTACAATGGTATTGTTCCTTCCAGATTCATCTTTGATCATCTCCCACTATGTGGATGGATATTCTTATTTGGATCCACACGATAGGTGTTAGTATTGGGAGCACCATTTTCAGTTGGTTATTGGGTGCCAATATTTTCCGCGTGGAGTTCACATCAGCACTTGGACATGGGATCCTGGTTTACAATAGAGGTTGGACTACTTCAGTATGGTGGCTTCCATTTCTTAATGGGGCCCTGGTTCTCTAGTATACTTCATCACTATGGTCCACACTTATCCATGGGACCCTGGTATATGGTTGTACATCAAGCGTTGAGGACAACGCTTTCATAAGAGGGATGGAATGTAAGGTAGCTAGAGAGGTAGTGGGGGGGCCTAGAGGGCCCATAGTGATAATAGTGGAGACCATCCAATGTAAAGTGGACTAGATCCACTATATTATTAAATAAGACCCACTATGGTAGTTACATATAATAAATGGGTAATTAGATATAATAAATGTAAGAGGACTTCTTAGAAGGTTCTACTTCTAGAAGATTCATCCCCTAGAATGTTCTTAGGTGATGGTAGAACTATATAATGGGGTTCAAGAAATGTAATGGGACATGAAGAAGAAGTATTGTATTTGGAGGAGGCCCCCTTGAAGAGGAAAGTGAACAGGAGAGGATCCCTTCCATAATAAGATCCATTGTATAGTGTTTCCCTACCTCAAGGGTTTGGTAATAATATAGTGTGGTTTCTTCTATATTGATTTTTGGATATATTGTGTATTTAGTATTTGTGGTGATTATATTTGTAGATATATTTGGTTCTTAACACTTAGCTTCCTCATTGTTCTGTAACGAAGAATGATTATATGCTTCCAGCGACTCTAAGGTCAATAGACACTTCTCCATTGGAGCAGTGTCAGGTAATAACTCGATGGCGGTGCAAAATGTGGGAATTTCACACTCAATGGGGAGGGTGGATTCAATCCCATGTACGAGATGAAACAATGTAAAACCTGTGGCAGTTTTGACTGTCGTGCGATAAGCCCATAATGATGAAAAAAACATATGATGCCAATTTGTCTTATGTTTGTTGAGCGTGCATTGCAATATGGTTTTGAGGACTTTGTTAACAACCTCGACCTGTCTGTTGGACTGAGGGTAGTATGGGGAGGTAAACTCATGGGAGAATCCCAATATTGAGGATATTTCGACAAAGATCTCATTCTCAAAGTGCTTACCTTGATCAGAGACTAACTGTAGTGGAACTCCGAAATGGGTAATGATGCAATTGAAGAAAAAATGCATTGTTGTGTCAGCGGTATTGTTAAAGGTATGCATGGATTTGGCCCATTTGGTAAAGTAATCTACTACCACGATGATGTAACTATTTCTATTACTATATGGAGGGTTGTAATTCATGAAGTCTATGCCCCATTTGCATAAGG
Source organism: Picea engelmannii (assembly GCA_009831015.1). Lineage (NCBI taxonomy): Eukaryota > Viridiplantae > Streptophyta > Pinopsida > Pinales > Pinaceae > Picea > Picea engelmannii. The sequence goes on along the minus strand of ML779880.1, from coordinate 837,552 downwards.
GGTCGACAGTGATGACCAGATGGAGAAGAGTGGGTGGTGCTCGTGCTTTGTTTGCATAGAGCTAGAATTTGTCATACTGCTTGACAGTATAGATGAAATCATGAAAAAATGTGGGCCAGAAGTATACTACTCGAATGATTTTTTGGACGGTTGAAATACCTGAGAGGTGTCCCCCATAAGCACCACTATGGAAATCGTTTAAAACTCTGTTGGCTTCGTTAATGGTCAAACATTGATGGAGTATGTTGTCGACCCCACATCGATACAAAATGTCACCAATGAGGAGGTACCGAGGGGCTAGATGGTGAATGCATAAATGGTCATCTTGAGAGAGACGAGACCCAAAATTTTGTGTCCAAAGGTAGACGAGAAGGTCACCATACAAAAGGTCATCTGAGGGGATGTCGAAGAGGTGTTCGTCGGGAAAATCCATATTAACGAGTGAATGTTTAGCATCTGAGGGAAACGTCATGATGATTTTGGCGAGAATGAGTGCTTTCTTGATTTTGGGAGTTGAAAAATCTAGGTCAAATTCCTGAAGGATGATGAACCATCGGGAAAAGTTTCGATAAATTTGTCATCGACTAAGAAAGTACTACATGGGGTTGGAATATGCCATGGATTTGGTAGTACGAAGGAAGATATAATGACGTAGTTTTTGTACTACAAGGACAAATGTGAGGGAGATTTTCTCCTCATGATTTTATTTCAGGGGTGGTCCTGAAAGATTTTTATTGATGTATTAAATGACATGATCATGGCTATCATCCCCTAATTGGATGATAACTCCTGCTACTGAGACGACTGAGGCCGACAAATAGAGGATATAATCGTGATCATAGTCGGGAGGACTAATCAAAGGGGCATTGGATAGTTATTCTTTCAAATCATCAAAAGAGGCTTGGGCATGTTCATCCCATCGAAATGGGATATCATGATGCAGTAAGTGAAGGAAACCATGTGTGTGAGTGGTGTAATCTGGGACAAAGCATTGTAAAAAGTTGGCTTTGCCTTGTAGGCTCTATAGTTGGAGCAAATTCCTAGGTAGCGGAATTTCTGTGATAGATTGGACCTTGAGGGGGTCCACTATGATGTCGTGTTGGGAGACGATGAACCCAAGGAGGCATTCGACGGTGATGAAAAATACACACTTGAGGGGGTTCAAGCAGATATTGTATTGGCGACATCATTGAAATATGACTTGTAAGTCATCTAGATGTTGAGTTTGTTTCTTGGATTGAGCAGTGAGGTCGTCCAAGTAAGAGAGAATGATGTGAGTGAGATCATGGAAAGTGTAATTCATGGCCTGTTGGAATGTAGCACTGACGTTTTTGAGTCAAAAAGGCATGAGACGATAAGAAAAGGTACCCCATGGGGTAGTAAATGTGATTTTATACTGATCTGCTAGATGAATCTGGATTTGATTGTAGCCACAGAACCCGCCCATGAAGGACAAGGCCTCGTGGTCAGCAAAATCATCGATAATTTGGTCAATGAAAGGGGTTGGGAATTTGTCTTTGGGACAAGCATGGTTGAGATTGCGAAAGTCAGTGCAGACACGAATAGTGCTCTATTTTTTGTTAACGGGGACAGGGTTGGAAACACATGAGGTATATGTGATGGGGTATATGAATCCTACATTGCATAACTTGTCAATTTTGGCGTTGATAGCCGCGACGTTGGATGAGTGAAGTGGTCATTGATTTTGACAGAGTAGGGAGACATATGGCCATGTGTCGATGTGATGTTCAATGATAGAAGGATAGAGGTCAGACATCTCTGTATATAACCAGGAAAAAATATCCTGGTATTCCTAAAAGATATATTTGTAAGCTGTGAGTTACTTAGGGGAGCATGCGGTGCTAGTGGTGATTTCCTCTATGATTCCTGGTTTGATGGAAATGTCCATTTTGACATTGGGGGAGATGTTGGCCATGTTGCCTTCTTCAAAAGCATCGGGGGAAGGGATAGGGTTATTGAACCAATCTATATGCCCTGACGGAATAAAATCCTTGGTTTCGATTGCACATATGGAGGCTTGACTAGGAAGGTCAAATGCTTCCTGTGAGAGAAAAATCACTCTGTTATGGAGTGCATTCCATGGGAAATTGGGGGTAGTGAGTTCCTCAAAGATATCTTCATCGTAGAGGAAAATGCAAGAATATAGTGGATCCGGGGAGGTAGCAGGGGTGACTGTCATAGTGTGACTTTCTTCCAATGTTGAATACATAGAGGGGGTATCTCAACTATGGTGCAATGGTGTGCTTGACGTAAACCAAATGTCTAGAAACTATGGGTTGTAAACTGTGGTCGGGGGTAATAGTTCTTGGGGGAAATGAACCGGAAAATTGGGATGATTTGGGGGAATATCCTCAGACAGTTTATCCATGAACCATGGCAGGGTAGGAAGTGACTCAGGTTCAAGGGAGGTGATGTGAACAATATCTAGAGAAGAAATAGGGTGACTCACTTGTATCAGAGGAGGTGAGGTGGTTGGATGATTTTGAATAAGGTTCATTTGATGATGCTTATATTCAATGATCAAAGGACAATGGTATGTGAAATGATCAAGTGAGTCACAAAGAGAGAAAGGTCATCTCATCTATTTGGTGACTGAAGTCGAGACATGATGGATGTTGGTGACATGGGTACCTGACGATGTGGGTGGAGAGGGATCTTGCTGAAATCTTTGGCGTACCGCCATTAGTGTCTGTCGAAACATAGGTAGAGCAGGGAAATGATGAATGTAGTGGACATACTGTAAACATATGGTACATGAAAATTTGATTCACAGCCCTTTACTACCTGTATTAGGGAAAGTTGTGGTAGTACTAGGTGTGCTTGGTGAAGCGTCGAGCGATGTGGTTGCTTGACGGAGTTAGATAAGATTGTGGGAATAGAAGGACATCTATTAGTGGGGTGTCTCTCTCTTTCTCATAGTGCACAAAGAGGTTGAACTCGGGGAGGAAGTGGAGTGGTGGGATCTTTTTTCTTCCATCTGCCCCCAACCGTAGCAGTGGTGCCAGCCAGTGGGGGTGAGGGTGGTGTGGTCAGAGTTAGTACTGGAAATTGCATCGAGATTTCCTCTTGTTGAAACAAATTTTAAAGTTTTTATCTTTAAGACTAAAACCTTCCTTTTTCGGGTTTCATCTATTCATAAATCATAACCCTCACTATCATTTCCAAAATCCTGGTACCAAAATCTCGACAAGATTTATTCTTTAAAGGACCAAAGGCAAAAACCAAAAGTGTTTTAAAATTCCTGACGCGCATTCTGTAAAGTTATTTTTAATCACAGTAATTTAAACCCTAAAGGAGTTGATTAACTTTTTTTAAAAAACATATTTTGGGATTCGGGTCTACTCGAAACCATATGTTTCCCATGAATATTGAATCACGAAATCCTGATCCCTGATTTCCTGAAAGAATGGAAGTTAGTTTTTCATCTTGATTAATTAATGTACTAATACGAAAGTTTCGGTTTAATCTAATCTCATCGTGATTTTGCAATTTCGGGAATCAGGGTTTGGTGATGACATACCTCATGTATTCTCGATCCCCAAAACCCCGAAACACAAAGTCTCGAACTTTAATCAATGTTTAAACTGAACTAACTCTATTTAAAAACATGATTAACGATAATTAAACTTCTTTTTGTATTTGCTTATTTTTGGTACAGTTGAATGAAATTTTTTGAATTTTAAATCTGGGATTGTCGAAATACGACCAAAATTAATAAACAGATAATTGATAATGCTGCGATACTAATGCATATCTCAGAAATATTCATTGCATTAAATGTAATTAATTATAGGCCAGCTGCATCAGTGTTTTCGTCATAAAACGAGTTTAAGGCGAATTTAAAAATCTGTGTTCCAAAACCTATTCTTGTTCTATCTTCCAAAGGTAATTCTCATTCAGCCAAGCTCATACGCTTCTTTTCTATGAAAGGTTTTCCATCTAACATAGAGTTATGGCGCCAAAGAAAGCACTGAAGAAGAGTGAAGATACAGAGGAGATGCGTAACCCAGAAGGAGATATCATATCAGACACTATGCCACATGCCATCGACTCAATTAAATCCTTGAGAGAAATCTATGAACTCCTGGATTATGAAATCAAAAATTCTCCTGCTGATTCTGAGAATCACCTTCGCGATATAGAAGAATCAGAGCTTCATAAGATCGTAACATGCCCTCAGCTCATGGCATACAATGACATGATCAATTGGGCCTTGGAGAAGGTTGATATCCCGACAAGAAGAATTTTAAAGGATCAAGCAGTCGTTGTCGGCTCATTCAGGCCAGAGCATATACAAGTTGTTGTGCTTCTTTCGTCACCTTGGTGAGCAAATAAGAGGTGATTGCAAGCTCAGTTGGGTCTGCTGAGCAGGACAACTATAGAGAAAAGAGTTAGGGAAAGAAAACAAAAACTATAATTTAAGAATTAAACTAAGAGATGCAATAAAAACAAAATTCATGAGCATAGGGACATAGAAACAAAAAGAACCAAAAGACCCATGTCACCAATGTTTGAGGCTGATCTATTGATGAAAACAAAGCACCAAGAAGAAAGGGGACTGTGAGTCCCTTCTTCCTCCAAGGGAAGGATCTTGGACCCTCACTAGCTAGCTCTTCTTACAATGAAGAAAATGAAAATGGTGATGAAAGAACTCTTTACAAATCCACTCAATGGTGAGGTGGATTGTCCAATGTAATGGTGCCAAAATGCTCTTGTCAAGGATGGAGTCCTTAAAACAATATAGGAAGCATAACATTACTTTGAATTCCTTGAGAAAATGAGGTGCATTCATGGCTTTTTATAACATTGCTTTGGGTTATTATTTAACTGCTTTGTAGTGTGAAAAGAGGCCATTTAGGGCATTATTAGGTCTTTGACTAGCCCACCAGTCGGATCCAACCCATATTTGAGGGTCAAATCAGCTTGGAAGCTGAACCATATGTGGTTGGGAGGCCGACCACTTCCATAAATGCGTCGTTTAGAAAGTCCGCGGCTTTTTGTGCTAATAATCACGCATCATGTGCCTGTGCGCGATTTCTACGTTCTTGTTCCGTGCATGCACACGCGCGCCCAATGTCTGCAAAACGCTCTTCAATTTTTCACTACTTTGTATAGTTTTTGACCTTTTTTTAATGTTGTGGTATTAATTCAGGTCCATGAATGACTTCATCACTGTTTGACAATGTTGAGTTCTTGTAACCATGTGCTGACGAAATTTCAGTGATAATAGATGCCCCCTGATGGATGAGGTTAGGAGCATACATATAGCCGAAATCCATCAATGTTTCTTCTACTGAGAATGTTGTTGTAAGAGAGAGTAATAGTGTGATTGTCTAGAGCGATCCATTAGAGGGAAAAAAGGAATCGGTAGAACCCGACCTTCCATGAGGTGTGTAAAATATAAAACTGTGTACAAACAAGGCGGGCATGCCCCATGCTCGTGTCATGTAACTCTAAAAAAGATGACTGAAGAGTTGGTGTAGAGAACTGCAGTGCCCTCGGGGGCGGTTGTGATAAAGGCAAAAGACAATTCTGCAAATGAACATACTCTGAATAGTAGGCAGTGATCGCAGTAATAAGTAGCAGCGATTATGTGGGTATTGATAGCCCAACCAAGTTCAGAGGTCTTCAAAAAATGAGAGAAATAACTGCAATAGTCGCAAAGTAAGACCCACCGTAACATGAGAAAGTGTTGGCGTTGAATGTTATGGGGGTCAACGACAGTAGGGAGCAATGGTGTTTCACCCTGTGCCATCCGAGATCGCTCATTGAGTGAAAAATGAGAATCAGGATACTGTCACCCTTCTGGAAAATTGTGCTGACGTCGACAAAAGGGGAACACAACTCCCATAAGCAAAGGGTTTCGTGAAATATAATGAGGTTAGGAAGTGGTAGAGGTACATGGACAAAGTCAAGATGTGGGAAGACTCAAGACTTCCCTTGTTTGGAGGATGTATGAGAGAAAAAAGTGGCCGCAACCGTGCAATGAGGTCGACTGTCAAGGGGACGACAGGACCGGTGATAAGTTGTGCCAGAGGCAGGACAAGGTGAACAAATTCAGAGTGTAGAGGCAAGTAACCTGTGGAGTACTCTGAAGATATGGACGATGTCGGGAAAGGGAAGATGATAAGTAATGCTCCAACCAAGGGTGACATGGGTTGCGTCTTGCCAAAAAGAGGGAAGTAGGTCGCCAAAGGTGACGACAAAAAGGGTAATGTAACGACTAAAAAATAACAGTGTTTGTACAATAAATAACAAATCATTGGGGAGAAATGTACAAATACAGAAACGGGTGCCCCAGTGTGATATGGGTGGCCCATGTAGGGAAGAATTTACTTGGAAAACCTGATGAAGGGTGGGGGCCCCATTGGTGAGTTTCTGTATGAGGTAGGTGAAATGAAGGTAGGTTCACAGATGGGAAAAATGATTGTGGATGAAATGGAGGGTTCATGATACTACAGAGGTGCAGGTAAAAAATAGAACCAAGAAGATATAGTCTGGGAGTCCGTGTGGGAAAGATAGAAAAATGAGGAGAAGGAGTATGTGGCTGATTCGCGACATGATGAAAGACTATCGGGACTCCCATCCCTAAAAGGTTTTGGAAAAGCAGCATGAGTGTCAAAAGTGTCAAAAGGTGCTATGAATGGGACAACTCATGTGGGTAAGAATGCTATCGGGTAACAGTACCGAAGATGAAAATGGAGGTATGGGTATTGCAGAGCCGGGAATGGGGATCCTAGAGGCAAATATCAGAGGTTGTGACCAGAAATGCAAGTGCGATACAGCGAGAAAGACTACATGCCAGTATTGAGTAGATACCTGAAGGGGTTGTGCCGATGTATGATGATCAAGTACCTGCACACATGAAAACCAAATACCCAAAGTGAACAATATATGAAGAGAATCGACAATATGAGCATGTATTTGATAAGAGTGAATAGGTGCATGCGTACTTGACCAGGGTATGAAAAAAAGGGCTCCCCGGGGGCTCCGAATGAAAAGAGGCCCAGGGACTGCTGTGATGTAGATGACGGGATGTTGATCCCCTAGCTAAAGATGGATTGAAAAATGGACACCATGGGCTCTCGGAATGGTGAGTGGAAGTTTGGAAAAAGGCCTATATATAGTTGTAGGGCCCACATTGCCACCTCATTTGTACTTGCTGCAATAGTGACTGGATGAACGGTTTTCAGAGAAGAGTTGGAGATTTGGGGAGGATGAGGCATTCGATTGGTGATTAGCGAGTGTCAGGTTAGTGGTTTGATCATCCTGCATAGAAATAGGATTTCATTTTTTGGGCAGGGGCTCTATGGGGGGCCATACAGGGACATTTAGGGGATATGGGCCCCACATGCACGGGTGATCCAGTAATAGGCATGCATATGTGTGCGTCTGTCCACCAGATATACGTGCATGGGGGCACGGTAGAGGGAATTTAATGCATACTAGAAAGGCACGCCTGTGAGTTGAACAAGCGCGCACAAGTGCGCATCTGTGGGTTGAACAGACTTGCTCTGGGGCGCGCCTGTATGGTGAACAGGTGCACATGGGAGCACTCCTGTGAAGAAAATAGGTGCGCGTGGATGTGCACCTATGTAGTGAACAGGTGCGCACCTATGCACACCTGTGTTGTGAACAGGCGCGCATGTGTGCGCGCCTGTGGGTAACAAAACTGCTCCTAGGAGGCAAGGTTGAGGTGTATAAAACCTAGTCATTTTGATGTTGTTGATGGTTTCTTGAGTTGATATAGGACTCTGTTGTTGTGGCTGCAGGTGGAATGTTGTGACGATGCCAGTGGGCTGGTGAGAGCGAGACTGGTCTAAGTTGCGAGACGCCGTGGCTATTGAGGAGCCCGGTGTGCGTGCGACTTTGGCAACCTGTGGGTTACTAAAGTTCTTTGAGTGCCCGTTGATACAAGAACAAGAGTATATTCGACAATTCCTGATCTAGATATGGATTCTGGAGCTGCACTGCTTCCTCGTGTGAGGAGATCATATCCCCTTCACTGTGGTGGAGGATGTATATTTCTTGACTGGGCTCCCATTCCGGGGAACACCCCTACCGACAGAGTCGGTGCTGCCTAGGGATATGTCACTTGCCACTATTGGTTGGAGATATTGTTCAGGTCAGAACTTTATGTCCGAGACGGTGGTGATCATATCATCGATAGATTCCTTAGCGCATCACTGTATAGCAACGATGATTGTATGAGTATGTGGGTCACTTGCGACCCAGCGGATCAGTGGTGGCCAACCTCTGGTGCTGGAGAGAGTGTTGGCCAGAGAGCATTTCTCTTGGGGGCTTACGCTACATGTGAGGATGGTGGTGTAGTTGGACCACTGTCGGTCTACTGATATAGGGGAGTTTTCTTTTGGGTCCATCCTAGTGGCCTGGTTTCTAGAGAGGGTGTCGATGTTGCGCCCGAGGATTCTATTGGGTGTGCCTAGGGCATGAGAGCCGTAGCTGAGGCGGTGGTCGACGGTGTTGCTTCACCACGGTGGTGGCGAAGGTGGCCACTTATTTTCGGCAGAGGTGACACAGGTATGGAAGCAGATGCCGCATGTGATTTTATGTTACCCCTATGATGGGGTGGACTTTCGGGATGATCCGGACATGGTGCTACCTTCAGGAGAGGTTTTTGATCATCGAGGTATGTGGGTTGATGATGTAGATGTGTATGTTGTTTATTTGTTTTTGTTATATTTTGAGATAGAAGTCCATTTGTATTTGATATAGATGTTGATTCTATCTGTTGTTTGTTTGTATGTGCATATGTGGCACCTTGCAGACGCAAGGTAGAGATGCAGAGGATATACACCGTCGGATGGAGATGGTATTATAGGATGTGCCTGAGGGCCTATGGTCTCGCATTCAGGATGAGATGTTCCTGGAGCAGTGTGTGGGGGTTCCACCACCATGGTGGGCCATCGTACGACAAGCAACAGTGGTTGCGGTGATGACTAGCGGACGACTGCCGCCAAGGCAGGAGGGGCCTGTAGGGGGTGGGCCACCACCTCCTAGGGAAGGTGTTGGTGGGTCGCCACCGCCTGAGGAAGGAGTAGGTGGTGGTGCTTTAGAGGCACCATGAGTGGTGTTGTGATGTATATATGTATTTTTTGTATATAGGCTGGTGAGACCATTTTGTACCGAGGTGCTGCATTGGCCTGCAGATACGTGTATTATTGTATGTAAACAGTCAGATGGCACTGTGGACCTATAGATATACATGAGTATACTTTTTGAGATCTATGTGGTGTTTACATGTTTTTGGTTAATGGCTTGATGATGTCTATTCTATGGATATGCTGTGACAAGGTTGTGATATGTTTATGTATGTGTAGAGGTAGCTTGATGTGATATATGCCAGTCTAACACAATATTAGCTAGGTTATCTATGATTTGATTCAATTGTCTTGGAATATGTGTAAATGTAATGGAATCAAAATGTCGAGATAAAAGCCTAACCTGCAGGTATTTGTGAAAGAGGCAAGGATCACGAACATGGTACACATTGTTGAGTTGGAGAACGACTAGTTGAGAGTCAAGGAAGATGCTAAAGTGATGAATATGATGATACTGGGTGTATGCCAGGAGGCCAATGAAAATAGTGTATTCGTCTTGGTTGTTGGTTGCTGACCCCAAACATATGCTGCTCGAATGGAGAATTTCATGTGAGGGGGTGTAGAGAGCCCAAGCAGCCAAAGCGAGATTTTGTGTCCAACGGTTGGCACCGTCGACGTAACCGATGTGGTAGGCTGGTGGAGGAAGCATATATCAAGAGCACAAAGGATAGTTTAGATGTGAGGGAAGTAGAAAAAAGATTAAAAATGCTAGAAAAAAAATAACCTAAAGTAGAATGACTACGTTTAAGTGTAAAATTTCTTTAAGTATAACCCGTTGACGGGTTCTTTGAGAGAGAGGCCTTCGGGGGAGGCCAGGATGTATGTGCCTTTAGTGAGGCAATGTTGGATAATGTATGGGCCATGCCAGAGTGATTCAAATTTTCCATGGCCAAAGGTATCATGAGCGATATCGTAAGCCAGAATGAGGTCGCCTTCGCGGAATGATCGAAGGTTGACATGGCGATCAAAGGTAGCCTTGGATCATTTTTTAGCTACCTTGTTGTTCTATAAGGAAGATCGTCAATATTCATCCAGAGAATACAAGTTCAGCAGGCGCTGTTCCATTGGAGCAGTGTCAGGTAATGGATCAATTGTGGTGCATAAGGTGGGAATTTCACACTCGATGGGAAGAGTTACCTTGACCCCATGGACTAAATGAAATGGTGTGAAACCAGTAGTGGTTTTCACAGCCATTTGGTAAGCCCATAGCACATAAAATAACATATGATGCCAATTGGTTTTATGTTTATTAACCGTGCGTTGTAACATGGTCTTGAGGACTTTGTTAACTGCCTCGACCTGTCCGTTAGACTGAGGGTAATATGGTGAGGCAAACTCATGAGAGAAGCCTAACCGGGAGGAGAGTTCGATGAAGATCTCATTCTCGAAGTGTTTCCCATGGTCGGAAATGAGTTGGATGGGTACTCCAAAGTGGGATATGATGTGGTTAAAGAAAAAAAGCGATGCCGTGTCTGCGATGTTGTTGAAAGTGGGCATAGCTTCGACCCATTTCGTGAAGTAATCAATGACGACAACAATGTATTTTTGACCATTGATGGAGGGGGGATTACAAGTCATGAAGTCAATGCCCCATTTACAAAAAGGGTCGGTAGTAATGACAAGGTGGAGAAGAGCGGGGGGAGCCCGGGCTTTGTTGGCGTAGAGCTGACATTGCCCACATCGTTTCATGGCATGAAAGAAATCATGAAACAAGGTAGGCCAAAAGTAACCAGCTTGGATAATCTTTTGAGCAGTGGAGATGCCTGAATGATGCCCCCCACATGTGCCACGGTGGAATTCGTTTAAGACTCTATCAGCCTCGTCAATAGTCAGGCATCGACGAAGAATGGTGTCGATGCCCCACCGGTATAGGATGTCTCTGATAAGAAGGTAGTGGGGGGCCTGATGGCTAATACGTCGACGATCATCTCGTGAAAGGTGGTGACCAAAATTTTGAGTTTGGAGGTAGACGAGGAGGTCATCGTACCAAGGATCATCTGAAGTGATGTAAAAGAGATGTTTGTAGAGAAAGTCAGTGTTGACGGGGGCACTGGTGGTGTCAGAGGGGAGGGCTGTGACAAGTTCGACGAGAACAAGAGCCTTCTTACTCTTAGGTGTTGAGAACTTGAGGTCGTATTCCTGAAGGATAACAATCCATTGAGAAAATATTCCATTGACTTGCCGACAACTGAGAAAATACTGCATAGGGTTGGAATCTACGAAGACCTTGGTGGTACGGAGCAGAATGTAATGGCGCAATTTCTAGACTGCGAGGACAACTGCAAGAGCAAGTTTCTCTTTGTGTTTATACTTCAAGGGTGGTCCTAAGAGGTTTTTACTAATGTAATAAATGAAGTGTTCACGATTTTCATCTTCGAGCTGGACGAGGACATCGACTACTGATACAGCTGATGCTGATACGTAGAGGATATAGTCGTGATTATAGTCAGGTGCACTAATTAGAGTTGTGTTGGAAAGCGTTTCTTTAAGATCGTCAAATGACTGTTGGGCATGGTCGTCCTAGTGAAATGGGATGTCATGACATAGTAAGAGAAGGAAACCATGTGAGCGTATGGCATAATCCAGGACAAAGCATCTAAGAAAGTTAGCTTTGCCCTGTAGACTCTGAAGTTGTCGTAAATTCCGGGGAGGTGGAATTTTGGTGATAGCTTGGACTTTGAGGGGGTCCATGGTAATACCACTTTGGGAAACAATAAAACCGAGGAGGCACCCTGCGGTGACACAGAACACACATTTGAGAGGATTCAAGCGGATGTTGTACTGATGAAACCCTTGAAAGATGATTCGTAAATCATCGAGATGCTGGGTGCGTTTCTTGGATCGAGCAGTGAGGTCGTCCAAGTAGGCGAGGATGATGTGGGCTAGATCGTGAAAGATGTATGTCATAGCCCACTGGAAATTCGCGCCGACATTATTTAAGCCGAAAGGCATGAACCGATATGCAAAAGTACCCCACAGGGTAGTTAATGCAGTTTTATATTGATCGGCAAGGTGAATTTGAATTTGATTATAACCAGAGAATCCTTCCATAAAGGAGAGAGCCTCATGGCTTGCACAGTCGTCGATAATTTGATCGATAAAAGGCGTTGGGAAGTTGTCTTTGGGACATGCATGATTTAGATCGCGAAAGTCTGTGAAAACGTGGATAGTGCCCTGTTTTTTGTTAACGGGTATAGGGTTGGAAACCCATGAGGTATAGGCAATGGGGTAAATGAACTTGGTAGCGCGTAACTTGTCAATTTTAGCTTTGATAGCCATGGCTTTGGATGGGTGTAGAGGTCATTGTTTTTGGTGAAATGGTGTAATGTCGGGCTAGGTTTCGATGCGATGTTCGACAATAGAGGGATCGAGGCCAGGCATTTCTGTGTATGACCAGGTGAAAATATCCCTATATTCCTAGAAGAGGGCTTTATATGCATTGATTTCCTAAGGAGTGAAAGCAACTCCAATGGTAATTTCTTCGACGATGCCATTTTTAATGGAAATGTCAATTTTTATGGTGGGGGAAATGTTGGCCATATTGCCTTCTTCAAAAGCATCAGGGGTAGGAATGGGATTGTTGAACCAGTCAATAGGTCCGGATAGGATAAAATCCTTGGTTTCGACCGCGTAAATGGGGTTTTGGTTAGGAGGCATGGGGGCTTCCTATGGAGAGAAGAGTGTGCAATGGTGTAGCGCGTCCCAGGGAGAGTCCGAGTGGTTTAATTCTTCGAGTATTTCTTCATCGCATTGGAAGTGGCAGGAATACAAGGGGTCGTGAGGAGTGATCTCGGTGACAGTGGTCATGTAGTTACCCCCTGGTGAAGAATCAGGGGGAACGTTGTTAGGAGATGGTGAGGGTTCACTCGACATAAACCATATATTGAAATACCCATGGTGGTTGGGTGGAGAGTTCCCATAGGGTAATGAGCGGGAGAGTTGGGGGGTGAATCCCCAGATACATCATCTAAGAACCATGGAGGTGTTGGGAGTGCCTCGGGTTCTAGAGAAATGACATGAAGGGCCTCAGGTTCGTGAGGATTGACATGAAGAGCCTCTAGTGACGAGGTAATGTCAATTATCGCCTCTGTGGGTTGGTGAAGCAGGGTCAATTGATGTTGCCTATATGCAAGGATCATAGGACATTGGTATGTAAAATGAGCTAATGAATCGCAGAGAGAGCAAGGGAATCTCATACGTTCATTGACGAAAGTGGTGACATAATGGATGTCAGTGATATTTGTGGAGGAGGACGTAGCAGGGATGGGATTTCTCTAGAAGTTCTAGCGTACGGTGGATAATGTCTGCCGAAAGTGTGGCAGTGCTGGGAAATGATGGGTATAATGGCCATACTCTGAACATATAGCACAAGTGTATTTGGTCCTCAACCCTTTACTACTGGAAGGGTGGGTGGTAGTGACGGGACTAGTAGTAGTGGCACGTGTTGGAGGAGTTTGATTGAGGGGGATCAAATTTCGTAATTCAGGTAGTGATGGATAGTTATTGGTTTGGTGGACCTCTTTCTCACATAGTGCGCAAGGTGGTGGGATACATGGAGGAAGTGGAGTGGTGGGCTCCTTCTTCTTTCTCTTGCCCCCAGCTGTAGCAGGAGGGTTAGTGAGTGGGGGGGTGGTGGGGGTAAGGATGGGAATCATCATGGGGATTCCTTCCTGTGGGGGAAGGGATGGTCGACGGACCATTTCAGGTGGGTGTAAATACTACTCTGGGATTGCTAACACCATATTAGGTAGTGTGAGTGTTGTGGCTACCTGAAAAGCTTTGATACCTGGTGGAGGGTAAAAGAAGGGAATTTGAGTGAGGGGTTGGGGAATTGTCTCCCATACTAGACTATGTCCTCGGGGAGAGGTGGAATCATGGACTGGTGGGGTCGATGAGTGTCCAAGAGTTTCTTGAGGGGGGGTTCTACGACGAGTGGGATGTCAGGTTTGACAGAAGCCTCTGTAGGAGGAAGGGTACCCTCTGTGTGAGTTCCATTGGATGATACAACACACACTTGATTGGAAGGGTGTAGGAGTGGTGGTGCTCCATGATATGTTCCTAATAAGGATGGGTCTTTAAAAATCCCAGGGCCCATATCGATGAGTGGATATGTGTCGTGGCCGGTGTGAATGAGAGGAAGAATGTTATCGAGGTTGGTAGAGAGGTTAGGCTCATAATGTGAGACTTGGTCAATGGTAACAATCTTCCCATTATGAGGGAACATCATTGTCCGAAAGATGGAAGATGCCACTGCCTTCATAGTGTTCATGTAGCTACGACTGAATAGGATATTATAATCGAGTGGGGCATCAATAACTTCGATATTGATGAGAATAGTCTTGCCCCCAAGTTCAACAGGGACATTTTGGAAGAGCCCTTCAGGAGAGGATGGTCGTCCGTCATAAGCTTGTAATGTGATGGTAGAGGGTATGAGTTTCGGGGAACCAAGTTTCTGCCATATTATTTTGTACATGATGCATGTAGATGCACCTTCATCGATGATACACCAATGAACTGTGATGTTTCGTATTTTCACTGGTATTTGAAAAGCGATCAAGGTGGGAAGACGAGGTTCTCTGTTTTCGAGATCAAAGGTGATAAGTCGAGTATCTGCAGGGTTGACTGCCCCCAAGGTGGAAAGTTGTGATTTCCGCTGAGTAGGACAAGTCTGGAGGACTTCCAAAATTGACATGGCAGCCGAGGATTGTGCTAAGTCATCTACCAAACTATGGTTATGAGCTGCCCTAGCCTATGGGTTGTGGACATTCCTATGCAAGGGGATGCGAGGGATGTGAAGTGGTGGTTCAGTGGAAGGGAGAGGGATCACCAATGGGGGTGCTGTCAGTATAGGGTTTGTCTCTGGAGGGATGGGATTAGACTCAATGGGGGTATGATACTGACGATTATGCATTTGCAAAAGGATTTCTTCCTCACTGGTGAGGAGAATTGTATGATCTGTTGAATTGTTGGGGTTGAGGTATTGTCCTGCCTAAGGTGGGGGATGATGTGTGTCCTTTGGGTGTTGATCACCCCTTGATGTGGGATAGGATTTTTCAGCACGACAGGAGGGGGTTGTTGCACATATTGTTGGGGTGCCTGCTGAGGGGCAGGTTGTGCAGGAGAATGGGGAAGACTACCAGAGTCTTTCAACCATTTGAAATCAGTGATCTAGGGGAAATGATGAGTGTAATGGCTGAACTCACCACAAAGAGCACAAGGGAAGATGGTTTTAACATTATTTCGCCCTTGGCATTTATTATTATTTCCCCCTTGGGGGTTTTGGTTCCCTTGGTTCTGGTTGCCCCCAGTGGGTTGGTGCTATGGGGGTTGATTCCCACCTTGACCTGGGTTGTTGTTATTCCTGTTCCATCCTTTCTTCTTGGCATTGTTCGATGGATGGGTTGGATTTTCTGTGTTCAACTGTTCAAAATTTTGGTATTGTTGAGCAGTAGAAGGTTGAACAAAATTTACCCCCGCATGAGGATGTGGGGGAGACATGGTTTGTGGAGGACCAGGAAATGGGAAGTATGGATTCTGTGGTGGTACTGATTCATAAGGTACATAGGAAGGCGTAGTGCTTTTGCTAGTACTATATGTTGAGGTTGAGGGAGTACTACTAGTTGTTGGAATAGGTGAATGTATGGGGGGTGTCGGTGGTGGCCCACTGATGGGTGGGGGTATAGCAACAGGATATGGCTATTGATAAGGGGGTGGGGGGTAATAAGAAGTGCCCCCGTATGCAAGTGGGTATTGAGGTGTGCCATACATCGGTGGTGGTTGGGGTTGTGGACCGTGGTGTGTGGTGGCACGGATCAGTCCGTCTGCTGAGTGAGACATCCCAAGTTTTCTCTTGGCCAAATGGTATAGGTTTGGGATGATCAGGAAGTACAATGTATAAGTATCCTGACTGTATGTATATGAGGTCATATTGTTGAGCCTTACTGATGGATTCCTCTTCGGATTGAGGGAAGGTGGAAGCTACATCCTTACCGAGAAGAGAGACAAGTGATCTAAAAAACCAGTTGAGACATTGTTGCTTGGTGGTTTCTTCTTTGCACAAACTACATCGCCTATGCCACTCATGAATGTGGTCAGCGATGTGTGTGGCTGAGGTTTGTTTGAAGTTAGAAAGTAGTTCTAGACCATTGTCGTGGCAGATAGGTAATTGGAAGAAGGTCAAGAATGCTTTGGCCAATGACTCAAAAGTTGCGTGGGACCTTGATTTTTCTTCGACATACCATTTAGCCGATGGGCCAGTGAGTGTTCATTGAAATAATCGCAGTCTGATGGAATAATCCATAATGCTATTGGAGGAGCACCATAGGTGAAAGGTCATGACATGGTTGGAAGGGTCATCGCCTTCCTTTCCTTCAAACTTTGGTATGTGTGAAGGTAGTTTGGTGGGCATTGCAGGCCATGTGGGATCATGCAATATAGGATTGTTCGTAAGTTTGGTGAGATATGGTATGTTGAGAGAGGCCAAATATGGCATCTGTAGTGGGGGGGGAGGATTAGCTCCGGCCATAGTGTGTTGTGAACCTGACCCTTGAGGAGGGCTAGGTGGGTTGGTGCTCCCTCCTTGAGAGGAAGTGGGTCCCCCGCTTCCATGTAAAGGAGAGCAAGTGAACGGATGGTCTTTGGAAGTTGACCCAATTAATGTAGAACCAAACAAAGTTGATCCTAGGATAGTAGCACTCACAGGAGTGTGTGAAGGAGGTACCGATGAGAAAGCACGACCAAATACTCCCCCTAAGATAGGAGGGAGGTTTAGCAAGCATCATGAATGATGGGGATTCTGTGGTTCCCCTATGATGTCAGACTAGCTGTGTGAATGTGTGCAAAAAGTGGTGAGAATAATATAGAAATCAGAGCCTTTGCATTGAATGTTTACACAATATATATCCAAATCAAACTGTAATCAGATGTGCATCATACATAAAATGTTTTGAAAAAGAAGCATATATATGGGTAAGTGGGTTTTTGTCCACGTGGGGGAATAAAAAAGAAAGAAAATTATCATGTCCTAGAAGATGTAACATCCTGCCTCTCAAATAGCACTGGACCTTCCAATAGTACTCAACACCGGGGTCTGAAGTCACTAGAAGAGAAACTAGTGAAGGATGAAGTAATTGGTTATAATGAGGGGTAAATGGGGCATATCCCAAAAGATTTGGCGATATTTCCCAATAGCCACATAAAATCCAATCAAGGTGCAGTTGCAGCCCACAATTGCCACCTGGATAGATGTCCTAAAGTTGGTCACTAGGTACCTCGGTCAAAGTGCGACATTTAGATTTTCGGCCTAAGAAATGGGTCATGGGCTAGATCCCATCCAAGAGGTGGGTGCCTCAAGGGGGGACGCACAGAACAATCAGACCTCGGCCTTCAACCCTTCACGGGTATCTCCCTGCCTTATGGTAATTGGAACACTTGACTTGGAAGATTTTCAGTTCCCTATTTGACAACCTCTATGTTTTGACAATGTGAGAACCAGATAACAGGGAGTTATTTGGATGCCTATCCCTGAAATCCTACCTAGACTAAAAAATTTCTTTTGGCACCTCCTATGGAGGAAAACTTAGTGAGTTTTTAGAAATATTTTAGATGTAGTTGTTTGGGGAGGTTGGGGGTGAAAACCAACCTCGTTGATTAAAAATGGGAGTGGATAGTTTCGTCAAGAAAAGGGTGGAGTGTTTTTGGAATCCCTTGGGAGGAAACTTACTTTGACCTCCACGTTTCAAGAAGAAGCTATGTGAGTGATAAGTGACTTTTGTGTGTGAGTGAAAGTGTGCCAGTTTTTAGTGAATTAGATGTCACCTTGCTGCATGTGGACTTTACTTGGTCCTTTACAAGAGTTTGATTACCTAATTAACTAAGTGCCTTTGGTACAACCTTGCGTAATTCAAAAGTCCCTAGGAAGCTAGCATGTGAACATGTGGGTCTGTTACTATATTTTAACTCCCTATTGTGATGTAATCTAAGAAAATATTTGAAACTATCCTAGATTGAACATGTGGGCATGTGTGGGCCCATTACAAACCTTTAAACTTCCCTAGTGTTTTGATCTAAGAAAGCAAAAATTCAAACACTATCCTATCTTTGTTGCATGTGGGCATGTAGGGGCCCGTTACAACATTAAGATATGTTTGAAAAAGTAAACTTAAGAGGAGTCCCAAGAAGGGCTGTTGTCCTCTCCTTAATGTTTTAATGTTCTTTTAAGGGAGATGAACTTGTTTCACAATCTTTTTTTGATTCTCAAGATCGCTTGGAGGCACGAGAGAAGAGCATACTAAGTGATTGTAATTCAACCTCTAGTCCCAATGTAAGTTAAATGTGATTAAAAATGATTTCCAACTTATATTGTAAGTCAAAACAAGCCATCCATGTGGCAAAAAGCAAAGAAGGGAAATTGATTTTATCCTCCTAAGTGCCTATGTGTGTTTGGCTAACCCCTTTATATGATGAGGGGACTAAGTGTGGTGCTGCTTTAAAACATGCTTGACATCATTTTGAAGAAGGAAAATGGCCTTCCCCACATATCAACAACTTTACAATATGAAATTTTGCACAGATGCGTGGGTCCCAGTGAAGACAGAGGCGCACAGAGCGCATGCCCGCGAGCAAGGACAAGTTAAAAAGCACACGTGCATAGAACATAACCATGAGTCAAGCACATGGGTGCACGATGTGTGTCTGTGGCCTAAAAAACCCACACATATGTGGCGCATGGCCTAGAACAAAAAATCTGAATGGATTTCTCTCAATTCAACTTGGAATTGGCTGGTTAGCAGGTCGGCTTACCCAGGTTAGTGCACCTGCAAGTTAAACAAACTAAAATAAGAGAAAAATGAACCCAAATGATGTAGGAAATTGATATCTTTCCCCAGTGGAGTCGCCAAAGGTGTTGCGCCTCTTTTGTCACCTTGGTGAGCAAATAAGAAGTGCTTTCAAGCTCAATTGGGTCTGCTAAGTAGGACAACTATAGAGAAAAGAGTTAGGGAAAGAAAACAAAAACTATAATTTAAGAATTAAACTAAGAGATGCAATAAAAACAAAATTCATGAGCATAGGGACATAGAAACAAAAAGAACCAAAAGACCCATGTCACCAATGTTTGAGGCTGATCTATTGATGAAAACAAAGCACCAAGAAGAAAGGGGACTGTGAGTCCCTTCTTCCTCCAAGGGAAGGATCTTGGACCCTCACTAGCTAGCTCTTCTTACAATGAAGAAAATGAAAATGGTGATGAAAGAACTCTTTACAAATCCACTCGATGGTGAGGTGGATTGTCCAATGTAATGGTGCCAAAATGCTCTTGTCAAGGATGGAGTCCTTTAAACAATATAGGCATCATAACATTACTTTGAATTCCTTGAGAAAATGAGGTGCATTCATGGCTTTTTATAGTATTTCTTTGGGTTATTATTTAACTGCTTTGTAGTGTGAAAAGAGGCCATTTAGGGCATTATTAGGTCTTTGACTAGCCCACCAGTCGGATCCAGCCCATATTTGAGGGTCAAATCAGCTTGGGAGCTGAACCATATGTGTTTGGGAGGCCGACCACTTCCATAAATGCGTCGTTTAGAAAGTCCGCGGCTTTTTGCGCTAATAATCACGCATCGTGTGCTTGTGCGCGATTTCTATGTTCTTGTTCCGTGCATGCACACGCGCGCCCAATGTCTGCAAAACACTCTTCATTTTTTCACTACTTTGTATAGTTTTTGACCTTTTTTGAATGTTGTGGTATTAATTCAGGTCCATGAATGACTTCATCACTGTTTGACAATGCTGAGTTCTTGTAACCATGTGCTGACGAAATTTCAGTGATAACACAAGTAATGTACAAACTCTCACCAAATCCTAAGTACATTTATAATGGCGAATTTACATATGATCTTCAAAGGAAGGAGTGTACTGAGGCAGACCAAACTTATCCCAATTTAATCAAAGAATGTGATGCAGGAGCATCGCCCACTCATCAAGAGAGCCAGCGCGTGGAGGCAAAGGAACAGCTGGACAGCGCCAACATTCAAATTTTAGAACATTGTAATATGGCTGCGCCAAACATTAATACGTTGATGTGATGAAGCGCACTTTCTATATGTAACAGACCTCGAGCAGATAAGCTCTCATCCTTAGTTAGCTGGGGCATTTACTTAAATTTAATGCAAGTAGATAGAATAATTAACTGTAGATTAGAAAGTTTAGCTTTCGAGAGGGAAAACGGAGTATAGGCACCCTCCCTTGTATCATTGTATTATCATCAAGCATTAGCATTGAGAGAAGAAGAGAGAGCAGAGCAGAGAGTTGTGAAGAAACCTCCATGTACAGATTGAATTAATAG
>ML779880.1:780672-796854 GCA_009831015.1 Picea engelmannii | reverse complement strand
ACTTTGCTATGCAAGAAGGTAAACTCTTGGGCCATATTGTGTCTCGAGATGGAATTAGAATTGACCCTAAAAGAGTTGAAGCTATAGACACAATAAATATCCCTAGGAATGTAAAAGAGATTCAATCATTCTTAGGAAAAATAATTTTTTTGAGGAAATTTATTCCAAACTTTGCTAAAATCGTGAAATTGATCACAGATATGCTAAAGAAAAACAACGAAGTGAAATGGACAGCATAGGCCAAAGCATCGTTTGCACGCATCAAGAAGGTTATAAGCGAGGCACCTGTACTGGAAATCCCTGATTATCTAAAGGATCTTCTTATTTTCTCGTTTACCTCTGAACACACACTTTCCACGATACTCCTCCAGAAAAATGAAGAAGGTTTCAAGCAACCGATAGCCTTTTTTAGCAAACGTCTTAGACACGCTGAACTCAGATATGATATAAAGGAAAAACAATCATGTGCTATGGTGAAGGCATTAAAGGCTTTCAGAACCTATGTGTTACATTCCAAGGTAATTGCGTACATACCCACCAGCTCTGTAAAAGATATTTTGATTCAGTCCGACAGTGATGGCAAAAGAGGACGCTGGCTGGCCAAAATTCAAGAGTTTGACCTAGAGATAAAACCAACAAAACTAGTAAAGGGACAAGGTTTGGCTAAACTCTTAGCTGAATCAAATTTTAGAGCTCTCGGAATAAATGGCCTACAGGGAAGTGAAGAGTGTGTGGACATGAACAAGCTCGATGAACAAATAACTGAAATTAGAATCGAAGAGAAGTTTGCTTCATCAGATTGGTACAAAGACATAGTGTCCTACTTGTTGACCTTGAAGTGCTCGAGTGACTTAGCCCCATCTAAAGCCAGAACACTGAAGCTGCATGTGGTCAAGTACTGTATATTCAAAAGACAATTATATTGGAAGGACCCACTTGGCTTCCTATTGGTTTGTTTGGTTGAATCGGAAACAAAGAAGGTCATAAGCCAATTTCACAAAGGAGTGTGTGGAGGACATCACGCTTAGAGGGAAATGGCTTATAAGATCCTGAGGGCAGGATATTATTGGCCCAAATGTTTCTTAGATGTCAACACCAAAGTCCGAGCTTGCAACCCTTGCCAATTGTTCATAGGCAAGCATAAAATCTCAGCGATGCCATTGGTTCCGGTCAAAATGGAATCTCCTTTTCAGCAATGGGGATTAGATTTCATAGGAAAAATTAATCATCATTCTAGTGCTCAACATAAATGGATCCTGGCTGCTACAAATTACTTCACCAAATGGGTGGAGGCTATTCCAACTAGAAGGGCTACGGATTCGATGGTAATAGACTTCTTAGAAGAAAACATTTTGTCTAGATTCGGCTGCCCTCGAAAGATAGTCACAGATAACGCCCAGGCTTTTAAATCTATGGCTATGGTCAGTTTTGCCAAAAGTACAATATCATGCTTGGTCATTCCATGGCATATTACCCCCAGGGAAATGGGATGGCCGAGTCTTCAAATAAGAGACTAATCAATATAATTAAGAAAGTGTTGAGCGAAAACAATAAATCTTGGCATGTTCATTTGAAATATGCCTTGTGGGAAAATCGGATAGGTACGAAAAATTCTATAGGCACTTCTCCTTTCCAAATGGTGTATGGGACCAACATAGTATTACCTATAAATCTAGCGCTTCCCGTAATGAAACTTTGGCAAGATGAGAAAGAAGAACCAAATCATGTTACAAGAAGAATAAACTAGCTGATTGAAGTCCAATAGCACTGGGCCGAAGTGGACAAAAGGTTGCATAAATACCAGGACGACATGAAAGCGTTATTCTATCATAAGGCCAAAGACAGAGAATTTCTCCCCGAAGATTTGGTTTTAAAATGGGATGATAGGAAGGAAGACTCGGTAAAACATGGTAAATTCGATCACATCTGGTACAAACCATTCAACGTTATAGCTCCTGAAGGAAAAAAATTGTTTCTGTTAGAGAATTTGGACGGTAAAATCCTCAATGCCCCTGTTAACGGGCATTATTTAAAACACTATATGGAATAATTTGTTTCCAAAATCCCCACCGTATATACCGGTTTGTGTTTTCTTTTTTATTTCATAAGTTTACTTTCATCAAAAATAAAATAGGTCAATGTTTTTCTAGAAGTAGGAATACGAAATTTTCAATGCATTCAATTCTTTTAAAGCCCCGATAATTTTCTTATTGTTCCCTTACAGGATCCCGTCTTGCAGCCCAAACAAGTGAAAGGAGAAAACATATGGCCATATATCGGAAGATAAATTCACCGAAAATAGGTGATAGAATTTTTTTTCCGTTATTTCAAAAGAGAAGGAAAATGGTAAGGCAAAGGTACGAATTCCAGAGAAGTCTATTTTTCAAACGAAGGTCTCTAAAGTGCAGTGATGGTCTTGTAAGTCTGATATGTGACTAAAAGAACAAGTTCTTACTCGGGGTCCTAAGAATTACACCTAGATAAAGATAAGAGGTAATTAAAATAAGAAGAGAGAGTAAAGCGTCTCCCAGAAAGGGTTCTAAGAATTGGGTTTAAGCTATGACCCCTGTTTTTCAATTTCCAGGTCTTTCTCTGTCACCTCTTTTCTACCCTTGGTTTATCCTTCTTAAAAAACCAAGCATCTTTCCAGGTTTCCCACAGAGGGAGAAGAGATTACGTCTTAGCTTTGGAAGCTGGAAAAAATATCTTAAAAGGTAAGCCAGTCCTCATAACTCCTTTCTCTCCAACTAAACGAAGTTATGCGTAGGTTGATCCTAACTCTCCTAGGTTTCTTAACAGTTTCTAAGGATTGAGGCTTGCTCGAAGGAAGACCCATGGAATTAATATTTCCCATTTTCCCTACGGACTAAGGTGTTTTGAAAGTTAAGAGAAGGTTGGTTTGGAGTAATCAAAGCAAGTTGACAGACCTCCACTACAAATTTTACACAGATACCATCCCTGGTATACTTAGTACAACTAATTGCCCCCACTTTGTGTTCAAAAATTAAAATATAAGACAAATGGTGAAAGTAAATTCATATTTGATTGCCCCCATCTAGTCCAAAAAGACGATGAAAGGAAATTCATTTAAATGATTTCTCTCGTCTCAGCATTTAAATTCATAATTATGATTTGAAGTGGTGAAAGGAAATTCAGTAAAAAGGGACAAATAACTTCACCGGGGTACTGAACAGGCTTTCTAGTAGTGAATCAATATCTAAGGTATCTGTAAGGCTGTCATACGTAAATTTAACTCTACTCTGGTTACCAGCCTTTTCGAAACTGGATCTGCATCCCAAGTCCAGACAGGGCTCCTCGATTAAAAGCATGAATTTTACTTCGTTTTCATGCAAGCCAAAAGGCACAAGATCTATTGGATTTCCTAGGATTTTTTTGATCTTCTTAAAGTAGACTTAAATCTATTAGTGAGAAGAAGAAGATCATGAATGGGACTGCAACTGAGTTTACAACACATGGGAGTTTTGAAAATCTTTTCAGAAGTAAAGACAAAATCTCTTTTTCCCTCTGTATCCCCTTCCTAAGCAAGTTCCACAGAAATAATCCTTTGACTCCATTAACCCAATAAAGGCACTAAGTCTACTCGTTCTCCTCATCCCACAAGGAGACAAGGTCCCTAATTGGAGCCTATGTTGAAACAAATTTTAAAGTTTTTATCTTTAAGACTAAAACCTTCCTTTTTTGGGTTTTGGATTTTCATAAAGCATAACCCTTGCTATCAGTTCCAAAATCCTGGTACCAAAATCCCAACAAGATTTATTCTTTAAAGAACCAAAGGAAAAAACCAAAAGTGTTTTAAAATTCTCGACGCGCATTTTGTAAAGTTATTTTTAATCACGGTAATTTAAACCCTAAAGGAGTTGATTAACTTTTTTTTTTTTAAATATTTTGGGATCTGGATCTACTCGAAACAATATTTTTTCCATGCATATTGAATCATGAAATCCCGATCCCTGATTTCCCAAAAGAATGGAAGTTAGTTTTTAATCCGGATTAATTAATGTACTAATACGAAAGTTACGGTTTAATCTAATCTCATCGTGATTTTGCAATTTTGGGAATCGGGGTTTGGCGATGACATACCTCATGTATTTATGATCCTAGAAACCTTGAAACGCAAAGTATCGAAATTTAATCAGTGTTTAAATTGAACTAACTCTGTTTAAAAACATGATTAACGATAATTAAACTTATTTTTGTATTTGCTTATTTTCGGTACCGTTGAATGAAATTTTTCGAATTTTGAATCTCGGATTGCCAAAATATGGACACAATTAATAAACAGATAATTGATAATGTTGCAATACTAATGTGTATCTCATAAATATTCATTGCATTAAATGTAATTAATTACAGTTCAGTTGCATCAGTGTTTTCATCATAAAATGATTTTAAGGAAAATTTAAAAGTCTGTGTTCCAAAACCTATGCTTGTTCTATCTTTCAAAGGTAATTCTCATTCAGCCAAGCTCATATGCTTCTTTTCTGTGACAGGTTTTCCATATAACATAGAGCTATGGTGCCAAAGAAAGCACCGAAGAAGAGTGACGATATAGAGGATATGTGTAACCCAAAAGGAGATATCATATCAGACTCTACGCCACATGCCATTGACTCAATTAAATCTTGGAGAGAAATCTATGAACTCCTGGATTACGAAATCAAAAATTCTCCTGCTGATTCCAAGAATCACCTTTAGGATATAGCAGAATCGGAGCTTCATAAGATCGCAGCACACCCTCGGATCATGGAATACAACAACATGATCAATTGGGCCTTGGAGAAGGTTGATATCCCGACAAGAAGCATTTTAAACGATCAAGTGGTCATTGTCGGCTTATTCAGGCAAGAGCATATACAAGTAATGTACAAAATCTCACCAAATCCTAAGTACATTTATAATGCCGAATTTATAGCTGAGTTTCAAAGGAAGGAGTGTACTGAGGCAGACCAAACTTATCCCGATTTAATCAAAGAATGGTGGAGATGTCCATCGAAATTTAGGGCCGATACCCATGGAATTTCTGCCACAACATCTTTGAACTAATACATGGTTTATGTAGCTATGATGTTGTGCAGACTCTTTGGCAAAAAGAACCCCAGTCATTTTCCTGCAAAATGGGTGCCCTTTTTAGAAGAAGCATCATAAGGATACACTTTTAACTAGAGAAAGATTTTTTCCGATAACCTAGCTCAAGAGGTTTCAAATTACAGAGTTGCGAGATCTAAAGGTTAGCCAGTGGCCTTTTACAAGTCGGCATACATCATGGACACAATCTTCTTTGTGACTCCATTTCCCCTGATAAATTGGAATTGGAACATAACCTGCCCCGAACCCATTCACGAGTATCACTCTGTGCTATGGGAAAAAAATGCTAAGAATGTGTTTTATGAAATTTGTCATTTCATAGTAATTCTAATGCATAAAATGTTTTATGGATGTGAACACCCTCACATTTCTGAGACAGTCTTAGAAAACCTCAAAGCAATAGCTAACTGGTTCATTGATGAAAACTTCTCTTACATTAGGGTTTATGGGTGCTCAATCCCCCCTCATGTGCTTCCAAAATTCCTCTCGGATAGACTGGTGTGTAGAGAGGTAGCGCACCAAATAGTAAAAGGCGGTATTGGAATAGAGCTAAAGGAAACTCAAAAGAAGTCATGGTCAATATTCCCTGTACATATCGGAAAATTTTCATTGAAAAACCTAGGCCATTCTAAAGTGGAAGATGAAGCACTAGAAGAAGTTAAACTGGTAAATATCGAACATAAAAAACATGAACCTTATCAAATAGTGAATAGACATTTGATGCAATGCAATATGAAAGCTTATGAACATGAAAAGTCTTTTTATGATGATATATTCAACAGGGTATTGAACAGGGTACAAGACTTATCACCCGACTTACAGACTGGTTTCATGTCCTTCCAAAGTCATAGGCAAAGTTGTTTGCCAAAGATTTTGTAGGGTGAATCCACAACCCCCCCTCCAGACCAGGAAGGGCCTCCCCCAGGTTTTGAAATAGAGTTACAGGATACAACAGATGCAAAAGGAAATATGAAGGAGATTGAAATGCCTTCACAAGAAACAAAAGTTCCTTAGACAGAGAAATCAGAGTCAAGGAAAGATAAGGAGTTGGAAACATCCCCAGAAATCCCTGAGGATTTTCCCAAAAAAGTAGGAGGAACAACGTCAACGAATCTTGGAAGTCCTATTACTTCTTTGACCCCATTGCAGTCTACCTATGGAAACCCCCAAGAGGGAGCTCTATATGTTAGTGATCTCGAACCTATTTCTAGAGATGAAATTCCTTCATCCGATTACTTTTTCAGTAGAAAGAGGAAGGCTATCATGAAACAGGAAATTCATCCAAGAGGAGACATGATGATAAAAAAGAACAAGATCATTGTAGATGGAAAAAAATGTGAAGAGGGGGAATTCACTACAGAAATAGCCGACACAATGGGAGCCTTAGCATAGGCAATTTTATACTCTGTGGGTAATTTGAGAACTATGTTGCAGTAGAAAGATCAGATGATAGCTCAGCTACAAAGTCAATTAAAGGAGACTTAAAGAAGTATCAGTCAGGAGATAAACAAGGGTCTAGAATGAGCCAGATTCAATGACATTCAAGAGATTCAAAAACTGAAAGCAAGCTTAGATGAAGCAAACTTGAAGATACAGGTTAGTTAAGAACAGGTCCTACAACAAGAAGAAATGAATAGACAATTACAAAATAATATTAATTCCATTCAAAATCAAGTGGTAGAGCTTGAAATCTTCCAAGCCCATGTGTTGGAAATACATACAAAGATAGAAAAATAACAATAGGGAGTGTTCTTTAAGATGGAATTTATTCAGAATTACTTTCAGGAAGCACGTAAATCCTTGGAGAGTATTCTCCTGAAAGAGAGAGAAGTGAAAGTAGCCAGAACAACTTTTCAAAAAGTAGTGGCTCTTTCAACAAAAGAGGAGGTCAGAGGGACTCAAAATATATCTGTTTCATAGCAGATTAAAGGTGATATAATACTCAAGGTGTGGGAGGCAAACCTCGCAGAAAACAAGAGAATAACCAGAGAGGTTAATGACAATTGTTAAGGAATTTTTAAGAGATTCTGTTATGATATGAGATTCTTTCATGATTAAAGCCTCATATTTTTCGACAATGTTACATTGTTATTATTTTACTATTCTCAAATTACTTCAAGTACAGGAAACAAACTCTACTATTATTGTGTTATTATTTTGAGTTCCAAAACTCCTTTTATATTTCATCCCTCAAAACTGAAACAACAAATCTTTAAACATTTTATAATTTAATAAAATTTTACTCCCTTGACTGTCCCAAATAATAGACAGCCTAACATAGAACCCGACCTTCAAGATCAAACTAGCATTGCTTTGAACTTATTTAATACTATCCTGCAAACAACAACTACCCAAGTCAAATTAGAATGCTCGTTGGTAGTTATCGAGAGAGATATCAGCATCCAAGAACAATGGGAAGCTAGAAAGAGATAGTTGAGAAACCAACTCTGATTTACCCTTCACAATTGATTCTTACCCCTTATTTCTCTTTATCATTTCGGATGCCTTGACGGTATACTTTAGAGCCTTAAAGTATAAAATCAGGAACAACACCTCTTATTGGGGATGGAGGGATGGTTGAGGAACCATCCCGGGTGGGTGTAGATACCATACTGTAATGGTGAGCACCATGTTGGGAAGTGTAAGCATTGCAACTACCTTAAAATGTTGTACTCTTGGTGGGGGGTATAAGAATGGAATTTGATTAATGGCTTGGGGAATTGTTTCTCAAACCGAGATTTTCCCTTGGGGAAGGGTGAAATCAGGGATAAGTGGTGTCATAGGGTTCTCAAGTCAACTGGTGGGACATCAAGGGGTGGAGAAGCCTCTGTGGGAGGAATGGTATCTCTAGTTTCAGTCCCATTATAAGATATGACACACACTTGTGTTGATGGGTGTATGAGAGGTGGTGCTCCATGTTATGCCCCCAACAAGAATGGGTTCTTTAAAATTCTGGGGCCCATATCCATGAGTGGATATGCATTGGAACTAGTGCGAACAAGAGGTAATATGTTATAGATGTTGGAGGAGTGGTCAGGCTCGTAATGTGAAACTTGGTCGATAGTGATGATTTTCCTGTTGTGGGGGAACATCATCGTTTGAAACACAGAAGAGGATACTTCCTTCATAGTGTACATATAGCTACGTCCAAACAAGATTTTGTAATCGAGTGGGGTGTCGATAACCTCAATGTTGATAAGGATGTTTTTCTCCCGTGTTCAATGGGGACATTTTGAAAGAGCCCTTCATGGGAGGATGGTCGACAATCATAAGCTCTTAAAGTGATCACGGATGGTATTAGCTCAGGGGAGCCGATTTTCCGCCATACAATTTTGGACATGATGCATGTGGATCCACCTTCATCAATGATACACCGATGAACCATGATGTTTTGAATCTTGACTAGTATCTAGAAAGCTACCAAAGTGGGGAGACGAGGTTCCCCACAATATAGATCAAATGTGATGAGTCTAGTATCAGCTGGGTCAACTTCCCCCAACGTGGAAAGCAAGGATTTTCGTTTCAAGTCATCGAACATGGATATTGGAATTCCCCATGGATATAGGGATTTTCGTTTTAAGATACCGACATGGATATAGGGATTGTCCCATTTGTGGTGGGGTAGGATGTATCTCATGTTGGGTATACATCACACCTTGGTGTGGAATGGGGTTTTGAAACACTGTTGGGAGTGGTTGTTGCAAATAATGTTGTGGGGCTTATTGAGGGGTAGGCAACGCTGGAGGACGTGGCACGTTCATGGAGTCTTTCATCCATTTGAAGTCGACAATTTGGGGGAAATGGTGAGTTTAATGGCCATTCTCACTGCAAAGAGCACAAGGGAAGTTCATCTGAAGGTTGTTGTTGTTGTTCCTCCCTTGGTGTTTGTTTTTGTTTTACCCTTGGGGGTTCTGGTTACCCTGATTCTGGTTCCCCCCAATAGGTTGGTTTTGTTGGGGGTTATTTCCCCATGGCCTTGGGTTATTATTGTTTCAATTTTTTCCTTTCTTTTTGGAATTATTTAGCTGATGGGTTGGATTTTCCATATTCAACTGTTCAAAAGTATGAAATTGTTGAATGGGAGAGGGATGAACAAAGTTAACACAGGCATGTGGTTGTCCATGTGGAGGAGAAACTGGTTGTGGAGGACTAAGAAATGGGAAATAAATATTTTTTTGTGGCAACGATCCATAGGGTGCATACGAAGGTGTAGCGCTTTCACTAGTGCCCAGGTTATATGCTAAGGTAGAAAGGGAACTTGAACTTGGCTGAGAAGTTGGGCGCATGATGGGTGTCGGCAAGGGTCCACTCATGGGTGGAGGGAGACCAACATGATATGGTTGTTTTCAAAGGGGTGGAGGGTAATAAGACGACCCTCCATACAACGACGGATATTGGGGTGTACCATACATAGGTGGTGGTTGGATGTATGGATTTTTGTGTGTTGTGGTACCAATCAATCCATCCTCCATGTGAGACATTCTAGGTTTGTCCTGGTTGAATGGTATGGGTCTCGATGCATTAGGTATTACTATGTATAAGTAACCCGATTGAGCATAAATGAGGTTGTACTATTGAGCCTTGAGCCTTGCTGATGGTTGCCTCTTTGGATTGGGGGAAGGTGGATGCCACATCTTTGGCAAGGATAGAGACAAGTGATTTGAGAAACCAATCAAGACATTGTTCTTTGGTGATTTATGATTTACATAAACTACATCACCAATGCCATTCGTGAATTTGGTTAGCAATGTGTGTAGCTAAGGTTTGTTTTCACTTAGAGATTAGTTCTAGACCAATGTCATGACGAACTGGTAGTTGAGAGAAGGCCAAAAAAGCTTTGGCTAAGGATTCAAAAGTCCCATGGGTCCCTGATTTTTTGTCTACATACCATTTGGTCGATGGACCAGTAAGTGTGTGTTGAAATAGAATTAAGTGGATGGAGTCATCCATGATGATGTTTGAGGAGCACCATAAGTGGAAGGTCATGACATGGTTGGCGGGATCTTCCCCAGATTTTCCTTCAAATTTTGGAATATCTGAAGGTAGATTGGTAGGCATAGTCGGACATGTAGGGTCATTCGTAACTTTACTCAAATCAAGGATGTTGAGAGACAAAAAATATGGCAAGGGGGGTGGTGGTGGAGGATTAGTTCCAACCATGGTTGTACTTATCCTTTGAGAGGAAGTTTTCCCCCCTCCCCCTTGTGAAGGAGAGCTAGTGGATGGTTGGCCTTGGGAATTGGACCCAATTAAAGTGGAACCAAGAAAGGCTATTCCCAAAATAGTATCACTCACAAGGGTGTGAGATGGTTGAGCCTATGATTTGGAAAGACTAGGAACTTCTCCTAGAATAGGAGGGAGATTTTGCAAACATATGGAACGAAGAGGATTTTGTGGGTCCCCTACGATATTCGACTAGCAAAGTGAATGTGTGAAAATGGTGATGAGAGCAATAAACGAACAAGAGACTTGTATAATTTGGACCTTCACAATATATCTCACAATCGTATGCAATCAAATGAGAATCATACATAAATCAATTGAAAGAGAAGCATACATGTGGGTAGGTGGATTTTGTCCACGTGGGAGAAAAAAGAAAAAAAATGCTCATGACCTTCCTCTCAAATAGCACCAGGCCTTCCAATAGCACTCAAAAGTGGGGTCTGAAGCCACCGGAAGAGGAACTAGTGAAGGATGAAACAAGAAGTTATAATGAGGGGTAGAGGGTGCATATCCCAAAAGAGCTGGCAATATTTCCCAATAGCTACACAAAATCTGATCAAGGTGTAATTGCAACCCACAATTTCTAGCTAGGTAGATGTCCTAAATTTGGCCACTAGGTACCTCGGTCAAAGTGCGAAATTTAGATTTCCGGCCTCAGAAATGGGTCATGGGCTGGATCCCTTCCAAGAGTTGGGTGACTCAAGGGGGGACGCATAGAACAACCAGACCTCGGCCTTCGACCCTTCACGAGTATCTCCCTACCTTATGGTGTTAGGAACACTTGACTTGGAGGATTTTAAAGTTCCTTATTTTTCAACTTCTAATGTTTGAAAATGTGATAACTAGATAACGAGGGGTTATTTGGATGCCTACCCCCGAGATCCTACCTAGACTAAAAAAATTCTTTTGGCACCTCCTGTGGAGGAAAACTTAGTGAGTTTTTAGAAAAAAATTAGATGTGGTTGGTTGAGATATTGGGGGTGTGAACCAATATCATTTGAATTAAGTGGGTGTGGATAATTTCTTCAAGAAATAGTGGGATGTTTCAGAATTCCTTTGGAGAAGACCTACTTCAACCTCCACAATTTGGGATGAAATTATGTGAGTGAGGAGTGACTTTTTGTGTGCGAAAGTGATAAAATGTGTCAAATTTTAATAAGTTAGGTGTTAATTTGCAACATGTGGATTTCATGTGGTCCTTACAAATCTTGATTACCTATCTTGCTAGATGTCATTGGTACAACCTTGCGGAATTTGAAAATCCCTAAAGAACTAGCATGTGGACATATGGGTGCTTACCAATCCTTTAAACTCCCTAATGTGGTTTACCCTAAGAAATCTTTTGAAAAAATGTCCTAGATTGTAAGCATGTGGGCATGTATGGTCTTGTTACTTTGATATTTAAGCTCTCCTAGTGATGTAAACTAAGAAAGTAATTTAAAAAACTATCATAATTTTGCAACATGTGGGCATGTATGGGCCCTTACAAATTTAAGATGTTTTCAAAAAGAATCTAAGAGGAACCCTAGGGGTTTTTGTCCTCTCCTAAATATTTTGTTAAGGGAGATGAAATGTCCCCTTAACCACCTTTCTGATTCTCAAGATCATTCTATGGTGTGAAAGAAGAGCATACTCAATGATTAAAGTTTGATTTCTAGTCTCCATGCAAGTGTTTTTATATGTGATAGAAAAGCATCTCAACTTAAATTTTACAATAAAAAAAAATCCATCCATGTGGCAACTAAAGCATAAGAGGAGAAATGTGGTTCTTCTTAACTGCCTAAGTGCCTATGTTTTGACTAAAATTTAATGTGGGAAAGGAATATAAGTGGAGTGCATTTACAAATGGCATAACAAGAAAGACTTTGAGAGCTAGGGGCCTTCAAATCATCACAAAAACTCTTACAATGATGAAATTTTGGATATATGCGCGGGTTACAATTCAGAAAAAGGCACAGTGGGTGCACAATGTGCAGAGAAAAAAAGACACCTTGGGGCACAGTGCATAGAATGTGCAGAGAAACTAAGTGATGTTGGTGCACAATGCTCAAAATGCGCGCTTGTGGGATGAAATACCCGCGCATGTTTTGATACGCGTCAGGGGGGGGGAGATTTTAAGTGGAATTATCCTCCTCCAACTTCAAACTTAGCTCTTTACAGGTAAGGCTAGGTCATTTATGGTTCCTTCAAGAAAAATGGGTCAAAACGAAGTTCCCTAAAATCCAAAATATGGAGGAAATTGATACCTTATCCCCAGTATGGTCACCAATATGTTGTGTCCATTTTGTCACTTGGGTGAGAAAAACAAGGGAACTTACAAGTCTAGTTGGGCCTGCTAGACAAGATAGAGGTTAGTGCATGAGTTAGATAATCCAAGCACATGAAATAAACAAATAAATAAACTAAAAACAACTAAGAAAATAAAACTACAATGCATAAGAAACTTTGAACCAAAATCAATCAACTAAAGGACCAATATTATGCCACCAATGGATAACTATATTAGTTGGAAAAAAACCATAGAGAAAGGAGGACTTATGAATCCCCTCTTCCTCCTTGGGAGGGCTCTTGATTTACCTATTGGAGAGATCTTCTTAGAATGATAAACAAGAAAGAAAATGGTGAATAAATCCAAGCCTATTCCTTCAAGAGGTGAGTGGAATAACTTATTGAAATGTTGTTATAATGCTCCAAGAAGAAAAGAGGTTTCTTGAGGGAGGATTGAGGCAACATAACAATACTATGAAATTATTAAATTCTTAGTGCACCCATGGCCTCCATTTATAACATGTCTTTGAGGCAATATCCAATTGGTTCTTAGTATGAATAAGGTTCCCTTTAGGGCACTCTTTGGTCTTTGACCAACCCCCCATTCAGATTCATCTCAGATTTGAGGGTCAAATCAAGTTGGGAGATGGTCCATAAGTGGTTGAGGGGCTGAAAAGAACCATAAATGTGTCATTCACGGGTGTTATCACTGAAATTTCATCCGCAAATGATTACAGGAATCCAACATCTTCAACCAGCTATGAGTTCACCCATGGACCAAAATTACCAAAAACTCATTTCCAAAAGGTCCAAAAATATACAACCAGTTATAAAATCAAAGTGCACTATGACTACATAGGGTACATGTGCACATGCGCCATCTAGAAATGTAAGAAAAACGCACATGCGCACGATGCCTGACTGTGGTCACTAAAAGCCGTGCACACATGAGAACGACACATTTATGAGATTGGTCGGCCTCACACCCACTTTTGGTTCAACTTCCAAGTTGATTTTGCATCCAAATCTTGGTTGGATTCGACTAGGTGGTTGGTCAAAGACCTAAAAATTCCCTAAACAACTCCTTTTCACACTAAAAGCGAGTTGCACAATACCTCAAAATGGTGCTATAAAACAAGGCCATGGGTGCACTACATTTTCAAGGAATTCATTTGCAAGGTTATGTTGATGCTATTCTCTTGGGGAATCCTCTTTTTTCATCAAGAGCATACTAGCATCATTCCATTTGGGCAATCCACCTCACCTCTTGAGTGGATTAGCTTGGGATTCTTTCACCATTTATTTCATGTTTCAAAGTTGTAAGAAGAGCTCAATTGTGGGGGTCCAAGAACCCTCCCTTGGAGGAAGAAGGGACCCAAAGTCCTCTTTCTTCTTGGTGACAAAAGAGGCGCAACAGATTGGCAACTCCACTGGGGAAAGGTATCAATTTTCTACCCCATTTGGGTTTTTATAGCTCTTCTTTTGGTTTATTTAACTTGCAGGTACCTTAATCGGCCCAAGCCAACCTGCAAAACATCCAATTCAAAGATGAATTGAGAGAATTCCATTTGGAATTTTCTTCACGGCCATATGACAGGTGTGGGCAGTTTTATTGGCCCACAGTCGAGCATTGTGAGCAAATGAACCAAAATTACTGTGTTGTTTAGCTCCCTCCATGCACCTGCGCCAAAAAGTCTTTTTCGATTTGTGCATAGGCGCTCAGTGCGCCTCTGTCTACTTTGAGACCCACGCACCTATGCAGAAAAATACACATTGTAATCCTTTTTGTGATTTGGGGAAGGCCCCTAGCCTTCTTAAAAGTGATTTCATGCATGTTGTAATTTTCACCACACTTAGTTCCCTCTCCATATAAAGGGATTAGTCAAAACAAATAGGCACTTAGGGGGATTAAAATCATAATTTCCTCTTTTGCTTTCATTTTTCCACGTGGATGGCTTGCTTTGACTAAGAGTATAAGTTGGAATCATTGGTAATCACATAAAGCTTGCATTGGGACCAGAAATTGAATAACAATCATTTAGTATGCTCTTCTCTCATGCTTCAAAGCGACCTTAAGAATCAAAAAAAGGTTGTAGGACAATTTCATCTCCCTTAAAAAGACTAAAACCTTTAGGAGAGGACAACAACCCCCTTGGAACTCCTCTTAGTTTATTTTTCAAACACATCTCAAGATTGTAACGAGCCCATACATGCCCACATGCTACAAATATAGGATAGTGTTGAAATTTACTTTCTTAGATTAAATCACTGGGGAAGTTTAAAGGTTTTGTAATGGGCCCATACATGCCCACATGATCACAATATAGGATAGTTTCAAATCTTTCCTAGAATAAATCACAATAGGGAGTTAAGGGAATAGTAACGGATCCACATGTCCACATGCTAGCTTCCTAGGGACTTTTGAATTACGCAAGCTTGTACCAAAGGAATTTAGTTAATTAGGTAATCAAATCTTGTAAGGACCAAGCGAAGTCCACATGCAGCAAGGTGACACCTAATTCATTAAAACATTGGCACACTTTGACTCATTCACACAAATGTTGGTCACTATAATTGCTTATTTAATCTAAACAATCAAGTGCTACATAAATTGTCAACCCAGGGAAGTCTGTTTATTTCAAAGGTAACCATGCACTATATATGCTCAATCTCAAAATCAACCTAGAGTTGTAGTAAAAGATATATTAATCACACTTGCTGCAAGATACCAGATATATAAAATATGCAGAATAGAAATGAAATGCTAGAAATGACAGAATTAAAGTAAAATATCCAACATAACCGTCACATTACACAGAAATGATATACGAAATAGCAATAGAAATACCACTATGATTCAGATAGCAATGTTCACAAGCCTCTTCGAGGGGGAAACCTCTAGTAGAGTAGCGCTCTGTTACAGGAATATCCAAGATAGGGTTCTCATCCCTTCGCCTCTTATTTATACTAAATATGTCTATTAAGAGAAGCATCTAGAGGAAGATCCTTCTAGAAGTGGAAGCTTCTATTAGGTCTTCTTACATCTGCCTTATTCTATTTTATTGAAATGCCTTATTAATATTGACCTTTATTACATCCGAATACATTGATCTACCTATGTGCGGGTTAGGACCTTAACATGTCCGCCCCCTTAAAAACAACCTTGTCCTCAAGGCTTGAGATGTGGAAACTGTTGCAGAATGGTAGCTAGTTCCCAAGTGGCATCTGATGGAGTCATGCCTTTCCACTATACTAGCACTTCCATGATGGTTCTCTGACGCAGGCGACGCTCACGCTGGTCCAAAACTGCTTCTGGATTTATCCAAATGGAGCTTTCTTTAGCTAACTCTGGAAGGTTAGTCTGAATTTGGCACCTGGTTCCAATCACCTTCTTCAAGCATGAAACATGAAAAACAGGGTGTAGCTTCGACTGACTGGGCAAAGCTAACTGATATGCGACTTGTCCCACACGCTTGAGAACTGTGTAAGGGCCATAGAATTTGGGTTCTAGCTTCTGACAATGCTCGGCCTTGAGGGAAGTTTGCTTATATGGTTGCAGTCTCAGAAACACCTGATCCCCTTCTG
>ML779880.1:747337-774948 GCA_009831015.1 Picea engelmannii | reverse complement strand
TCCCATTTTTCTTAGGAACTATTACCAACGGGGACACCCATTCACTGTCTGATATAGGATATATAAACCCTGCATTGAGCAATTTTTGAAGTTCTTCTTTGAGGATTTCTCTTAAATTAGGGTTCATTCATCGTTGAGATTGGAATATCGGTCAACAATCTTCCTTGATATATATTCTATGAATACATAAATCGGGAGAGATTCCTTTCATATCTGTATAATCCCATGCAAATTCTTCTTTATTTTCTAGAAGTAACTTCATTAATTTTTGTGTTTCAATATCTGTCAGATTAGGGTTTATGTTTAGTGTTTTGCCAGGTTCAATTTCTACTGGTATGCTTTTAGAAGAGATGGTGTTAGATGTTTGAGGTGGGTTTTCCGAGTTAAGGTTTTCTTGATTATCAGACTCCAACAGTGCAGCTAGTTGGTTATGAGTTTCTGGAGTCACAGAGGAGGGTTCGCAAATAAAATTATTAATTACTTCATCCTCAGTGGAGTCTTTAAGGATTAGATCTTGTCCGATAGTCAAAATGGGTTGAGTGAGTTGATCGTCAAAGTCTACCCATACAAAATTATCGTTATTAATCAGGGGTGTGGCGTGAGGGTATAGGGTAAGTTGTTTAGTTTTGTAATTGTTGGAAATTGTCATTGAACCTAATTTACAGCTGATAAAAGCGTCTATTGTGGCTAGCCAAGGCCTGCCCAAAATTAGAGGGTGGCCTCCCAACTTTGTTTTAGGTTGTAGTACCACAAAGTCAGCTGGATAATTCCAGGATTCTACAGAGATAATGAAATCTTCAATGACTCCCTCTGGTTTAATTGTGGATCGGTCAGCTAATTCTAGGATAGTTGGGGTGTCTCTGACTTCATTTTGTAGTTGTAGCAGTTGTAAGGTTTCTAGAGTCATGATATTAATAGTGGCACCTAAGTCTACCAGGACTTGAGGGATTATCGTTTTTCCAATTTGTACTGAGATGGTAGGGTGGCCAGGATCACCATATTTAACTGGGGGGGCTTTACCTGACATTAGTGCAGACAAGTCACCCATAACATGGACTGTGAGGGGATCCTTAATTTTCCTACCAGGATTATTAACACAAATGTCTTGCATCGTCCTGGCATAAATTGGTACATCTCAGAGTGCTTGTAGTAGAGGAATTTTGACATAAAGATTTTGTAATTCCCCTAGAAGTTTTAAAGCTGGTGGCTCAGGTGTTTTAGTCAAAGATAAATGCTTAGGAAATGGTGGTTTTGCTGTTTCAGCAACATTGTTAGAGGATGATTGTACCTTTTCAGGTACATCATGCTCTTTTGTTTCCTCTTTATCAGAAGAGGTAACATCGTCTATGGTAGGTTCTACTATTCTCCCAGATCGTAAATGAATATCGTTGCATTGCGCAGGGAGAAGAGAAAATGTAGGCTAGTTATAAATATCAATGCACTGCACATCTTTATTATTGGGGTTAGGGTTAGATTGTACAGGTAGTTGGGGTCTCATCATTTGATTGTTCGGTGGAGTACCTGATGGTAAGGAGAGTGGTTGTAGAAATTGTGATTGAGGTAATTGATTTGGGAAGGGGGATTGTTGTCCTCTCCAATTTGGGTTCCATTGGTTCTAATATGGTTGTTGTTGTTGTGGAGGCCAGAGAGTCCACATTGATGGATCAACAAAGGGTGGGTTAGTTTGTTGCATGGGTGGGTAATTAATTTGATTTGGATATTGCATTTGATTATAGGGAGGGTAACTCATTTGATTTAAATAAGGATAATTATTCCAATGATTAGAAGATGTAATGGCATGTTAGGATTCATACCTTGTCCCCGCGGTTGCCATTGCCTTCTCTGTGTCAACAGAGAGATAGCTTCATCTTCTTCATCCATTGGTTGTAATGCTGCCTTGATCCCTGGTAAGGATGGACATTGTTGAGTTTCATGATCTTTATTGTAGATGGTGCAGATTGGCTTTTTTTCCAATGGACAGTCCCTTCATGGGTGCTTGTCTCTGCATTGAGAACAAAAGATGGACAGGGCTGCTTCTACTTCTGCTTGCTTCTTTTGAATCTGCAGGGTGTCAATTTGTGAGGAAAAAGAGCTTAACATTTCAGTTTTAAAACCTTCAAGTAAATTATCTATCTCAGCTCTTGTTGCTCCCCCACTAGCAGATTTTTGGACTCTTCAAAATGTGGTGTCCCTGTTGTTTGATCTATTTCTTGAAGCTCCTCTTGAACAACTTTTTCATAAATTAACAATTTCATCATATGATTCCTTAGATATGTCCCCTTTTCCAAGAATATTCAACATATCTAGACAGTCATCCCTTACTCCTTTTAATAATATAGTTTTGAGAATATCTTTACTTACATTGGGGTGACTGGATCTTTGTAGATTATACTGTAGCCTTTCTACAAAGTCCTCCAGATTTTCATCCTCTTTCTGCATCATCTTAAATAGCTCCTCCCTCTTTTCTCTTGTTCAGAAATAGTCCTGGTACTTATTTAGGAATTTCTATTTCATTTGGTCCCATGTTGTGATTACATGGCCTCCAAGACTCATGAACCATCTAAGTGCATTTCCTTTCAATGTTGCTGGAAATAGTTTTAATTTTTGAGCATTGGAGATGTAATCATAACTTCTACATAATATATCAAACTCAAAAATGAATTGATCAGGATCCTCTGAAGACAAACCATGAAAGTTAGGTAGTGCTGAGAGTGGAATGTTCTTCATGGGGGCTACCCCTCTCGGAAGATCACCAATAGGAAATCCTAATGTGGAGAAAGAGTTTTCATCATTTACCTCTCCTTCAAGACCTGCATGTTCTTCATGATGCAATTATTCATTGTACTCATCCATGTTTTCTTCTGTCTGCTCCCTTGCTGTGCTTTCTCTATCCTCAATGTTTCCTGCTGGTTTCTTGACTGTCTCAGGACTCCAAACTTTTTTCCCCGTTTCGAAGTTGGCTTGAAATGAAGGCTGGGATTTTTGTTTCTGAACATTTGGTTGTTGAGAAACAGATTCAGACTTTTTTATAATCTCGTCAATATAAGTCTTTCTTCCTCCTCTTCCTCTACCCCTGCCACCTATAGGGTCAGTGTCTTTGGGGTCTCTGTGTCCTCTCATGCAATCTTTGTATCTGAAAAATCATAAGTGCTTTTGAAATCTATAATTACCTTCCCCGGCAACGGCGCCAAAATGTTGGTCACTATAATTGCTTATTTAATCTAAACAATCAAGTGCTACATAAATTGTCAACCCAGGAAAGTCTGTTTATTTCAAAGGTAACCACGCACTATATATTCTCAATCTTAAAAGCAACCTAGAGTTGTAGTAAAAACTATATTAATCACACTTACCTTGAAAAAATTGAAGTTCTAACTTGAATTACAGGAAAGCAATCTACCTATTGCAGATCTCAAAGTTTAAAGAAATGATTAATTAAAGAATCCTGAATTACATTAATATAACAACAAGATACTGCAACAGGAAAGACCAACTATTCTGTAACCAGAGAACAGGACCCTATTCTCAAAGAAGAAATCTTCAGCACCTATTTCCGATCATCACACTTCATGAACTCATTGCTTAACTGAAATAATTGACATACACACTGAAGGCTATCTATCTCTTAACAGAGAACAAGACCCTATTTCCCAAACAGGAAACTTCAACACCTGTTTCTGATTAGCACACTTTCATGAACTCATTAATGCATTGAAGGCTAACTATCTCTAACAGAGAATAGGACCCTATTTCCCAAGAAGGAAACTTCAACACCTGTTTATGATTAGCACACTTTCATAAACTCATTAATGCATTGAAAACTAACTATCTCTAATAGAGAACAGAACCCTATTTCCTAAGAAGGAAACTTCAGCACCTATTTCTGATTACCAAGCTTTCATAAATTCATCACACAGGATTGCTAACTATCTCTAACAGAGAACAAGACCCTATTTCCTAAGCAGGAAACTTCAACACCTGTTTCTGATTACCAAGCTTTCATAAATTCATCACACAGGATTGGTAACTATCTCTAACAGAGAACATGACCCTATTTCCTAAGTAGGAAACTTCAACACCTGTTTCTGATTACCAAGCTTTCATAAATTCATCACATAGGATTCCTAAATAAAATGATTAACAGTTACCCAAGCATGAATCATATGAAAACAATGTAACATTCAGTAAAGCAGAGTTTTCAGCAAGACAGAGTTCAGTAAAGTAGTGTTCAGCAAAATAGAATTCAATAAAGTAGTGTTTCAGCAAAACATAATTTAATCAAGGCATAAACAGAGATTACACTAACACACTACAAAACTAACGGGTGAATCTTGTGAAGAAGGTGGGCCCTCCCTTCTCACAAGATTCCCATGAAAAAAAAAGGCTAGACAGAAATGCTCAAAATAGTCTTTTATTCATCTGTCAATGTATCATATTACAATCTAAAATGAAGTATGTCCTTCTCTGTAAACCCTTCTTAATAAAAAAACCGAAGATCCATCGAATGATGATTTCCTCTTATTTAAAAAGGAGAATCCCTTCTATACAATTGATCAACAAATTACAGGTGTATATCTGAGTCCTATTCTTAGTCAGATCGACTTTCTAAACTAGAATAGGATATCCTAGTCTCCCACAACAAAATGTTATTACAAGTGCTGAGTGAGGTATTGATGTTGCGGTTGGAGTAACAACTTCTTTATTTGTTTCTTGTTACTACTATTGTATGCTATTTCGGCATTGCAAATCGCGGGTTGTTTCAGCCACGTGATTTGTGTTCTGATTGTTTCAGCACTTCTTAGGCAACAACAATGGTTGATGCTTAGCTCACGGTGCAAATGTTGTAGTCAATCTATGTGATTTGTTGTTCAACATCGTTGACCACGGACTGTGTAATAGCTTCCTCTGTGTTTTAGCATCATTGACCATGGACTATGTAACATCTTCTTCTGTGTTTCAGCATCGTCGACCATGGACTGTGTAACAACTTCTTCTGGGTTTCAACATCGTCGACCACGGACTGTGTAACAGCTTCTGTGAGTTGTTGTTTCAACATTGTAGTCCACAGACTGTGTAACAACTTATGTGAGTTGTTGTTTCAGCATCAGGCCTCAATGCTAATCTGCAGTTCGAACTGTTTCAGCACTTATACATTTCTAATCAATGGTTAAGTATGAGAGTGATGTAAAATTATATGCAAAACAGATTAAACATATAGTAGAAAGAAGAGACGTTGTATACCTTTGGAAATATAGGGTAAAGTGATAATATGAGTTTAAATGTGCGTTAAACAAGAGTGTAATGATGGCAAAAAGTATCAGCAAAAAGGTACATTGTGGGGTCCTAACAACAAAAAAGTCACTTATCACTCACATAGTTTTCATCTCAAAATGTGGAGGTCAAAAGTAAGTTTCCTCCAAAGGGATTCTGAAACAACCCACCCTTTTCTTGACGAAACTTTCCACTCCTATTTAATTTCAACGAGATTGGCTCATGCCCCTAGTCTCTCAAACAACCACATCTAAATTTTTTCTAAAAACTCACTAAGTTTTCCTCCACAAGAGGTGCCAAAAGAAATCTTTTAGTCTAGGTAGGATTTCGGGGATAGGCATCCAAATAACTCCCAGTTATTTGGTTCTCACATTGTCAAAACAATAGAAGTTGTCAAATAGGGAACTTTAAATCCTCCAAGTCAAGTGTTCCTAACACCATAAGCCAGGGAGATACCCGCGAAGGGTTGAAGGCCGGGGTCCAGTTTTTCTATGTGTCCCCCCCTTGAGGCACCCATCTCTTGGACGAGATCCAGCCCGTGACCCATTTCTTAGGCCGAAAATCTAAATTCTGCACTTTGCCAAGGTACCTAGTGACCAAAATTTTAGGACATCTGCCCAAGTGGGAATTGTGGGCTGCAATTGCACCTTGATAAGATTTTGTGTGGCTATTGGGAAATATTTCTATTTTTTTCGGGATATGCCTCCTCTACCCCTCATTATAACTGATCGCTTCATCCTTCACTAGTTTCTCTTCTGGTGGCTTCAAACCCCACTGTCGAGTGCTATTGGAAGGTCTAGTGCTATTTTGAGATGAAGGACATTACATATTTTAGGACATGAGCATTTGTTTTCTTTGTTTCCCCCACGCAGACAAAATCCACTTACCCACATATATGCCTCTTTATAAAAACACTTTATGTATGATGCACTTCTGATTACATTTGATTTAGATATATATATAGTGTAAAGTTCAAAAAATTGTAAACAAATGCTCTTGTTTATTTATTACTCTCACCACCATTTGCATACATCCACTTAGCTAGTCGGACATCATAGGGGACCCACAAAACCCTCGTCATTCCAGACGCTTGCTAAACCTCCCTCCTATTCTAGGGGGAGTTTCTAGTCTTTCCACCTCATCGACACCACCTTCTCACACTCCAGTGAATGCCATTGTCTTAGGATCAGCTTTGCTTGGTTCCACCTTACTTGGGTCCAATTCCCAAGGTCTACCATCTACTCAATCTCATTTACATGGAAGTGGGAGGCCAACTTCCTCTCACGGGGGAAGTAAAAACCTACCTAGTCCCTCCCAAGGGCCAGGTTCAC
The DNA here is from genome assembly GCA_009831015.1 of Picea engelmannii. Lineage (NCBI taxonomy): Eukaryota > Viridiplantae > Streptophyta > Pinopsida > Pinales > Pinaceae > Picea > Picea engelmannii. The sequence goes on along the minus strand of ML779880.1, from coordinate 768,346 downwards.
AAACCACTCACACCATGGCTGGAACTAACCCTCCACCACCACTCCAGATGCCATACTTGGCCTCTCTCAACATACCAGATCTAAGAAAACTCACAAATGATCCTATATTGCATGACCTCACATGGCCTGCAATGCCTACCAAACTACCTTTAGACATCCCCAAGTTTGAAGGAAAGGTAGGGGATGACCCTGCCAACCATGTCATGAATTTCCACTTATGGTGCTCTTCCAACAAAATTATGGATGATTCCATCCGACTACGATTATTTCAACACACACTCACTGGCCCATCAACCAAATGGTATGTAGACGAAAAATCGGGGTCCCATGTGACTTTCAAGTCCTTGGCCAAAGCATTTTTGACCTTCTTCTAATTACCAATCCTCCATGACAATGGTCTTGAACTACTTTCTAATTTTAAACAAACCTCAACCACACATACCGCTGATCACATTCATGAGTGGTGTCAACTACGTAGTTTGTGCAAAGCAGAAACCACCAACCAACAATGTCTTGATTGGTTTCTCAGATCACTTGTCTCTCCCCTTGGTAAATATGTGTCTTCCACCTTCCCTCAATCATAAGAAGAATCCATTAGTAACGATCAACAATATGACCTCATCTATTCACAATCAGGGTACTTGTACACAGTACTTCCTAATCTCCCAAAATCCATGCCATTTAGCCAAGACAAACCCAGGATGTCTCACTCAGCAAACAGATTGATTGGTAATACCATGCACCACAGTCCACAATCCCAACAACCACCAATGTATGGAACGCCTCAATATTCATCGGCATATGGAGGAACCCCTTATTATGCCCCACCCCCTTATCAATAGCCATATCTTGTTTCTCTTCCTCCACCCATCACTGGACCACCATCGACACCCACAATACACCCACCAATCCAAACATGTTTTGGTACTCCCTCTACCTCATCTTATACTCTAAGTACTAGAGAAAGCACCACACCTTCATATGTACCTTATAGATCATTCCCCCCACATAATTCCTACTTTCCATTTCCTGGTCATCCACCGCCCATGGCTCCACCACAAGGACATCCTCATGCTGGGGTGAATTTTTTCAACCCTCTCCTATTCAACAATATCAAAATTTTGAACAACTGAATATGGAAAATATGACCCATCAGTCAAATAATGTCAAAATGAAAGGAAAAAACATGAACAATAACAACCCAGGTCAAGGCGGGAATCACCCTCAACAGAACCAACCTATTGGGGGCAACTAGAACCAAGGGAATCAGAACACCCAGGGGGGAAGTAACAACAAACGTCAAGGGAAAAATAACAATAATCTTCGAACCAATTTCCCTTGTTCCCTTTTCGGTGAGTTCAGTTATTATACTCATCATTGCCCCCAAATAGTTGATTTTAAATGAATGAAAGACTCAGGAAATGGACCACATCCTCCAGCACCACCTTCCCCTCAGCAGGCCCCACAACAATACATACACCAATCTCCCCCAGTCGTGCTGCAGAATCCCATTCAGCACCAGGGTGTGATGAACACCCAACAAGACATGTAGCCTACCCCACCATAGTTGGGACAATATCTCAACCCGACCAATCCTGCAGATCACACTATCCTCCTCACTAGTGAGGAAGAAGTCCTTCTACAAACACGTAGTCATCAATACCGTGCACCCACTAAGTCTCCTCCCATTCGCCCAGAAACAATCCCAGCACCAATGGGACCCTCGTTGGTGATTCCTCACCCTAACATGAAAACATCTCTTCGCATCCCTCGCATCCCATTGTGTAGGAATGTCCACAACCCATAGGCTAGGGAGGCTCATAATTACAATTTGGTCGATGACTTAGCACAGTCCTTGACTGCCATGTCATTCCTAGAAGTACTTCAAACTTGTCCCACTCAGCGAAAGTCATTACTTTCTACCTTGGGGGAAGTAGACCCCATGAATACCCAACTCATCACATTTGATCTCGACAGTGGATAACCTCGCCTCCACACACTCATCACTTTTCAAATCCCCGTTAAAATTCAGAACATTATAGTTCATCGGTGTATCATCGATGAAGGTCCATCCACATGCATCATGTCCAAGTCTGTATGGTAGAAACTTGGTTCCCCATAACTCATACCATCTGCCATTAACTTAAGAGATTATGATGGATGACCATATTCTCCTGAAGGGTTGTTCCAAAACGTCCCTGTAGAACTCAGGGGAAAGACCATTCTCATTGACATTGAATTTATCGACGCCCCATTCAATTACAATATCTTGTTCAGTCATAGCTACATGTATGATATGAGGCAGTTGCCTCTTCCATCTTTCGAACCATGATGTTCCCCCATAATGGGAATATCATTACAATTGACCAAGTTTCACATTATGAGCCTAAACCTTCTACCAACATCGATAATATTCTCCCCCTCATCCACACTAATCTTGAAGCATACCCACTCATCGAAATGGGGCCAAGAATTTTCAAAGACCCATCATTGTTAGGAACTTACCATGGTGCACCACCTCTCCTTCATCCTTCCAATCAGGTATGTGTCATATCATCCAAAGGAACTAACATTGAGGATACCCTTCCTCCCAAGGAGGCTTCTCTCATATTTGATGTCCCACTCGTTGTAAAGCTCCTCCCTCACAAGCCTCCTGCAAACTTGTCGACTCCACTAGTTCACGATTTCACCTCACCCCAAGGCCATATCCCAGTTTGGGAGATAGTTCCCCAAGCCATTACTCAAATCCCCTTCTTTTACCCTCCACTAGGCGTACAAGATTTCCAAGTAGTTGCAATGCTTACTCGCCTTAATATGGTGTTGGCAATCCTAGTTTGGTATTTACATCCACCAGAGATGGTTCCTCAACCATCCCTTCCCCCCCAAAAAGATAGAATCCCCATGTAGATTCCCATACTCACTCCCACTGTACCCTCTACACCCCCACTCACTAACCTCCATGCCATAGATGGGGGTAGGAGAAAGAAGAAGGAGCCCACTGCTCCACTTCCCCCATGCATCCAACCTTCATGCGTGCTATGTGAGAAATATGGACACCCCACCAACAAATGCCCATCTCTACCCAAGTTATGTAACCTAATTCAACTCAATCAAACACCATCACCGTTCATCACTGTAGCAAGTACTGTCGCTACCTCCCCTAACACAAGTAGCAAAGGGATATGAACCAAATTCACTTATTCCATATGTTCATAATACGACCATTATACACACCATTTCCCAACACTACCTCAATTCTAACAGACATTAGTCATAGTACGCCAAAGCTTCCAACACGAACCCAGTCCAGCTACATCATCCTCACCAAACATCACTGACATCCAATATGTCACGAATTCAGTCAACGAATGCATGAGATTCCCTTGCTCTCTATGCAAATCCTTAGATCATTTTACATATCAATGTCCTATGATCATTGAATACAGGCAATGCCAAATGACCCTGATTCAAACCCCTGCACCCCTTATAGAATCACTGATTAACCTTACCCCATCACTCGAGATTCTTCACATTATTTCTCCTAAACCAGAGGCACTCCCTATTCCTCTGTGGTTCTTGGATGACTTATATCAGATTTACCCAACTACCACTAACAATCTTCAGTTTCTCAATATTTGGTTTATGTCGAGCGAACCATCGCAATCTCATTGCATCATTTCCCCTGCTTCTTCACCGCCAAAGAACAACCACACGACAATAGTCACCGATATCACTCTTTTAGATCCCTTATACTCCTTCCAATTCCACTATGATGAGGACATACTCAAGGAATTAACCACCCCCAAATACCCATGGGACACACTACACCACAGAGTGCTCTTCTTTCCATAGTAAGCCTTCATGCCTCCTAACCAACCCCCCATATATGCAGTCGAAACCAAGGATTTTATCCCATCAGGGCATATTGACTGGTTCAACAACCCCATCTCTGCCCCTGATGCTTTTGAAGGAAATATGGCCAACATCTCCCCCACCATCAAAATCAGTATTTCCATTAACAATGAAGTTGTCGAGGAAATCACCATTGGCGCCGCATGCACCCCTCAAGAAATCACCGCCTATAAAGCCCTCTTCCAAGAATACCAGGATATTTTTCCCTTGTCAAACACATAGATGCCTAGCCTTGATCCCTCTATTGTCGAACATCACATAGACACCTGTCCAGATATCACACTGGTTCGCCAAAAGCAATGACCACTACACCTGTCCAAAGCCGTAGCTATCAAAGCCGAGATTGACAAGTTACATGCAGCTGAGTTCATCTACCCCATTGCCTATACCTCATGGGTTTCCAACCCTATACCCATTAACAAAAAATAGGGCACTATCCATGTATGCATGGACTTTCACGATCTCAATCACGCATGTCCCAAAAACAACTTTCCAATGCCTTTCATCGATCAAATTATCGACGATTGCGCAGGCCATGAGGCTTTATCCTTCATGGATGGTTTCTCTAGCTATAACCAAATCCAAATCCACCGAGCTGATCAATACAAAACTGCATTCACCACACCTTGGGGTAATTTTTCATATCGTGTCATGCCTTTTGGCCTAAAAAACATTCGCGCAACTTTCCAACGGGCTATGACATACATTTTTCACAATCTAGCTCATATCATCCTCGCATACTTGGATGATCTCATAGCTCGATCCAAAAAACGTGCCCAACATCTTGATGATTTACGGATTTTCTTCCAATGGTTTCGTCAGTACAACATCCACTTAAACCCCCTCAAGTGTGTGTTCTGCATCACTACCGGGCACCTCTTTGGATTCATCATTTCCCAAAGAGGTATTACCGTGGATCCCCTCAAAGTCCTTTTTTCCAAACTTCCAGACCCCATTTCGGGAGCTCCGGGTGTTTGTTTTTCGATCCATCTTCAGCCACAGGGTCAGTACCTCATCCTCTACATCAAGATAGTCCCTAGGCCACTTTTCATCCTTAGCCCCCGGGAAGCCATTTTCTCCATACCGTGTCTAGGTACGCATGCTCATGATTCAAAATTATCAAATAAATGCTTGTATGTTCGATTATTTTCAGATATTGTTCACATCGGGTATTTGGTTTTCATGTGTGCAGGTACTTTCTCATCATACATCAGCCCAACCCCTTCCAGTATATAGTCAACACTGGCATGTAATCATTCCCTCTAAATCTCAATTGCATCTCTAGTCACACTCTCTGAAATTTTCCTTTAGGGTCCCCATATCCGGATCTGCAGTACCACCACCTCCATTGCATTTTTGTTACTATCACCCAGTAGCACTCTCCCCACATGATTTGTCGCATTCATAGACCCCTTGGCACTTTGAAAGTCATTTTTTTTTCAACCCTTTAGGAAGGGGAGTCTCGATAGTCTTACATCATGTCGTGAATCAACCACATATTCCTTCTCCTCATTTTTCTAGCCTACCCACTGGACTCCCAAGGCACTTCCTCATAGATTATTTTGACTGCACTCTCAAAGAATCATTTACCATCCATTTCTCCCATCATCAGTCTGCCCATCCTCAGATTTCCCTCCATACATTACCCTACTACAGAAACCAGCCTATGGGGCCCCCACCCTCCACTTGTTTTTTCCACCAACTGGCACCATCCCTAGGCCAAGCCATCCTACACTGGGGCACCCATTTATGTATCTGCATTATTGGCCCCACAAATTTTTTAAATTCTTTTTGTAATTAAGCCGTTATTTCCAGCATGTTACATAGCTTTTTGTTGTCACCTTTGGCGACCTTCCTGGAAAATGCAACCCATGTCACCCTTGCTTGGGGCACTCCTTATAATCTACTACTATTGACATCATCCATATACTCCGAGTATCCCATAGGCCACCTACCTCTGCTCTCTAAGTTTGTTCACTTTGTCTCACCTCTGGCACAACTTCTCCCACATCTTGTTGTCCCCCTGACACTCGACCTAGTTGAACGATTGCGACCACTTATACTTCGCATATACCCCCAACCAAGGGCAGTCTTGAGTCTCCACACATCTTGACTTCGTCCATGTACCTCCTTAATTCCTAACCTCACCGAGTATATTTCATGAAGCCCTTTTCTTCTTGGGGTCACGTCCCCCTTTTGTCGACATCAGTACAGTTTCCAGAAGGGTGACAGTATATTGACTCTCATTTTTCCTTCTAATGAGAGGTCTTGGATGGCACAGGGAGAACCATAATTTCTCCTTTCTATCATTGAACCCCATAACATTCAACTTCAACACTTTCTCATGTTACGGTGGGTCTTACTTTGCGACTATTGCAGTTGTTTCTTATATTTTTCGAAGACCTTTGAACTTGGTTGGGCTATCAATGCCCACAGAATCCGTGATACTTCTTACAGGTGTCATTGCCTACTATTCAGAGTATGTTCCTCCTCAGAATGGTCCTCTAACTTTATTAAAACCACCCCTGAGGGTGTTGTAGTTGTCTACATCAACACACAGTTTTAGTTAATATACAACACCCTTCTTGTTGAGTTACTTGACACGAGCATGGGGCATGCCTGCCTTGTTTATACATAATTTATTTTACATACCTTATGGAAGGTTGGGTACTACAGGTTCCCTTATCCCTCCATTGGGTCACTCTTGATTCTCTCACTATCTCTCTTTCTTACAACGACACTCTCAGTAGAAGAAACATTGATGAATTTCAACTATACGTATGCTCCTAACCTCATCCATCAAAGGGCATTTGTTATCACTGAAATTTCATCCACAAATGGTTACAGGAATCTAGCATCTTCAAACAACTATGAGTTCACCCATGGACCAAAATTACCAAAAAAACATTTCCAAAAGGTCCAAAACTATACAACCAGTTATAAAATCAAAGTACGCTATGACTACACAAGGCATGCGTGCACATGCACCATCCAGAAATGCAAGAAAAGCACACATGCACACGATGCATGACTGTGGTTGCTAAAAGCCGTGCACACCTGAGAACGACACATTTATGACATTGGTCAGCCTCCCACCCACTTCTGGTTCAGCTTCCAAGTTGATTTGACATCCAAATCTTGGCTTGATCCAAATGGGTGGCTAGTCAAAGACCTAAAAATGCCCTAAACAACCCTTTTTCACACTAAAAGATGGTTTCACAAAACCTCAAAGTGGTGCTATAAAACAAGGCCATGGGTGCACTACATTTTCAAGGAATTCATTTGCAAGGTTATGCTGTTGCTATTCTCTTGGAGAATCCTCTTTTCTCATCAATAGAATACTAGCATCATTACATTTGGGCAATCCACCTCACCTTTTGAGTGGATTAGCTTGGGATTATTTCACCATTTCTTTCAAGTTTCAAAGTTGTAAGAAGAGCTCAATTGTGGGGGTCCAAGAGCCCTCCCTTGGAGGAAGAAGGGACCCAAAGTCCTCTTTCTTCTCGGTGTTTTCTTTTCACTAACACAATCCTTTCCATTGGTGACATGAGTCTTATTGGTTTCTTGTTCTTATGTCCTTATGCTCAATAGTTTAGTTGTTCTTTCCTTTCTTAGTTTAATTCTTAGCTTAGTCTTTTATGTTTCTTTTTCTAACCCTTTCCTTCACTGTTGTCTTGCTTAGCTAACCCAACTAAGCTTGTAAGCACCTTTGTTTTTCTCATTTAGGTGACAAAAGAGGCACAACAACAGGAGTGCACATTTTTCTCATACAAAGACGTGCATGTGGCGCATTGTGCGCTCTATGGGCTTCCTTGGCCCATGCACTATGCACACGCTTCCTTTAGTGGTTCAACGCATGTCATTTTTTTTCTAGTTGTATAGTTTTTGCCTCTTGGAAATGAATTTTTCGTGCTACAGGTGAACTAGTAGGTGTTTGGAAGTGTTGTATTTCTGTAACCATTTGCATGCAATGTCGCGGACAAAATTTTAGTGATAACACACTCCTTGCGATCTCTTTGAAAAATTGAACTCAAATATCCTCTGAATCTTAACATTATGGTGTGCCCTCTTGGAAACCTTTCTCCCAAAACTATAATTAGAGTTGTCTCATGCACACCTTGCACCTGCTCAATGCACTTCTTACAGAGCTTCTTCACTATAGAGTATTCAACAACTCTAAGGTATTTCCTCCTTCAATAGATCTCCATAGTGTTCAATAACATTGTTTCCTTCAACTTCTCCAACCCTTCAAATATGTTGGTTCTATGCATTCCTTGCACTTTCTCAAAGCACTCCTTACTGATCCTTTCCTTCAGAGTGTTCAAAAAGTATGAAGTATCTCTCTTGTCTATTTACCAAAGTGTTTAGTAACTCTAGGGTGTCTCCTCCTTGACACTTCTCTTCTATTTTCACCCAAAACAATGTTCTTCTTGTGCACAGTTGCACCTGCTCAATTCCCACCTGGAAAATCTCTCAGAGTATTCAAAAACTCTAGTTTTGCTTTCTCCTACACATAATTTCCCCTCTAAGGTGCTCAGTAACCTTGAGGCTCCTCCCTGATTATGTGAACAATTCTGGTGTGCCCTCTTGGCACGTTATCCTCTGAATTCGAAGAATAATTTAGATACACACTCGATGCATTGGCTCAAAGAGTTTTCAACACTCTGTCGTGCACTCCTTGCACTTATCCTAAAGAACCTAGAACAACTCAACAAATCTCACAGATAGAGAATTCTACCTTTACCTTGAAAATGGAACCTATTCATACATATATAACATATGCATACATAACACATAGATAACATTCAAATGCATTCATAAAACACATAAACACCCAGAAAACTCATAGGAAGGAAAAATTTCTCCGTTTTCATTAGTTTTAATGTCAATTACAACATGTGTGAGCTCAGACTACAACTGAGTCTCAACTCTTCTCTCCTTGTCTTACAATGATTTTCTTTTCTTTTCAGTAGTTCTCGACTAATTTCAATAGCCTCTATTGGTCATACATTACAACACTTTATACAAGGGGAGATCATCGAGCCTTTCCCTCCAACTACTCTAGTGGTGTCTAACCACCATTTACAGCCCCTAACTACTTAGGCGTATTACTTTATCCTATTTGAGGCGATGCTTGATATCTATACAAATCAATCCTAATAAAGGTGACTTCATCTACTACTTGTACAAAGGTATCACTCGACTCTACTCAAGTATTACAACATTTAATTTGTTTTTAATTACATTTAATTTTAAAATTTGAGGGAAAAATTCGAGGGGTGGCACCTCTCCCCTCCTTGAATGCACTTTGATGTGATAAATAGCTAACACATTGTTGAGGTGGAGAGATGCTCCTACATCATACTCCACTACTGTGAAAATCATGAGCTCCTTCTCATGAGCTCCTCTGCTCTACTATTGAAATCCCCCTGGATCCCAAACTTTTCCCTAGAGTTGTCCACCTACTCCTCTAATATGTTGTTGTTGTTGTTTCTTCCCTACTTCTCTTGCAAGTTCTCTTCTTCTCAGCTTCTCCTTGCTGACATCTTCTTTTCTTGACTTCAACATCATTTCTCTAATTCCCTCTATCTCTCTATCCATACTGTCCACTGGCTGGATCCTTTCATGCAGACTACCCTGCTGCACTTCCTCATGCTGATAAAAAGGTAGATCATATTGATATCCCATGCTACTTTCTTCTCCTATGGCACTTACTTTCCACTTTGCTACAAATTCCAGTTTTGTAAGATCCTTACTGAGCTACCGCTCAACTATCTCCTCTAATAGACTAACTCCTGTCATCTCCTCTTGTGTTGGTTCCACTCCAACTTCCTCCAGTTGCTCCTCATGCTAGAAGTCTCCTTCTCTTCGTATTACTGCACCTTGGAAGTCCTTCTCTGGTTCTAGATTGTTTAACCAATCCTCCAACATCTCCAAGTCCATCTCCCACTAAGTGAGAAACTCAACTGTGTGATACTCTTTTTATATTGGGGTAGACATCAATGTCTGCTCCTTCTCCTCCATGATGAGAGTCTCTACTGGTTTTCCTTCTGCTGCCTTTGCAACACATATGCTAACCTATGTTGAGCTAGTTGGCAGGAATATATGAATTCCCCCAATGATTATGATGCTCCTCTAATCCTCCTCCATCATCACTTGTTCCTGATATGAACTCACCTCTGAGTTCATCTCTTCTCCCTTTCCCACTTGGAAATTTGGGATTTCTCCTCTACCCTCTTGGAAGTCTATGAGATCAACTGATCTCACCTCATTGACCACCTAGCAATTTGAAATTTTTGTCCTGCCCTCTTGACAATATGCGAGATCCCTCATTGATCCCTTCTCATTTCCCTCTTGGAAATATGAACTTCCACCTCTTCTCTCCTAGCAGCCTATGAGATATCCAATTGATCCCATCTCATTTCCCACCCGCAAATTTGAAAGTTCATCTTTTCCCCCCTTGCAGTCTATGAGATATCTACTTGATAGCTCCCCCTCATCACTGAGGTTTTCTCCAACTTATGGCTCGCAAATGCAAACCTACTCTTCTTATGTGTCACTAAGGGTTTCAACTTCACTCATCCACCTCCTCAAAATGTGTTGCTACTTCTTGGAAAACAATTGTTGGATAGGCCATTTTACACTCCTCTTCAAAGGCCATTCATACATCCAATATACCTGGGACTCTTACTGCATTCTTAACGCTATCCTGTCGAGATATGGTCTTATTTCCTCGATATATTTATCTATTTTTTCCTTTCTTTTATGTTGGTGGTCCTTTCCTTGACCTCTCCTATGGACTTCAATAACCATTTTTACATCTACTTGCCCTCCTGTAAATTCTGTGGATTACCTTGCAACTGAGAGCTTCTCCAACTTCTCCTACATCCCACCTGGTTGTCTACTTGACTCTTTCAAACTTGCAACAATCCTTCACACAGAGCATCAACACTCTTCCTTCCCTCACTTGTTGTCTACAAGTGGAATTAAGCTTATGATACTACTTGATGTTGTCACACTATCCCCTTTCACCTTCTCACCTTTGTCTGTTATCTGCAAGAAAATATCAGCTCTGATACAACTTGATGGTATCAAACATAACCTTTTCCTCGTCTTTGATACCACTTGATGAAGCCCCCCTTCTCTCCTAGGGGTTACGCGACCTCCCGGTCTAGGAACGCTCAAAAAAATAAGCCGAATCAGCTCTTTGGGCCTCTCCTGGAACCCAAAACCACTATACATAGGCTCCTTATCTCCTTAGACACATGTTCTATGTAACCTGCGGGCCCTTTTCTTAGTGATCTTGGAAGTTTTAAACTAGCGAGCGCTAGCTCCTTCCCCTAGGCCCCCTCCTCAGGTGACCTCGGGCTGTGACCAGGTGCTTATTTAAAGGGAACTTCGTAGCTCAGACTCCCGGTGTTCTCCCTTCATGCTGTGGCCAATTCTTCCATAGTCACTATCCTCCAAAACCACAAAAACAGGATCAACGGTCCTCATTCTTCACCAAGATCAACGAATCAGTCTCTTTCTTTGAAATTTTGGCTTCACCCAAATCTGCATGCACACTCCACAAATCCTTTGAAGTGGCTTTAAAATGGAGTGAACCTCTGTCCTCCACACGTGACTTCGCAGATCAATAGTCCATGATCTTCTTTGGGATCAACGACCCACATTAACCTCGGGCTCTAACGCTTTGGGAAGTTCTGAACCACCTCTCAAAAAACCTCTGGAATGCTAGTTCTCTGAAGTTGATAATCTGATAACACCCATATATTTATGATGGATGGACTAGATGGAATCCGATGCTTTGGCCTTTGGGAATTCTAGCTCCACCCAATTCATTGTTCTCCCAGAGTAACTTTTATCTGAAGTGGAAGATCTTTTTCCATGCGTCCTTCTACAATGGACAACTAGGATGACTTTGGGACTCTGGCCCTCGTGATTCCTCGCACCTACACTCTCCAATTCCTCCGAAGTGATTATGCTTCAAAGTGTAGGATCCAGTGACACCTATCCCTTTGGCTTGGATGACCCAGATTTGCTTCGTATTTTTGGTCTTTCGGGAGTTCTCCCAACTCTTATGAACTTGTTCCTCTAGGATGCAGGATCTCTCACCACACATCCCTTTTTCAGATCCCACGGTATGGATTTCTTCTCCCTTCGTGACTTCGACAATTTTACTTTTGCTCCACACAGATTTCCCAAAGCTCTTTCTCATGAACTCTCTTATCTATCACCACCTGTATGCCCTTGGATGATGGATGGTCCCGAATCCAATTCAGGACTCCAAGACTTCGACTATCCCGCTCTCCTATTCACTTTAAAATAAAGGAGTTAAATTGTCACGCACTTACCTAGATCTGATGAGTGTCGATCCTCCGTGCTTAGATCCAATGACAAGGATATATTCTCCTCCTTTGTGTTCTCCTTTGGGTGTTTGGACGTATAATTTCATGGTCCAGATCTCTCCCTTACAACTGATCTGACAACTTTTGTCGCTCCTCCTCATGATATTCCTTTTTCTCCTGAATTTGGGAAACTTTGTAAGTGTCAAAGGTTGGAGCCTTTGAGATTTATCCTGTGAGCCCAATTGTTGGGTCTCGACTTCTCTCCTCTTCCTGACCTTTCAAAATTGAAGCAAGTTCATCTCCAATGCACACCTTGCGCTCTCCGTTCTGAGCTTGTGCCAATGTAACTTGAGCTCAGCTTTGGTGCATTCTTATGCTCACATGAAAACTCACATTGTCTTTCCTTGAGCCTTGCAATTGCTCAGATTTCTAAAGGACTCAAGCCTCTACTTCCTCCAAAGGAATTCTTGCACCCTCCTGACACTTAATTCTCTTCCTCTTGAGCTTCTCTGAGGCTCAAACCTCAAAGGGTCTTGGCCTTTTTTTCCTCTCTATTGATATTTTGTGAACAAAGGCACTATCCCTCCAGAGATTTGTAAAGTTGGAATAGCTTACCTCTAGCACACTCCTTGTTCTTTCTTGATCCTTTAGACAATGCCTTTCAACACTTTGTATAAGTGTTGGCCTAGTGCACTCATTGCATAGGTCTTCCTCTAGAATCTCAATCTCTCTCAGGTTCACTGATGCATTTCTTGCATCCACTCAATGCACATCTTGTAGAGCTTGTTCCCCCAGAGTGTTCAACAACTTTGGTTACTTCAATTTCTCCAACACTTCAGAATGTGTTGGTCCTATGCATTCCTTGCACAACTTCACTCCTTGAGTCTTGAATTTTGAGAATTCGATCATGCACTCCTTGTGCTCTCTATACAAACTTGCACTCAACTCTCCTCTAAGTCTTAACCTTATGGTGTTCCCTCCTAGCAACCTTTCTCCCAAAACTTGAATTAGATTTCTGTCGTGCACACCTTGCGCCTGCTCAATGCACTTCTTGCAGATCTTCTTCCCTACAGAGTATTCAAAAACTCCAAGGTTTTTTCTCCTTTAATAGATCTCCAGAGTGTTCAATAACATTGTATCCTTCAACTTCTGCAACCCTTCAGAAGATTTTGGTTTTGTGCACTCCTTGCACTTGCTCAAAGCACTCCTTGCTAAGCCTTTCCTTCAGAGTGTTCAATAACTATGAAGTATCTCTCATGTCTATTTACCATAGTGTTCAGTAACTATGGGGTGTCTCCTCCTTGACACTTCTCTTCTCTTTGAACCTCAAATAGAGTTCTTCTTGTGCACACTCGCACCTGCTCAATTCCCACTTGGAAGAGCTCTCAAAGTATTCAACAAATTTGGCTGTGCTTTCTCCTGCATAGAATTTCCCCTATAAGGTGTTCAGTAAACTTGAGGCTCCTCTCTGAGTATGTGAACTATTCTGGTGTGCTCACCTGGCACATTCTCCTCTAATTCAAAGAAGAATTCAGATACACACTCCTTGTGTTGGATCACAGAGTTTTCAACACTTGGTCGTGCACTCCTTACACTTATCCTAAAGAACCTAGAACAACTCAACAAATCTTACAAATAGATAATTCTACCTTTACCTTGTAGATGGAACCTATTCATACATATACAATATATGCATACATAACACACATATAACATTCAAATGAATTCATAAAACCTAGGAACAATATAATCTACATCTTTCAAAAACCTTTCTCAAATGATGGATATGATCACCCCTTTTCTTTGAATGAACCGTCAAGTCATATTGATAGTCTACAATAAATTTTCCTATCAACTTGTTAAATGCATGATCCATGGCCCTCTGGAATGTGGATCCAACATTCTTCAAACCAAAGGGAATTCTAGCATATGCATATGTCTCCCATGGTGTGATAAATGTTGTCTTTTCCCTATCTTCCTTAGCCACTAGGACCTAGTTATATCCATAGAAACCATCCAACATGGACATTCAGTGTGATCCAATAACTTGTTGTAGAAGAAAATCCATTTTAGGAAAAGGAAAACTATCTTTTATTCTTGCTTTGTTAAGGTCTATGAAGTCAACACACATCCGGATCTCCCCAATTTTTTTCCTTACAATCACTGTATTTGAAAGCCAGTCTGAATGTCTGATGGGATAAATTATCCTTTCCTTCTTCAAATTCTCCAATTCGATTTTTACCATAGGTTTTAGCTTGGGATTCATCATCCTTATTTTTTGTTTCACGGGTTTTGCTTCTTCCCTCAAAGAAATGATATGCTGGAATATAGTTTTATCATAGGATTTCAAATAATAATAGGTCCAAGTGAACACATTAATATATTCTTTGAATAAGGAAACATATTGTTCAACCTCTTTAGTGGTGCAACCAACTCCTAAGTTGACATATTTCAGAGACTTGTCCTTTCCAATATTGAATTTTCTCATTTTTTTCACCTTTCGAACTAAAACTTCTTCAAGGACATTCTTGGCTTGAACATATTTCTTAAACAAACAATCAACTTGTATACAGTCTTTTGGGATGACAAATGAGCTATCGTCTTCTTCATCATCATCGTTTAGCAAAACATTTTCCAATTGTTCATCGGTCTCAAATACTTGCAAGTAATCGACATTATCAAGCACGTATGGTAAAAAATATCTTTCTAACTAGAAAGATGTTTTTCTTTGGACATCATCTGAGCTTGATAATTAGGTCTCCATGGTTAGTGAATCGTCTTGCAATTTTTTTCCTTTGGAATGAAAGAAATGTTGAAGGAGCTGAAAGATTCCATCAATTTGTTAACTCTTTTTAAATACATCTTAAGTCTTTTATTTTTTATTTTATACCTCTGGGTAACCTGATTGATGACCAACTCTAAGTCTCCAGTTACAAAGAGATGTTCTATTTTCATTTCCCTTGCAAGGATCATCCCTGGATCAAAGCTTCATATTCTTCCTTGTTATTTGTGCATGAAAACTCCAATCTTATAGCATGGGGATTCATAGTCTTATTTGGACTCAAAATAACAATTCCAACTCTATTCCTAGATTTAGAACAGGCTCCATCGAATGACATCCTCTAGTATCCTTCAAACAAACAATATAGGTTCCCTACACCTTGAAATTTCTTTAGGATTTCATTGTGATCCATATCCAGGATAGCATAGTTTCCAATCCCGACATCTATATAATCTTCCATCAACTCATTTTCCTTCTTATTGAAAGAGAAGAAGTCACGAGGTAATTTAATCATTGCTCCATCCTTTCCTAGTATCATCATGCATCCTCCATCGTTCATTATATATCCACCGATAATGGATGTCCAGCCTCTTCCCAGCACAACTCCGTATGCTGGAGGAAGTTCTACCACAATAATATTGAAAATTGTAATTATATGGGGGGCTGCTATAATCCAAGCATAAAAATCCTTGATTTATTTGTATGCTAGCACTTTTCTAGAATCAATTGCATACATTCTCTTACTAGTTTCATAATACTTAGTGAAACTCATGCCCAACGCCTCCATGACCGCGAGCGACATTATATTATTTATTGTTATAGTGTCAAATAAACAATTATGTAATGAAACATCATGATTTTCAATTGAAATGTAGAAGGGTGGAATTTTATCTCTCAGCTTGGCAATTGACGGGCTCTGGCTCTGTTTTGGAATGGTAATGACAGCTTCAACTCTTTTAGATGGATCATCCAACAAATTCAAAATGTTCTATATTTGCTAAGGAATATTCACTACTTCCATAAAAGGAAAAATTATCCTCAATTTACTTAGCTCCTCCATGACATTATACATCATTTGAGTGGAGCTTGACACCAGGTGTTGCCTTTTGGTTCTGTTTCCATCCGTCAGTTTCTCATTCGACACTATTTCATTTTCTTTTTCTTTTTCTTTTGTTTTTCCTTGTTAGAGTCGCCTTTATTATTTGGTCTATTTTCAAACCCTCTTGTCTGGGCGACAATTTCTTGCAAGTTAGGATCATTGTTTCCCTCTCCAAATATATACATGGATGTCTCACATCCATCCATCTGCACAGTTTCAAAGCTTTCATTAGGTAAGTAATAATTTTCTTTCTCAATTAATTGTTCATCATAGACATCATCTAGAACAACCATGTTTGGAGTAGGATGTATGGGAACCCTTGGTCTTTGTGGGTCATCAATATTCTCAAACCTAAGTCTTTTTTCAGGGGGAGGGTTCATCCTTTGATCGGGAATTGGAATTAGTAGGTTTGGCATGTAATTATCTCCCATTCTCAGTCTGGTTATATTGTTTTGCATTTGTTTGATGGTTTTATTCAGCTGTGCAATTTTGATTATTTTCATTGTTTCCTGCACTGCCACAGGGTTAACCTTTACGTCAGGTATGGTTCCTTTAAAATATCCCTCTCTCACCATTTTATTTTGAGTTGCTCAAGGTTTGAATTATTCATTCTTTATTTATTTGGAAGGTCCTTGATTATTAATATTTAATCCCCCCATCTGCCTTTGTACTCTTCCCAGTATAATGTTGGGTTCAACATCCATATCAATCATAATTTCTTCCATCCCAATGGCCTTAGTCATTGCCTCCTCCAAAGTATCCATTTGGGATGTTATGATGGCATATTTTACATTCAGAGGCATTGTATTCTTATAACAATCAAGAATGACCAGGTCATTTGGTATTTTATCTTCCAGAATTATACTCAAGGTCTTATTGAACCTAAGATTAAAATATTGTATCATTTTGTTCTTCCTCAACCCAATCTGGGTGAAGTCGGTGAGGAGAGTATGGTAAGAAATCAAAGGGGAAAACATATTTAGGAACATAGATTCAAGGTTATTAAATGAGTGAATGGATCTACTGGGCAACGTTGTATACCATTCATAAGATTTTTTTGATAGGGTTTGCATAAACAACCTTACCATGACATCATCATATTCAACTCGGTGAGAATCACAAATGTCAAGAAATAAGTGCATATGCCTCTTTGCATCGATTGTTCCATCTCCAAAAAATTCCTTTAAGGTTCCCTCAGGGAGAACAGGGAGCTCATTTTGTTCACCTATAATATTAAGAGGGGAATCTCTTACCCTCCTTCTATTTCCAAACCCTGGGATTCCTTGATTTTTTACGACATCTCTTCCACCTCCTTGCCCCTCCTCATGATGCTCATCTCAGTCCTGTTTGTCTCTCACTGCCATGTATGGGAGACTTCGGGGATATAATTTTTACTGCCCCTTATATTCATCCAGCTTCAATCTCGACCTTGTTCTCATGTTTCTCTAGCTAGCCTTTCATTTCTTCAATCTTGTCATTCTTCTCTCCTCTTTCTTTGGAGTATTTGTCTTTATTCTTGTTGGACAAATATATGTCAGGACCCTTCTAACTCTTCTCAAGTCTAGGATATTTTTATTACCAAATTGTACAACTGGTGTAAAATGATTCGTTGATTATTCAATCCAATTTTCAAATTGGGTTGATTATCACGGGGTAAAGTCATATATTCTTTCACAACACTAGGCCAGGTTCTAAATTTTGAGTTCATGTTCCTGGGTATGGTCTCCAAAAATTTTGACACCTGAATCCGTTAGGACCAAAATGACAACCTCACGAGGATATAAATCCATATGCATTTTTATAGAGGTGGTACTCCTTTGTTATGAATTTTGTGGGACTCTAGGTCTTCACAATGAAAGAATTTTAGAGAAGTGTGTTGTGGTAATCAAAGAAAATATAAAGATGAAAAAATAGAAAACGTTTTTATTTTCTTTAAATAAATTTCCCGAGAATGGACCAGGAACCACACACATTCACACATTTAAAATAAATAAACACAATTCCCCCACATCCATCATAGTTGGGATAAATATTTCTGATCACATAAAAATAAAACAAAATGATCCACATGCACAAGAGAACTTTGACAGAGTAATACATGGGCATATCAAACAAAGATAATGATAGATCAACCTCAAATACTTTATATTCATAAAACTGGGTTACAAAGTACGATCGAGATTGTTCCAAAAATAGCTCTCTTAAAATTTCTAAAAAATATATGGTTTATTACATATTCTCCAAAATTTAAATGTGTTTTTCATAAAGACTGGGATTGGGGCTCCCACAGAAAATAAAGAAAATATGTATAAGAATTAAGTTTGTAGAAGGAGGAAGTTGGGCGGCGGAAGACAACAAGACCTGATAAGAAGAAAAATGAGATTATCAGTCTTTAGTTAAACCTTTCTATTTAAAGAGGTGGAGTAATTGGATGAAGGACTTGATAAAGAAAGATGGATTTGATCATTATGAACTTACTATGATGGTATCTCTCTCCTATCACTTTCTTGCTGATTTCCTTTTATTTCTTTCATCGACAGTTACAGGAACTGTCTCAACTACCTTTTTCCCTTCATTGGTTAGTTTGTCGATATCTTTTTTAAACCACTCTTCAATGTAGCTTCTCATTGGTGCCACGTTGATTTCATTACGGATTTTTATATTGAAAATCTATCCCTCCAAGTCCCTTAGCTGAATGGAAATATTACGCAAATCTTCAATATCTTGATTTTTTACTGAGTAATCCACTAGCTAGTTATCTACGTCATCTTCATTATACTCAATAATTCCATAGAAATTTTCAAATGATAACCCTTTGAAGATCTCAACTTGTTTGTCAAAGGATTTATTGGTTAGGAACAATGAGTTTAGAATCAATTTGGGGTCTTGGACCTCATTGGTGCTCCCAGCTAGGTCTATCTCAGTCAGCCTTTTGAATAATTCTTCTCTACTTGTTATGTCTTGGCTGCATGCTTGGAAAATGATATTCAAGTTTTTAACCTTTTCCTTCCAGCATGTGTTCTGTTGTTTTATCTGGTTTGGAGAAGGGAAATAATCCTCTCTTCTTCTCAACTCTGTCATATTGGTAGCTTTAAAACCAAAGGGTATGACCACGTCAAGGTAAAAAACTTCTTCATTTTTTAAATCCTCCTGTAAATACTCATGGAAGGCATGTTCCCTCATTCCAAAAGAGACCATGTTCTTTGACATCTCCCAAGCCTTTGTAATTAAATCCATTATTTTCTTAATGCTCTTCTCCACATAGCCCCTGGTTGATGTGAGCAGGCTTGAATATCCTTTTAGTTTTGTTGCAGGTGTCATAGGCCCAATTATTGCTAAAGGACTAGCAAGTATTGGAAGAGGCATCAAATATTCTTGCAATTCTTTGACTCTTTCCTTTAACTTGGCGTTCTCTTCGTCAAGGCCTCCAATATAATCGTCTATAGAGTCTCTAGTTGCTCAGTGAATTTGGGAAATTTGGGAAGGCTGCATGTTATGTAGGTTAACCTATAAACAAAATTTCCCCTTTTTATTCTTTACATATCTTTTCTAAATAATTAAATTTTTGGACTCGCTGTAAAAAAAAACACTCTAAAATACAAAAGACTCTTCTTCATCGAAGGTCTCGCTCTCAATTATTTCCATCAGAATATTTTGGTGAGCCATGTCCTCTGGTTGACCAGTGTTTGGGAAAAAAATTTCCATGTCAATTGTGAGTTCCATATCCTTTAGGGAGAGGTCACAGATATCTCTTTCCGATTGAGGTCCCTCCTCTTCTTGCAAAATGTTTTTTCTTTTCTTCCTCAATGGAAGTTTACAGGAGATTTCAATTTTTCCTGAAGGAGGGTTCTTATCTCCTCCTCTTCCTAAAGAAATGTGGGTCATTTTTGTAATTTGGTGGTGTTGGATGTAGGCCGAATTAGAAATAAAGGCTATTTTTGGAAGAGAATCATGCAAGAGGGAAGACTAACTGGAAGGAAAAGAAAAACATGCATATGCATGGAATACCTAACGAAGATAGGGTTAGGGTTTTTGTAATACATTGTAATGGATGGTGAGCCGAAGATAAATATAAGAGATAGATACATAGAGTAGGGGGGCCAAGAGAGAGAGGAGGGAGAGAGAGGTGAGATATACGAAGAAAGGAAGAGAAATGTAAGGATGATATGAGTTACTAGGGAGCTAGAAAGGGCATGAGTGAATCGATCCTGAGGGCTAGATCACAGGTTGAGGAGCTTGATGTGATCTAGTCAACCTTGCAGGGATCAAGGAGCCTATGGGAGGAAATAAGAACTAAGATTGTAACCATGTGCGACATGGAGATTTCCAAACTATAATCAAATCCTTAGAGCCAGATCTTTGTGGATGTATCCTAGGAGGGGGTGAACCATGGTAATACCATGTTATGTGACTGAATGAATGTGTTTTTGTGTCTGATTAGTTGATGAATATTGAATGAATGAAGTATCTAAGTAAATATGATGTACCACATGGATGCATAGAATGAATGTTATACTATATGTTAGATGAACTGAATAAAAGTTAAGGTGCAGATCTCACTTAGTATCAGGTTGCAAAAACCTGAGTATTGTAGCCACCCATAGAGCTATCTCAGGTGAGAATGCACAGTACACTCTGTATATTTCGTTTCCTTCTAGATGAACAGAGGGGTCGATAGTCTTTAAGGGATTTTGTTGGGAAGCTTCTTAGTTATGAACCGGGGTCAATGTAAGGTAGCTAGAGAGGTAGTGGGGGGGCCCAGAGGGCCCATAGTGATAATAGTGGAGGTCATTCAATGTAAGGTGGACTAGGTCCACTATATTATTAAATAAGGCCCACTATGGTAGTTAGATATAATAAATGAAAGA
>ML779880.1:734184-747287 GCA_009831015.1 Picea engelmannii | reverse complement strand
CAATGTAATGAGACATGAAGAGAAGTATTGTGTTTGGAGCAGTAGCTCAATAGGAGGATGCCCCCTCGAAGAGGCAAGTGAACAGGAGAGGATCCCTTCCATAATAGGATCCATTGTATGGTGTTTCCCTACCTCAAGGGTTTTCTTCTAATAAAGTGTGGCTTCTTCTATCTTGCTTTGTGGATCTATTGTGTATTCAGTATTTGTGGTGATTATATTTGTATATCTACTTTGGTACTCACTATGGGCCCTCTGGGCCCCCCCACTACCTCTCTAGCTACCTTACATTCTATCCCCCTTATGAAAGTGTTGTCCTCAACGCTTGATGTACAACTATGTACCAGGGTCCCATGGATAATTGTGGACTGTAATGCTGAAGAAGACTGAAGAACCAAAGTCCCATGTAGAAAGGAAATCCACCATGCTGAAGTAGTCCAACCACCATTGTAAGCCCATGTCCCATGTCCAAGTGCTCATTTAAACTCCCCGTAGAATATTTTGGAACCCAATAACCAACTCCAAATGATGCTCCAAAGACTGACACCTATCATGTGGATCCAAATAAGAAGATCCATCCACATAGTGGAAAAGGGTCGTAGCAGAATCTGGAAGGAATAATACCACTGTAGAATATGCAGACTAAACACTGGTAACTAGATCTTGATGTGGGACCTTGATTTTCTCTACAAAATGTGGAGTAGAGTCATCAAATAAAATATGGAAGTGGTTGTCATCCCAAAAATGACAACTATCCATATACCAATCATCACAATTGGCCTCAAAATCGTACCAAGCATATATTTCTTTATTATATTCATCTTTGAGGCCCTCCATAAGAAATATCTCCTGCATGTTATTCAATGAATCTTGAATAATACTAAAACTCTCATTAAGGCCATGTGTGAGGTTGTCTATGAGGCCATGTGTGAGGTTGTTTGTGAGGCCATGTGCAAATGCATCCAATCTATCATCCAATTGGGATTTGAATGATTCAAGAATTTATTTCAAGGTTTGAGGAAAAATAGCCATCTTATCACCCTATGAACTCTTCGTTCCTACAGCCGTCATGAAAAAACTCAAAAAATAGACCCAAGAAGTTTCGGCAGAAAATCGCGGCTTTTTCTGGAAAACCCTAAAAAACCGTTGAACTTAAAATGCTCATAACTTCACTTCCCAGACTCCGTTTCGGCTGATTTTTTTTTGAAATTGGGTGAAATTGTGAGAATAACTCAGATATGTAATTTATTTGGGCAAATTTGGCCTCAAAATTCTACAGAAATAAAAATAAAGCGCGCCGCCGTCCGCAGAAAAAACCCTGAAAAATTGCAGATTTTAAAACTTCAATATCTTGATTTCTCGGACTCTGTTTCGGATGATTTTTTTTTTTAAATTGGGTGTTTTTATGAGATTAAATCAGATATACAATCCTTTTCTGCAATTTTTTCACATAAATATACCGAAAACGTCGAGAATGTCGCGGCCCTCTTTTTTTTCTCTGAAAAAAAAATCTGCAAAAATAAAAATATTTGCCCACAATGTCTGCCCAAGGAAAGTGCTCTGATACCATTTGTTAAGAACCAAATACTGAATACAAAATCGCCACAATAGATATATAAGAACAATATAGAAAGTCACAACTTTATTATTATCAAACCCTTAGGGCAGGGCAACACCATACAATGGATCCTATTATGGAAGGGATCCTCTCCTATTCACTTGCCTCTTCGAGGGGACATCCTCCTATTGAGCTACCGCTCCAAATACAATACTTCTCTTCATGTCTCATTACATTTCTTGAACCCCTTTATATAGTGCTACCATCACCTAAGAACATTCTAGAGGAGGAATCTTCTAGAAGTAGAACCTTCTAAGAAGTNCTCTTACATTTATTATATCTAACTACCATAGTGGGCCTTATTTAATAATATAGTGGACCTAGTCCACCTTACATTGAATGACCTCCACTATTATCACTATGGGCCCTCTGGGCCCCCCCACTACCTCTCTAGCTACCTTACAGTCAACCTGTAATGGTAAATAGATAAAAGGGAATGAAAACCAACAAATGGTTATGTTGTTGGATGATTGGAAGGAAATGGGATTGATCATATGAGATCTGTGGAAGAATTGTCAAAAGAAGACGAGATCGGATGACAAGAAGGTTGTTGAGGAAAAGATATAAAATGATCTTACTCAAGCATTTTCAGATTCTTCTTAGCTAAATAAAAATAGACATGAATATCACCCTATCTTTATAGCCAACAAAAATAACATCCTAACTCACAAGTATTAATTACAAGTGCTTAGGCTAGTCTTTTACCAGCAAAAAGCTTGTTGGAAATTTACTTTTTATGTAAGTTTTTTAATATAACAGTTACTGAAATAAATGTAAAGACAGAAGTAGAGACGCCAAGATGATAATTAAGAAATATGAGACATAAATAAATCCTTTATTTCATTCAAATTCACCAAAGAGACATTTTCTTTACAAAATATCATGCAGCAATTTTGGACCAAAGTCAAACTTAGACATCCTCGATGGAACATACAAAAGGACCTCTGACAAAAAAAACAAACTAAACTCTAAAGGTTGGATCATCTTTATTTATTCCCACTCGACTTTGCACAATAGCCTTTGTTAGTCATGAAAACTAATTCACAAACAAACAAGTCTACACAGACTATCAAAGATAGATCAACACCTCTAAAAAACAAGTGTTTGAATGATGTGATTCAACCCTGAATATTGTTGTCTACAATAAGACCCTTCTATCATAAAAGAGAATTAGGATTGTGATGAATAAATGAATGAATGAAAACTGAACTATCTCAACATAAACTCAAAGAGAAAACCTTAGTATGCTTCTGCTTCTATCCTTCTCCTTTTTTCCTCCCTTTCCTTTTTCTTTTAAACAATTTAGAATTGGTTGAAGTAGTTGAACAAACTTATTAGTTAAGTTAATTAAAAGACTCAACCAACTTTATTTAGGGGGAAAAGTAATAATCATAATAAAGGTCATAAATAAATAATAACTAGTAGGTGGGACCCCTTGTGACTCCCTTTAGCTCATAACAATTATAACAATCATAACATAACCATTAGTCAAGAAAAACACACCTCCTTGTGTCTCCCATCCACATATTCACATTTGACAATTTATCTCATGACAATTGAAATTATTTCCAAAAATATTACTCATGTAACCGAAATAAAACATGTTGTCGAAAGTCTCACGAAGTCAACTGTCATCAACAATAGATAAAAATAAAAACTCGAAAGCCATATTTCCCACTCTGTGATGAAATACTCCTTGATTTATTCTATCACCCTTTGAATTTATTGAATTTGCATTCAACTACACTGATCCTTTAGGCCTAATCTCATTGATCACGTGGGAACAATCATCCCTCCAGTGCATCCAGGAAGACACAGATTTGTTAGAGCCATTGGAGGGTGAGGAAGGGGAAGAAATGACTTTTCCTTTGTCAAGGGCATGGTGTGCCTTAGTTTTCAATCTCTTTCTAGCATGGGAGGATTTCACTTGTGAGTGGGGAGCAGCTTGGACAATCTTGTTATTAGGTGGAGGAGTAGGAAAGGACAAATTGGCCAGCCAGGATGTTGGGAGACTGTCGGGTGGAAAATCTCTCGCCATCCATCATTTTTAGGGACCTTGGGTTGCAATGATATGTGAGAAGGGATAGGGATACTAGGGGCTTGCGGAACTTGGAAAGGAGGCCTTTCAGGCCTAGCTTGGACTACTTCCTACCCAATCCAATTAAAAAATCTGGCCTGAAACAATTGGCCAAGCTCTTGTGAATCAACATCAAAATGTATGGAGAACCTCAGCCTTCTTGGGCCATTGTTCCAATTACCTCTCCCTTTGTTTCCTCAGCCGTGGCTACCTTGGCTGAAAAAACTCATTCTTTCATGCATGATTGATTAACAAATAGTCTTTTAAATAACCATACATGACAACTTTTAAAAATATGAAATAGATTTGGCTCAATAATGTATTCGACACATGCAATCCAATCCATACAAATTGTTTTACTATTCATCAGTGAGAAGGGGGTGAATAAAGGGTCATGGGATATGTGAGGGGTTTGTATTGAGTGAAACATGATATGATGAAGGGGGGAAAATATGATTACTTTTCAAAGACAACAACAATCAACTACAAATCAAAGAAAACATCATTGTAGTTCAACCAAGACACTGCTACTGCCAATTGTTTAAACACATAATTTTTCTTGTCTGTAATCAATTTTGGAACATGGAGTGAAAAATGAATGTGGGGAAGTGATGGGGTTGTAATTAGCGAAAAGTGAATTAAATATGGGGAATGAGAATAGTTATTGTTCACAAAATTAATCAACTAATCCATATAGCCATTCTGTTAAAAGGAGATATGCCAACCAGACGATCATCGTGACCAAATATTTTTTTTTGTGTATTTAACTAGTTCACTGTTCAAAATCAAATGTCCACACAAAGACATCACATTATAGTAGGCATTCCACACAATATGTCAGGAATTTTTGTTCCTTTCATTTATCCAATTTGCATCTTATAATAATTCTCAATGTATAATAGTAACCATTATTATTCTGTTAACCATCAGGATCAACCACTACCCACACATTACTTCAATCAACAAATACACTCAAAAGTCATGTTTCAAAAATAACAATGAAGTCATATTGTCACTGCAATCAGTCCTATCATTTAAAATGTGATGATATTCATTAAACATATGTATTGGATTGCCAAATAATCTAGATTAAAATTGCAAAAACCTGGATCGTTATTTAAACAGACAAAAAATAGCCACTGTTCCAACAAATGCTATGCACAGAATAGTTCAATCATGCAAGTGTAAATCTACCATTGTACAAGCTCAACTTCAATGTGACCCTAACATGTTGTGCCCATCCAACATGATGAGGTATCAACAATATGTCTGTCTTCATAAAACAAATAATGAAAATGTAACAAAGCCGTGCTTAAAATTTTGTGACTATTTATGAGTGTGGAATTGAAAATTATCCATATTATACACAGTGCACAGTCACCCCAAACCAAACGATGGGAAGTCCCAATTTTAAAATTTTAATCATATAGTCACAATATTTAAATTAACCCATCGTGTTGAGATTTCAACCTAACATATTATTGCTTCAAATTTATCAAATTTAAACCAACCATGTTGTGTAAAACTCAAGCTCATGCAATAAAATAATCATAAGTGCATACAATGGATGAATTTCCTACTTTCATCCCAGTTGCAACAATGATTTGGCCCCGAAAGAACTCATGGTTACAGTGATGATTTATTTGTTGTGTAGAAACACCACACAAAAAATGCAATGTGTGTGAGAACCATTAAACAATTTTAATCAATGCCAAGATAAACATCCAAATAATCCTTAGGTAAAAATACCATGATTGTGTCTCAACCAATCAACCAATCAACCAAACATGTTGAGGAAACCATGCATACCCAAGCATAGACATGGAGCGAGGATGTGACTTTCTTTAATAAACAATATCGGGTTATCCGACATAAGTAGAATGACTGTGTAATTTGAACTCTCCAATTAACAGTGCAAGGTTTGTCTATTGTAATAACAGAGGCAGTGACTAGATACAAAAACCAACATGATTTCCATATGACCAACTGGGCGAGTCTGTAACCAATGTTTTTCGACAATACACAACCCTCCAATAATAACCAAGTAGTAAACACAACAAGCCATGTCGGTGTTCTATATCAACCCTCATACATGTGGAGTGAATGGTTTGCACTGTGACCAACACAGGAAAATATAGAGCTAACTCCCTTCAATCATGAAAACCTCCGAGACCAATGATGCATACACAAAGAGAACCATGACTTATTTGTGGACAGGTAACAAATCCCATAACAGGAGGGCTATAACAGGGGAGCGAGGCTCCAACTCGACCAATAATGAGACTTAACACATGCAAGGTATAATTCTCATGGCTCTCAATCAAACAACCACAATGCTGAAGTGAAGACAGGGTCGAGAAAGAACAAAATAACCCATTGCGTAACCTTTAGTGGTGGAAACAAACCAATTCTCAAGACACAATGAAACAGAGAGCTTCCAAACATTAAACCCCATAAAATCCAAAGACTGAACATAGTGATACAAATGCGTGAGGACAACCAACCACCCCAGACCAAACAAAAACCCTTTGACTAAACTAGCAAGGGTAACAAAGATCCGTTATGGATGCTAACACCCATGAAGGCCCAATACACTGTAACTTCACATATTATCATAGAGAAAGCCACCCAAAACTCATTCCAAAAACACAATTTTACACAGTTGCAGTACTTAAGTAAAACACAACCCATAAATTTGAGCCAATATCCATTTCATAAATAGAGAAGACTCATGGATGGCCAAAAAAAGACATACCTGCAATTGAAGCACCTTAAAACGTGAGATCGTCAAGTGGTTCCTATATTCTAGTAAATTAGAGCATAAACACAACAACAAGGATGAATAATAGCCCAATTAGGGTGGCGTCCAGCAAAGGAGTAAAGGTGATGTGAAGTAAATGCATGTTGCCTCCATTCGCAGTCCATTAACTTCTTAGTACATGCCAACGATCCTTTCATTTACACCATTAATCACATGATGTATTGAAACCATCACCCATGAATCAGACGACCATATCATACTCTTAACTTATTCCACCACACAAATCAACCATGTTCCATATAACACAACAAATCACATAAGCATTAGAAGCCTTCACTTTTTCAAATGCGTCATCCACATCTTATCCTACCATATGCATAGTAACCATATAACTCAATAAAATCGCATAACCATTTACTTGCTAGCTAGGATTTAACCATAATCATTGTAATATTTCATGCATGTAGTATAGTATATAGGATAGTTTAAATTCTTCCTTTTGCATTTGTTGCATTGTTTCTCATTTTCCCCCAATTGATTTGTATGTGTCACTACTAACATGTGTGTTGTGCAGTGTCCCAAGAACATATAGCAATGGTACAAATGAATATCATAGGCCATAATAACATAAGAACCAATCCATAGAAAATAAAAACAAGATCTCATCAACCCTGTAAGCAGTGTCGAACATGAGCACAAAAATCAAATAAGGACTAGACCTGATCTCCAATCTACAAGGGGGCCCACCTACTAGTATTATTTAGCTTTTATAATAATAGGCTTTAGAAACATTTTGTGGGAAAAACTTCGTTGACTATTTTAAACGTCAGCAAAGGTGAGATAATGCGAAGCTAAAAGAGGATGTTGAGACCATGGAATCCCACGAAGGCATACATCAAAATATGGTTGAAGACAAAAGAGCTAGATTTTTCACAGAAGAATAACATAAACCCAAAGTTAACACCGCAGAAGTATCTGGACAAGTACGTATTTACCGACTTGCATGAAGTATTTTTTCTATGATTTCCCACACATATTGTAGGAGTGGATCAAAATATTGGAAGACAACCATATGACAAATTGGATCTGACAGCTAGAGTGTAATCCCGAAGAGATCGCGCAGCTACAATGTGTTGATAATGAGTTTACGTACGTAGTATATTTCTGGTTAGAAAACATTGTTGTCAGATTTATCATAGAGTTTGCAATAGATACAGCAAAGTCATACATCGCAGCTGAACAAGAATTCTTGAAGGGACCTTAAGGTAGGTATCTCATATCATTATATACTTCCATTAAGATATTTCTATATAACAGAGGTGTAATGACAATGGAATGAGACATCTAAACATCCCTACGTGCATGGGGGAAGGGGGAAAGAACTGATAGGAAAAGGAGAAATGGAAGGATAAGGGGATAAAGGAAAGAAGGAGGATGCCTTGGACCTAATTATGATAGATGATGACCATATCAAGTAGATCATGGCAACAACTGGAAGGACGCGCAGTGGAGTACCCTACCAATACAAGGTGAACACCAAGAAGAGATTTGTAGTTGTGAGGGAAGGCTTGAAAAGTGATGAAGAGGAGGTAGATGATCTCTTGGCTGTGGAGCATATTGAGGAAATCCTACACGTGACATATGAGAGGAAGATGAGAGGTCCACGTGTGGAAGTAGAAGGAAGAAATCCTATCCATATCTATGTCAATGTGGAACCCATAAACCCATGTGTGACTGATACACCCAGAAAAACACCACCATTTAGACAACCAAATTTCGGGAGAAGGAAGACAACATGAAGTACATCTACACATGGAACAATAATTGGGGGAGCCAGTTCAAAAAGTAGTAGTCAAATATCTACACCACACAGAGGTACTAGCTCAACATTTAAGATGGTAGGACATGACCCAACCATCAAGTTACCATAATTCAAAGGAGAAGCGTTGAAGGACCCAAAGAAGCACATGTTTATCTGTGAAAAGATTTGGGAAGCAAAACAGATCAAAGATGAGGACACTAAACTTTCACAGTTAACTATAACATTAAGATATCTAACACTATATTGGTATATGAGTTTAGCCACAAACATTCTGCCAGGGACAACCAGAATGATTGGAGATATCAAGAAGCTACTGATAAATGAGTGCCAGAAGCCAAGTTCAGAGGATTAATACATGAACAAGATGATAGAGATTAGACAAAAACCAGGAGAATCTGTATGGGATATAGACCAAAGATTGAAGCGGATGAAAGGAAAGATGAAATATGTCATGACATATATGCATCACATGCATCTCTTTGTCAATTCACTATTACCACACTTGAAATATCCACTACGACAACAGAATTTTCAAACACGGGAAGGGGATCTATAGGAAACCCTACAATTGGAAGAGAACCAATATCAGAAGATAGATCTAGCCATCAAGGAGCTGAAGAAGGATCTAAAGAACTTAACATTCCAACTAAACCAAGACAATAACAAGGACAAAAGGGAAGTTGTTTGGTGTACCACATGTAGCACAGAAGGACACCATAAGAACGAATGTCCAACATTCATGTAGTACATGGCAACAAGAATGCCAGATCCATTACCAATAGAAGTAACATGGTGCAAGATCTATAAGAAATAGGGTCACGATCCATATCACTACCCAATGATGCAGAAGTACCAGATAGTGCCAAAGAGCTCCTATTGCAACTTTTGCAAGTTAGTAGGCCATGATGACAAAGATTGTAGAACCATGGATTTGATGAGAGAGATAACATCATATGCACATCGGGTATAGGCATAGATGATGACTGGGTAATCTACACCCCATTTTAATCAAATACTAACCTAGTATAACACCATGAAACCATGCTATAATATCACACAGTATAACTAGACTCCTTAGTATAACACGCCGCGAGGGGATCAAGTCGGGTATAGAGGTGAAGAAAGAGAAAGAGGAGGCTTTGGAAGAGGTAGAGGACTAGTGGTATGTCACAATTTTCAACAACCAGGACACTATGCAAGAGAGTGTCCACTTCCACCAGTGACCTATATGTATTTTCACGCATCAAATCATTACACAGAATAATTTCCTACGCTATTAGGGAAGATCTAGGAAAAGAGGAATCAGAACAATCAGAATCTTCAGTGGATTTCAGCAGAAGCGAGGGATGAAGGAATGAACATCAACATAGTTACACGTGGAGGAGCTAAAACAATAAACGATGCAGTACGACAAGAGCCAGCACAACACCAATGGGTGAAGAAGAATGTTGAACCAAGGAAGTAGTTTTATGCGCAGAACGAGAAGGAGATATTTAAGCAAGCCAGAAAAGAATTTATGAAGCTAGATATTGCAATGACATCAACTGTGCAACATATTAAGGAAGTACCAGATATGATATGCCTCCATCGTTGGATCACACCAAAGAAACACAACCCCTGGTACAAATAAGTATGATCAAAGGCTTTTTACAATCATGTGTAAAATTAATAATGATCCATCCTCTATCAAAATATTACAAAATATGTTAGAAAGATGTAGCGTAGAGGCAGAAGTAAATCTAGAGAAAAAATCAATCAATCACCTACATACAAGGAGGAGAACAAGTAGGGAGTTCAAGATGAATGCCAACATTGGAGATTTCAACATGGGAGATATTATACTGGATTAGGATCCGAAGTCAATGTATTACCCAAGAAGACATGGCAATTTATGGGAGAGCCCACATTAGGATATTCATCGGTTCAGCTGAAACTAGCAAACCAACACAAGTTCTACCAATTGGAAGACTAAAAGGAGTGATAGTAGACTTAGATGGAGTGCAGAATAAAGTCGACTTTGAAGTAATAAAATTAGTGGATGACACAACACCTTATCCAACATTGCTTGACCTAAATTGGGTGTTTGATAACTAGGCCATAATCAACTTAAAGACGCAGAAAATGACCTTTGAGTTAGGAGAATACAGATTCATTGAGCCATTGGAACCATCAGAAGGGGAAAGGTTTATAGAGCCTACTTGCTTAGACCTAGAGGAAATTAACCAGTTGTATAGAACAACATCATGAGATGAATATTATGTGGACCCAACTGTGGATGGGATACTGAGTTGGTGGAGCATCACCTCATGTTTGTCAGACTTAGATACGGGCTTAGAGAATTGGCAATAAAGGTTACATGAATTTTCCACAAGAAGATGCGCAAGAATAGACCATGCAGAAAGATGGGTAGGTACGGAGATAAGGGAACCACCCAGCTTTCATGGGGTGAGCGATCTAGAAGCATTATTGACACATTATGAAGATGAAGTGTTAGAAAATCAAAGACTCTTAGCACTAGATGGCGGGGCATGCATAAATAAACTATCAAGGACTGGTACCAATGTAAGTGGTTACTACACATTAGGTTTCGTGCAGAACAATGAAGAAACCAACGATATAAATATGATGGATAGGGGGCACCAATAGGACACTTGGAGAAGTGCAGAGAATTGTGGAAAATAACACCACTGGAGGAATGGCCTCACCATACCAAGAACTGTGCAGAGCAACTACAAGTTGGAAAGTAGTACAATGGAACTTTACGGTCACTTTCTCATTTGAGCATGAGAACCCCAACATAGATGCAACACTTAAACAAATAAGAGGGGTGATATTTATTAAATAACCATAAGTTGAACTTATAATAGATGAACAACAACAAAATCGATAGACAGTGAAAGAACTATTGTCATGCTACCATGTGCAGAAACAAGTATCAGATGAAGATGACCCATGCAATATTCAGATTGAGTA
The DNA here is from genome assembly GCA_009831015.1 of Picea engelmannii. NCBI lineage: Eukaryota > Viridiplantae > Streptophyta > Pinopsida > Pinales > Pinaceae > Picea > Picea engelmannii. The sequence continues at coordinate 736,039 of ML779880.1, read as the reverse complement.
AGTTGAAGGTGAGAGAGAAGTGGAGGGTCCATCCCTAGAATTAGAATTTATTTCTGCGCCAATCAAGGTGAAGAAAGTCAACATTGGGACAATGGAGAATCCCAAAATGGCCAGCATTGGAGACTATTGGGATGATAAAATAGTAGAAAGTATAACAGAGTTACTGCATGAGTACAATGACCTATTCCCAACAATGTTCATAGAAATGAAAGGCATAGCAGGAGAGCTAGGTGAAATTAAAATACCACTCAGAGATGAGGCAAGACCAATCAGAAAATGACCATCTAGACTAAGCCCAATATATAATCAAAAAATAAAAGATGAGATTGATAGGATGTTGGAGGATGGAATCATAGAACTTGTAGAAGAATCTGAATGGATAAGCCCAATGGTAGTTTAGGAGAAGAAACAAGGGGGGATAAAAATATGCGTTGACTTGAGAAAGTTGAACGATGCATACTTACATGACTCGTTCCCTACCCTGTTCACAGATGAAGTCTTGGAGAATGTAAGAGGACAAAAGATTATTCATTCACCGACAGATTCTCATGATACCATCATATCAAGATACAATCGAAAGGCAAATACAATACCACTTTTTCCATGAAATGGGAATCATACCAGTATATAGTCATGCCATTTGGATTGAAGAATGCACCAACAATATTTTCCAGAGTAGTCATAGTTTCATTTAAATAATTTCTCCACCAGTTTCTAAAAGTATACCTGGACGATTGGATAGTCTATAGCCTTTTGAAGAAACACATCGAAGTCTTACGACTGATGTTAGAAAGATGCAGGCAGTGCCATATATCGTTAAATATCAAGAAGTGCATATTCGAGACACCATTTGGGATACTATTGGGTCATATAGTATGCAAGAAAGGTTTTCTAGTAGATCTTCCCAAGATTGCAGTAATTGTTAACCTACCACCACCAAAAAAAGTCTATCAATTAAGAGCGACATTGGGACACACAGGATATTACAGGAAATTTATAAAAGGGTACACAAAGTTCACTGCACCAATGGAGAAATTACTAAGGAAAGACACAAGGTTCTAGTGGAATGAGGATTGTCAACTTGGTCTGGATACTTTGAAAGAGAAGATGGTAATTGCGCCAATACTAGTATTCCCAGATTGGGAGAAGACATTCCACGTACATGTAGATGCATCGGCCATAGCACTTGGAGATATTATGGCACAACCAGGAGCAGGAGCATTTTCTAGTAGAAAGTTGTCAAATCGGAGCATAACTACAACACTACAGAGAGGGAAGGCCTAGCTATGGTCTATGTGCTCCAAAAATTCAGACATTATTTATGATGAAAACATTTCAAGATGTTCACGGGCCATTCAATGCTCAAATACCTCGTCAACAAGCTAGTGTTGGGGGGGATAATTTGCAGATGGTTATTTTTTTTCCAGTATTTTGACTTCGAAGTAATAGTCAAGATAGGAAAGTTGAATGTAGGACTTGATCACCTTTTGAGGATCACGAATGGGGAGGAACCTACAAAGCTAGAGGATAACTTCTCGAATGCCTAGTTATTTTCAGTCTAGATAATCGATGAATACTTCACAAACATCATCCAATACTTGAGTATAGGGACTACAGAATTTGGTAGTCAATGCTGCAGATTACTAGCTAATTGCAGGACACTTATACAAAATGGGTGCAGATAGCATCTTGAGAAGATGTGTGATAGAACATGATGTTGGAAGATTGGTTGTTGTCATTGATGTCAACCCTAGTCATGGGTTTTGGACCACAAGATTGATGAAGTTATTTGGACATGAAGGAAAATGCACATGTAGATACAACACCCATGGATGGATAGTATACATCATTCTCT
>ML779880.1:715293-729971 GCA_009831015.1 Picea engelmannii | reverse complement strand
TTTCAGAGAGAAGAAGAAGTAAAAGAAGGCCGGATTTCAAGGGAGGATGAAGTCTTTTGGTGATGTGTTCTAAGGTATGTTATTTTCAGGTCATCTTACCATTTTTTCCATAACGTTTTTTCTAGAATGATTCAGATGGTGAAATCGCTATGGTAGTGATATGACATATCAAGGTACCTCTGGTAAAAATTTCAGCTCTTGATTCGCTATAATTATGGAGATATACTCTGTGGAATATAGGGTTTGGGACCAGTCCTGAAACTAGTCAAAAAACAGGTGTTCCGAGTAAAACCGTCATAACGTTTTCATACAGACTCCAAATGTAGTGGGACCACTTCCATTGGAAATAGTATGGAATGTAGTTTCTTGTGTGCGAGTTTCAGAATCATATGTTAAATATTGAGCACGGGGCATGCTGTACAAGTCGGGTCTTCTGAACATACCAGAATTGAATAAAGTTTCATTATCTCTCATATATTCTTGGGTGGAAGGAAGGGGAAAGGATAGAGAGTTCAGATCTCTATTTATATTGGAGGATTTTATCTTCCTCTTGGAGGTTTATCCCTCCCTTTACATTTTGGAAGCTGTAGCTACCTTTGGAAGTCATTACATCCCTTGAACAAAAACTATTGATTATTTCTCATATATATTGTGCATGGTGTATTGTGGTGTATTGGTGTAACTCTTATACTATTGTTCATTTCTCATTGGATATAATTGAATGGTTTAATTATAAGTTGGAAAAGGTTTTTAAAATTGTACTTGATACTGATTCACCCCCCTCTCAGTATCAACACATGAAAGACCTAGAATTTTAGCAGAAGCCCATGAGGGAATAGCAGGAGGGAATTATGCAGGAAAAGATAATGCGCAGAAGGTATTGCATGAAATATTATGGTGTCTGACCATGCACAAAGACTCGAAGGACTACTGCCAGAAATGTGATGTCTGTCACAAGGTTGGTAAACTGAATAGAAGGGACAAGATGCCTCTACGACCACAAGTAACTTTATAGGTATTTGAAAAATGGGAAATAGATTTGGTGGGACCAATTAACCCACCATAAAAAGGTCAGGATCTAGGTACATTATCACTACGATGGAATACCTAACAAGATGGGAAGAACAAGAACTAGTAAAATATTGCAGCACAGAGACAACAACACACTTCCTGTTCAAGCAAGTGATCACCAGATTTTGTTCATTGATGATTTTAGGGACTAAATTTCGCTCATGGGCTAATTTTCCATGGTTTTTCCAAAAACAAGATTCACTATTTTAAAAAGGATTCGCCCAAATTCTATAGGACAAAATTAATTACCTTAAAAATCTCCAAAATTTTATAAAAACTATATAAAATCCTTAGAAATTTGAATATTTTTACAAAAATATCGCCAAACATTTATACTTGGCATATGAAGGCTTAGTAATATTCACCAAGGTTTCTAGATTTTAAAATAAATTTACATCCTTAAAATCATCCCTAATTTTGTTGCCCGAGGATTTGTATGAGTGACCAAGTCACTCATTTCAGTAGCAACACTATTAAGGCTATGATTGTGGAATTTGAAGTTTATCATCAAAAGACTACACCATATCATCCTCAAGCAAATGGAATAGTGGAAGCCTTTAACAAGATCCTTGAAAATGAACTGGTGAAGATCTACAACATTAATAGTGATGATTGGGACTTGAATATACCAATGGTATTGTGGGAATACATGAACATATGCAAGAAGTTAAGAGGACAAACACCATTTTGACTAGTGTACGGATAAGAAGTTGTGGTACCATTAGAATTTTTTGTGCCTATTCTGCACGTAGAAACAATTACAAACATGAAAAACCGAGGCACAATATAGGAAAGGATAAATCATTTGATGATCATGGAGGAAGATAGGATTCAAGTAGGGTTCCACTAAGAGGTCCAGAAAGAAAGAGAAAAATCTTGGTATGCAAGACATATCAAGAGGAAAGGTTTCAAGGAAGGATAACTAGTCTTGATGTATGACAACAAATCCCTTCAGCACCCAAGAAAACTCAGAATGCATTGGTTAGGAACATATGAAGTATAAACTATCATAGATGGGGGAGATGCAAAATTAAATGATTTAGGAGGAATAGAACTCAGAGGGATGATCAATGGGATTTGACTGAAGCTGTACAGGGCCAGTTAACCACTGGGAAATAAAAAAATAAAAAGAGACGAACATTTAACAAAGGCATAGGGCGCTAATAAGAGAATGAGGATGCACACTCGAGAATGCAAACACGGTAGAGGAAAAGGCCAATGCTCACTAAAAGCGGGAAATAAGAAACAACTGGAAAGTAGGACACAACAAACAACCACCAACGGAAGATGGATATCAAACTTAAATAAAAAAATTGACTAATGGGATGCCACATTAATTGCGCCAACTGACGACAGAAAGGGAATTCAATAGAAAGTATGAGGGAAGCACCAGTTCAATTAAAACATCAATGGGGTAATGTCTCCAAAAAGATTCACATAATTCCTATATAAACTAGTACACAAGACTGGGTAGGATATTGTGAAAGGGTAGGATATTGTGAAAGTGAGAAAATAAGAGAGAAATAGAGAATACAGAGCTGAGAGTGAAGTTTCCAGAGCTTACAGAGGCCACCATGTTTGGTGGAAAACAACTTGAACACCATGACACCACTCAAACAAGGAGAACTGAACCAAACTAGCTGACGACCTCGAAGCAATACGAGAGACTCGCCACAATCACATGAAAGAGAACAACAACCACTTCATCCTCCAGAATTTGTTAATGTGGATGAAATATTGTCGCCCGATATGACACCAGGAATCCCCACACCTATTGTGGAAGAAACCCAACAAGCAACACCAGTGGGCATGGATGTGGATGTACCAAAGGGAGACAAGGACAACAGACTAAGGACGTAGACAATCATTCACACTCTGGAAACCCTGAAGAGAACCCAAGATTTAATGGGATGGTTCCGAACTAGGAGGAAATGACAACACCAGAAATATTACACACAACCACACCGGAACAGCCACAGGAGGGAACAATGGAATATGTCACCGACTGACCAAACGAGTATGCAGAAGAGTGAACAATGGATGTTGGAAGCTCGAGTTAGACACCATAATGGAAGGGAAATCAGGTGGTACCAAGGTCACTATGCAGGAAAGCCACCACATCCATTGTCTTGTCGTGCATTCTAGAAGGGGTACGTATAATAGGAAATATGTTAGGCCACATGGAGAAATTGAGGTACTCATACCATGACATGATGGACACGGACAAGGTTCTAGATTTCACCAAGAAAGTCTACCTACAGACTGTGGGTATACGACCATTTGGTGAACCAATTAATCAACCAATATAGTGGGTAGTAGGACTAGCCAAAAATGGGATTCTAGGCCTGCTGGACATCCTGCACTTTGGGAGGGGCCGATATGCAAACAAATGTGTCAAGCAGCTGATGGAAATCACCCTTAGTAGATACCTATGGCTGGAAAAACTCATCTCAATATACGTAGATCTTATTTCATACATCACAGGGATGCCATCACAGGGTGAGGATCTCGTGTAGTCACTTTATGGAAAGATAAAGGAGAAAGCATTGGCTAAGGAAATGAAGAAGAAATATGGAATCAAAAGGGGGTCGCATAGAATCATCATCAAGTGTATTAGTGATGCCACGACAAGAATGGCCACAAATATTATGGCATGCAAATTACTCAGGAAATGCCTCAAGGAGGAAGTCCTAGCCGGGGTTGTTGTAGCTACAGAATAGTGTGCGGAGGGAACTAGACTCAATTGGGCCCCTTATTTTTTGAATATGTTCCTAGATGACTGCAAGGATGCACATGATATAGGGACATAATTTTACTATTCATGGCTACTCATCCTAATAATCTTGATTGAATGGAAGGATCTGAAGTATTCATTCTTTCCACTAGAACCAATCCTTTCCACAAAGCATGATACTTATCTTTGGGGTCCTCTTTGGACCCCAAGAACATAAAGGAGAATGTAGCTATATTTGAAGGATATCACAATGACCTACACGAGAGAATCACCAACACTTGGAGGGTGACATTGGAAGAAATCACATAGTATCAGGGCATATCCAACTTCAAATACACTAGACTTTCAATGTGGATACAAGAATGGAAAGATCCTGACAATCAATGGATACAACTATGATACTGCATCAAGAAGGTAGACATAGAGATGGATATTAGGGATTGGGATGATAACTAGAGGATTCCAGTCCTCAATCGAGAAATACTCGTAGAAATGGAGGAGGAGGAGGTAAGATAGGAACAGACACATGTCGAAGAGATAATAGTTCCCAAGAAACCAAAGACAGGTCAGAAAAAGGCACAATAGAAAAAAGGGGGGGAACCCAAGAAAGATGCCCAAGAGGGGAAGAAGAACAACACACATGCACCAAAGGTATAGGAGAAACAGACTGAGTTAGCAGAGGGAACCAAATCAAGTGATACTCAGTAGAAGAAAGGCCATACTAAGAGGCCAATCATCCAAACAGGGGGTGCGCGCAAGAAGGAAAAATCACACAGAATGCCCCTAGAATACACGATCACTGAGGACGATGCAGACATGGTGGCCCAAATGGTCCAAGATCGCAAAATCGAGGATTTTGATAATGTTGAGTGCCAAAGGGATAGGATTGAGGAAGAGTTGGAATACATGCAACAAATCCTCTAGAAGCTCAGAGAAGCGTAGGTGTTCAGCAACATCGTAGGAACAGTCCCATCAACATCACAGATAGGAGGCGAAGCTGGATCAAGTGATTAGGATAGGATCGAGACGACAACACAACCAATATCGACATTTCACATCACCCCCAACATGATGCGCATGGACGAAATCATGGGGCAAACACCGCTAAAGGACTTGGCTCAAATACAGTTGGTATTAATGTAGATACCAACCAAGGCCTTGTATAAACTGCAAGTCAGTGTCACACAAGAGGTACAGTCACGTGCACACACAGACGCAGTGGAATTATAGCAGGAAAAAGACAATCAGGACAATCTATAATTGGTACTCGAGTAGGATAAGCTTGATACCAAAGATTAAAGAGACCATGCAAATAGGATGGAGAAGGAATTGGCCATAACCTATGAGAAAATCCCAAAGAGCGTGTAGACGGTTGAACTCACAGTGACATGGAAGATTGATCAGATTGTGCAGACAATCAATAAACACAAACAAGAGATCAAGCACCTCCGGGAGAAGATCATACCTACCACTCCACCATAGGTGAAGGAGCAGATAAATAAGGAGGAAACAACGCAAATAAAAGAGATAGAACAACAAGTTCACACGACGACCGACTTGTTCGAGAAGGTAGCACAACCCTAGGCAAAGCCGGAAGAAGATCAAGAGGTCCAGTAGTGGGACCATGAAGAATAAAGGATAAACACAACTATCTAGGACCCCAAGTATAGGTAGAAGACAATGTCGATAACAGAGCGCGTCAAAGGAGCGTAGGATATGAAGAAATTGCAGGTAGAACTCATAGTTGCACAGACACATAAAAATGAGTGTCATGCTCAAATGGAACCACTCCAGGAGTAGGAAGGAGAGGTCATTTCACAGGCAGAAGAAGAAAAAAAGAATATGGCACAAACCCAGGCAGAGTGCGTAGGGATGGTCAGTGACGAGATTGCAGTGCAAGTATTGGATGCAATCAAGGAGAATACCGCACAGGTCCATATGCAAGCAACGTATCTCAGGGAGAAGTTCCAAGAGATCAAAAGAGAGATCAATGAAGCACACCAGGTTTAGGTGGCTCGAAATGAGCCACATGTCAGTTTTGGGGGCCTGTTGGATGCAGGCTGAATAAAAAAGAAAGGATATTTTTGGAAGAGAAGCATGCAAGAGGAAAGAGACAACTAGAAGGAAAAGGATCACGTGCACATGCATGGAAGACCTAATGACGCTAGGGTTAGGTTTGTGTAATACATTGTAATGGCTGGTAAGATGAAGATAAATAGAAGAGATAGATACATATAGAAGGAGGGCCAAGAGAGAGAGGAGGGAGAGAATGGTGAGATATATTAAGAAAGAAAGAGAACTGTAAGGACAATATGAGTTACTAGGGAGATAGAAATGGAATGAGCGAATTGATCCCAAGGGTTATATCGTAGGCTGAGGAGCCTGGTGCGATCTAGTCAGCCTCACATGGATCAAGGCACCTATGGGAAGAAAGAAGAACTAAGATTGTAACCATGTGTGGCATGGACATTTCCAAACTATAATCAAATCCTTAGAGCCAGATCTTTGTGGATGTAGCCTAGGAGGGGGTGAACCACGATAATACCATGTTATGTGACTGAATGAATGTGTTTTTCCATCTGATTGGTTGATGAATGTTGAATGAATGAAGTAGCTAAGTAAATTTGATGTACCACATGCATGCATAGAATGAATGTTATACTACATGTTAGATGAAATGAATAAATGTTAAGGTGTAGATCTCACTCAATCTTAGGTTGCAAACACCTGACTATTGCAACCACCCATAGAGCTATCTGGGTGAGACTGGGCACTACACTTTGTGTATTGCATTGCCTTCTAGGTGATCAGAGGGGCCAATAGTCTTTAAGGGATTTTTTTGGGAATATTCTTAGTTATGAATCAGGGTCAATCCGTAATGGTAAATAGATAAAAGGGAATGAAAACCAATAGGTGGGATGTTGGAGCACTGCTCCGAGATGTTGTACTTTTTGGAGTGACAGTGGGGAATTGGGAAATGTTCTCACCAGGACATTGTCCTTTCTATTTTTACAATTCATTGTTGTTGAGTATTGTTTCCAGGTTGACAATGTCATAAGAAGGAGTGCCCGAGTCATTATCTCTATCTTCATTCATAATAGTATTAATAAAATAATTGTTGAAGGCAATTGTCAGTAGAGGTTCTACACAAATTCCACTAGGGTTGATCCCTTTTACCCTTTCAACATATATTAGATTCAGGTTGTGGAAGTGGCCTGCAAATTCATCAATCTTGTTCATATTTCTGAATATTAAGTCCCCAAGTTTCCAAGGCAGAGGTATGAATTTATTTTTTCTCTTTTCATAGAAAAAATCCAACCAATAGTTGTACTGCCTTTATATTTCAGTAACAAAAATTTTGTCAGATATGTGGCATGGAAGGAAGGAAGGATTTTCCTTGGAACCAAAAAATCCTTATGACATTGTAATTATCCATTTGTTCTAGTGTCCCCTTCCTATCCAGGAACTTACTCGCCTGGTCAAACATCCGGGGAGTTTCCTTTCCAAACAACAAACCTTTAAAAACTGAGACAAAATCATTAAAATATTCATAAAAATGTTGGGAGGCTTTGTGCCTCCATAATGTTTGATACCATAAGGTTACTGAGTTGAATTCACAGTTTACCTTCTTACACACAGATAATCTTGGAAGCTGACAACAATGTGCTATTGTGAAAACCAAATAAGATGACATAAATAATTTTTTATCCTTCTTGTATTGTGACAATTGGGAAGAGATTTCAATGGAAATCAACTTTCCCCAATCGAAGATGGCTTGTTCCTTGACCGTAAAGTATAAAATTTAAAGAATCATGTGGGAAATGTTGGTTGTAGTTTCTTGTCCTATTACCATCGTGAAAATACAAGAAATTTCCCGGAAAGGATTTTTAAATGTTCCAACCTATGTCCTTGGGGACAACCTCTGGGTTCTCTAGGAACTCAGGTAAGAGGTCCAACCTATTTTCATGCTTCTTTAAAATTTATCTACAATCTTCACCCTTGAAGGTAAGCATTGGTTCAGGAAGTCTCAACATCTTAGGAAATACCTGAGGTGACAAAGAGACAAGGGAATGATCCATTGGTTTGGAATGTATCTCTCGGTGCACCAGAAAACCAACTCCTTACAGTCGAAAACCTCTAGGATGCAGCTTTCACAAGCGATTCCAGACATACAGATTACTTCCTTTTGGGTAGAAGAGGATGAGTAATAATAATATGCTCTGGACCACTAAATTTTCTAGTCCTTATGCCCAAAAATGTTCAATGTATCTCCATAGAATTGTTGTCGAGTTGCTACCATAAGTTGACTGCTAGTGGAAAAACCCCCCCTATGAGTACACTAGGGTTCAGAATGTAGACAGATCGATTAACCATCTAAAATTCAATTAATTATCTAACTACCACAAACATACCAAAACTCATATGAATAAATAAAGAAAAAGGATATCAGGTAACTATACCTCAAATCCCATGTTTGGTGATGACCTCCTCACACTTGGAAGTTCCGATGAATGCACGCCTCCTCCCAGTGTTGACCTGCATCCAAATATTGACAAACAAAGAATGACAAGCATGCTATTCCATATACAAGTTAGTGTTATATGTTATAATCTCAAAAAAAAAAAAAAAAAAAGTATTTAAGACACCATCACTTGGGACAGGAAAAATAATTCTTTTATTAATAACACAATGATTATACCTTTACAACCAAAGTCGGTTGTCATTCACAAACCTGGTCCAGGATCCTCTTCACAAAGCTCCAAGTGCACCTTTGTATAATCTTCTCCTCTCAACCTTATGATCTCTTCTTTGGAAGTGAATGGGTTCTGATGGAGGAAGAATGGGCAAATGAGGGAATGCTGAGGCAATTCTCACAAAAGGGGATGCAATAACTTGGGCAAGGAGGGGATGTGAAATCGGGTAGAGTTTCACTGTTCTTATGTCTAGATGTGAAATGGGACCCCAACAACTCATTTTATATGAAAAAATATGGTTATTTGGTTGGGTGACGGGCTATAGCTGATGGATTAGTTGAGAAACCTCTAATAGCCCATCAATTTCAACGAATTCCTTGCAAATTTTTATTTTTTACAACTTTTCCAAGAATACACAGGCTATAATGGTGCATCATGTGTATGTACGTGAGTTGTAGTGGTGCATAAAGAGTATGTACATGGTAAGTAATGGTGCAGGGCGTGTACATCTTCTAAAAAATGGTTTTTTAAGAAGAGAAACTCAGCAGTGCTTTGGAAAAAAATGCAAGTAAGAGGGCCAAGGCCATGTATGCATGTGTAGAGAAATTTAGGGTTATAACAGATGCCCCATAATGTGTGAGGTCAGAAGAGCATCTGATGGCCGAAATATGTTACAAAATATTCACCAATGTACAAAGTCGAGTGATCCCAGGACCAGAGTTCGGGAGGTTCCATCTGCAAAATAACAATTGTCTCTCTGAGGCAGGCATACCCATGCTCGAGATGAAATAAATCATGGATTCCAATAAAATACATTGTATATCCATGTCATATAACTATATAAAGTGTATCCACAAGAAATAAACAATCGATTTACATCTCAAAATAAAAGATATACAAGTATAGTATCCATCTTCAAGAAGCCAATAATGCCCGATGGCTGGAGATGAGGTCTTCATAGATCAAGAAACAACTTCAAGATCTTCAAAAATCAAGTATGAGTATAATGGGAGTGCATAAATCACTACCCCGAGGTCTTCCACGACTCATCAAGAAAATATGAGAGGATATCTATGATTAGGCAGAGAAATTCATCTATTTTGAATCAAGACTTGACTGGACTTTCAGGATGGACGACTCATGAGGTCAAGAGACAAACTGCAGAAAGGTCGACTCAGGTTGGGTGAAAATTCCCTTAGATAAAATAAAAAAAGATGATCAGACTCAGGAAGCATGACATTGACATAAGTTCATGATGCAGAGGGCACCACAAACTCTCCATGTGTTTGGAAGAGTAACCAAACGGAGGAGGACACAACTCTATGTAGCAAAAACAACTTCCTAAGGTCATACTAGATCCCAATGCTTAATGAACAAATGGAAGGACATGATTTTTCCAAGGGAAACTCATTGTGCTACCAAAAAAGAATACATATTTCCCATCCCCTCTTTTGGGTTTTTTTTATATTTTTGTCTTTTTCAATTGTTTAAAGAGCTTGAAAAAGAATAAAAGAATGTTGCATTACAAAGGAGGAATGAGTTTCATTGTTTGACAACATATGACGAACACCTTCAATAACCACTCACATAACCAGATTAAAGATCAACACACTAATTTTTTCACATGGTAAAACCGCTACGGAGAAACATCCACGACCCCAGCCAACGGGACCACTTGGAGCAGTTTATTAATGAAAAATAAAAAGATTAAAGAGAGATTTTACAAGATATTTTTTGGCACAAGGGTAGACCCAGGGTTTAACTCTAATAGAGAACCAACAATCCCTAGCTATTGGCCCTTTCAGAAACACCTATGAAGTAGATGCAGTCTCACCCAAAGTAGCAATAGGGGGTTGTAGGACACAGGTGCCTACAACCAGAAGAAATTCAAGGTGGATCCATAACAATAACACACAACAAATAGACATTACTTTCCTAATTAAACCTACTTTTCATAGTTATATCTCAGATCTAGCTCAATAATGCAATAACAGGCCAACCGAAAGCAAAGAACACAACATCAATCATAGAGGACAATAAGATATACGTGGTTCACCCCCTCCCTAGGTCTATGTCCATAGAACTGTGTTTCTTGATATATTATGTGAAAACATACAGTTCTATCTGTGCACTTAGCTTGCAAATCTCTCTTTTTTTCTCTCTTCTCTATCTCCCCTCCCTGTGCACCTAGCTGCAAGGTTGATCTTCGCACCCAGCTGAAGATATTACAATACAAGAATGATCTCATGCTCAACACTTCTCTCTCACACAACAATAATCACTCAATATCACAACCAAAACTCTAGCCCACCCTCCCTGGTCCTTTAGACCTTTATTTATACATTACAATGACTCTTAGACAACCTTAGGTCAAAACCTAGGTGTCAAAACTCTAAATACAAAAACCCTAGGTGTCTAAGACCCTAGGTCAAATTGACATGTGTTTTTAGGGCTTCACCATCATGTCTTTCCTTCTTTCCTGCGAGGTGCTCCAAAGCATCCGTCGGTGGATTTTTCTGCTTGCTGAGTTGTCCATGATCCATCTTCCTTGCTTATCTGTCTTCCTTGATCTTCTCATTCAATGAATTTATTTCTCTTACTTCACTCCTTATTTTCTACTTCTTTGACCACTTCGACCTATTCTCAGTCATTGTGCCTTCCACGCAGTTCATACTTCATATTTTTTCTTCCTTTTTCTTTGCTTTCTTTCTTAATCCATAGCCAAGGGCCAACAGGCCCCCAACACTCACCTATGACTTGTCCCGAGTCACTGTAATATTGGACCTTTCTGTATCACTTCGACTTTCTTTCTACTCTGTTCCTCCCTGTTATGTGTAGACTCTCTTTTCTGTGTTGGGTACCTAGTTTCAACTGCACCTGGTACCTAGACCCTTCTTCTCTATGATTTTACTGAGTGTTGCGAGGTAGCTGGTCATCATAATACAATTTCAATCGGCTCCCATTCACTAAGCCTTCCTTCCATTCTCCATGCAAAGTCATCAACTGTGTATCTCCTCCTTCTGTAACATATGCAACCTCATATGGCTCAAGCCAATTTGTCCTAAACTTCCCTGGATGCTTCATGAACATGATTTCATATACCAATACCAGATCTCCTTTCTTAAAGGCTTTCTTCTTGATATGTCTGTTGTGATAGGCCTTTTCTTGTTGCTTATGTACCTGCTGATGATATCCCATAATAAATCTATCTTCCTCTAGTTCCACCAACTGCGCGAGCCTATTTTGAACAACGCTAGTGTCATCCATATCTATGAATGCTGCAATTATTATACTAGGAACCAAATATTCCATAGGGACCACTGCTTCTAGGCCATAAACCAACTTAAAGGGAGTCTGCATTGTCAACTTCTTGCAAGTGGTTCTATAAGCCCATAACAATGTTGGTACTCTCAAATCCCAATCATCCTTGTTCACACTGAAAATCTTCATCAGTGCGGTCTCCAATATCTTATTGAAAGCTTCGACTATCCCATTCACTCGTGGATGGTATGGAGTGTTATTCTGGTGGTAGAATGAAAATTCCTGAGTCAAGGATTCAATAGTATTATTGATAAAATGTGTACCTTGGTAACTCATAAGAATATTTGGGCATCCAAACCTAGTTATGATATCATCAAATATGAACCGTGAAACTATAGTTGCACTACAGTCCTTAACTTCTCTTGTTTTTTCCCATCTGGTCAAATACTCTATTGCAATGATGATGTATCAAGATCATATGCAATTTCCTGGTGGGTTGATAGGCCCCACAAAATCAATAGCCCATTTCTCAAAGGCATGTAAAGTTAGTTGAGGTGCTAAAGGCATCTCATCTCTTCTAGAAGGTTTTCCAACCCTGTGGCATACATCGCAGGCTTTGTAGTATTCCTTAGCATCTTTGTGTAACGTGGGCCACTAGAGGCCAGCTCTAAGAACCTTTTGCATTGTTCCTTTCCATGCATAATTTCCTCCTACGATACCTTCATGTGATTCTTCTAGAATTAGTGGTCTTTCTGCCTCCATAATGCATCTCCTCAATATCTCATCAAGTCCCATCTTATATATATGTCCCTCTATAAGTGAAAAATCTGCAGCACAAAATACCAGCTGTTTCTTCTGAATGATTGTATATTCGTGAGGTGCCATTCTTATTGATAAGAACTGGATGATCTCGGTGAAGTGATCATCAACCTTTCTGATGGCCAACAACTGTGCATCTAGTAGTGTATCCTCCAAACTAGTAGGTTCCTCTCCATGTTCTACCCTAGATAAGTGGTAAGGTCCCTTGTTCATTCTCCCTGGCTTGACCACAATCTCAAAATCATATTCCTGGAATAAGAGTAGCCATATACATATTCTTCCCCCCAACACTAGCCTTTTGACCAGGTATTTCAATGCAGAGTGATCAGTGAACATCTTAAAATGTTCGCCCAACAATTAGTGTTGAAATTTCTGCAGTGCGTACACCATGGCTAAACCTTCTCTCTAAGTGGTAGTATAATTTTTCTCAACTGTGGAGACCTTCCTGCTAGCAAAGGCTAATGGATGGTCATTATATCCTACTCCTGGTTGTGCTAACAATGCTCCTAATGCAATATATGGTGCATCGACATGCATATGAAATTCATTAATCCAATATGGGAAAACCAAAATAGGCATAATGACCATTTTTTGTTTTAGTGTGTCAAAGCTCTGCTGACATTCCTCTGACCATTGAAAATGACAATATTTGATTAAAAAAATTTCCATGGGTGTTGTTATATGTGCATATCCCTTGATGAACTTTCTGTAGTATCCAGTATGTCCCAGTGCAGTGCGCAACTGTCGAACCAAAGTAGGAGGAGGTAGATCGACAATGATGGCAATCTTGGAAGGATCTACGAACAACCTCTGCTTACACACAATATGGCCTAGCAACACTCTAAAGGGTGAAAATAAGATACACTTATTTAGGTTCAAGGAAATATGACACTGCCTACACTTATCCAACATTAGTCTTAAACATTCAATATGATTTTGCAATAGGATAAAAATAGTCCAATCATCAAAATATGCTTCCAAAAATTTATGTAAAAATTCCTCGAATGCTTCGACCACCACCCTGGAAAATATTTTTGGTGCATTCTTCCATCCGAAAGGCATCACTGTTTACTGGAAATAACCCCATTCTGTTGCAAATGTGGTCTTATGGCGATCATCCTTAGCAATCCTGATCTCTTGATAACCTAAACACCCATCTGTGAAGGAGTAAACTTCATGTCCTCCCACATTATCTAAGACTTCATCAGTAAATGGTGTAGGGAATGGATCATGTAAGAATGCATTGTTCAGTTTCCTTAAATCCACACAGATTCTGATCTCTCCTGTCATCTTATCTTGGGCCACCATAGGGATAATCCATTATGACTCTTCAATAGGTTCTATGATTCCTGCTTCCAACATTCTGTCTAATTCAATTTTGAATCTCTTCTTATACTTGGGATTCAATCTGTAGGGTCTCTTCTTGACTGCCCTTGCATCTATTTTTAAGGGGATCTTCATTTCTCCCATGCCCCCTTTAATTCCATTCATGTCTATGAACTTGGTTGGAAACAAGTCCTGATATTCATGCAATAATTCTGTGATCTTATCAATGGTGGCATCATCCCAATAATCTCCAACATTTGTGAGTTTAGATGCTTGCTCTATTCCAATATTAACTTTTTTGATTTTAATTGGCTATCCAATAAGAGGTAGTTTGACTCCTGGTCCTTCTCTTTCTCTCTGTCCTTCAGTTTCTGCAATGTTCACATTTTTAAGATCATTGTCTTCATCAACATTGATATTGTAACAGCCTTGTAATTTTTGAAGAGGTACATTCCATTCATCCTCTTCTTGCTCAACAAGGAGGTTAGGTGCCTCCTTAAAGACTTTATGTCTTACAACTTGTAAATCTTGATCCACTATGGGAAATTGACTCTCATATAAAAATTTAGCTACAAAGTTTTGATTCATACCGTACCAATCTAATGTGGTGAGTGTTACACATTATTTTCATCATCCCTATGATCGTTAATGATGTAAACCTATCTATTGCCTTTAGAGGGGTCACAGTGGCCTGAGTTCCTGAAGAGAGAAGGAAGAAGAACTTTTCCTGAGAAAAAAAAGTTACATTTTCCTATGTAAAAACCTTATAAAAA
>ML779880.1:692805-708695 GCA_009831015.1 Picea engelmannii | reverse complement strand
AATGGTTGTAATCTCTCTTTCACATTTAATATGATACAGTAATATGTTTCTTTTCCATAAAGTTAGATTTACTTTATTACATAACTCCTTGATCATATGTATAGATTAGCTATTGAATATATTATTTGCTTTCACTTCAGTTGATTTGTGCTATTTTGATATTGACCGCACAAGAGCACTGGAGCGAAGCAAGGAACAACAGAGACCAAGGAAGCGATTACAAGGTACATATATTCTTCTCACTTCCAATTTAATTCAATAGTTAGATCTAGGGAAAGCGGTATATTCTGTCATGTTTTGTTCTAGATCCAGGTGGATCTAGGGAGATCGGTTTGTGTTCGCACTTACAGATTTATCCAATAACATTGAGGCACAGTTTTTCTTGAAGATACCAATTAATAGGCATTATGTCCAAAGTGTTGATGAATTTATGCACCCACTATTCCTGAGGAATGTTGTTCCAGGCCTCCGCAAAACTTTGCACATGGTCCTTCAGACAACTTTGACCTGGGTATCAAACTTCGCATCCTTTGACTTGTTCTAAAAGCACACTGTCATCAAAGTGTGGCATTGTACCCAGTCTGTGATTTTCTTCTTGTGCATTCCCCACCATCTCATCAACGTTGCTTTTAAATATTTGTCCAGTTTCAACAACCTCTAATGTACCGGTACAATTTATTCAAATTCCGATAAGAAAGTTTCTAAATGATTTAAACCATCAAATGTGGGAAGATTACTTACTTCTGTGCCAATCCAACAAACTTCCCTGGTCAGTCTAGTACACCTTCACGCAAAAACTTCATACATTTTGTTCTGCCAATTCTCTAGTGCTTATTCTGAATCTGATGAGCATGCATTGTCACTTCACCAGCTTAAATTACCATATGTTGTAGGATTAATGTAATCATGTTGCCTTGCTATCAATTTATATATATTCTCTAGTTCGTATGCATGGTATTCTTCTCTGATGGGTTCTATGTATCTGCGACCTTCATCAGGGTCCAGAGGTGCAATGACCCTAATTCCATCACCTTCAAATGCCATTTTTATTTTCTTTAAGTCAACAACAATGGAATTGTTGAAAGCCCGATCAATTCATAACAGCGTGGGATAAGGACAACTATCGTCAACTATCTCAATCACCTCTAAGTCCTCAAATGTTCTTACCTGATCGATGTCCACATGGACATGCTCCAGTCTCCCAAAGGGGCTTATTTCCTGCTGATTAACCATCATAAGCTTGATAGGGGAGTAAATCATCTTAGGTTTTCCCATCAATTCCCAGGTTTGCTTCATCATAACATTGAATTCTGATCCTAAGGCGAGGACCACATAATATATGTCATAGTCCCCAATCTAAGCATTAAGGTGTAGTTCCTTGTTTGTTCTTCTCTTTCTATATACTTCATGTATTTCTTTATTTAGTAGAGGGTCTACCCTCCCTATATCATATTGTTTGATCAAGTATTGTAATTCTTGCACAGCTCTTTCATCCTTAATCAAATTAATGCAAGTACATAAGAATTCCATAAGCTTGCTAACCTCTTTTCCTTCTCTAGGTGATGCAGACTGATCAAATTCCATATTCTCTTCTTGCCTCATCAAACATCTGCTTTTCTTTCCTTGGATCAAACACTTATGTCTTCTCTGCAGCTCTTCTGACCCTTGATTCTTTTGTAGTATTTCCTAGGGTCACTCTATCTTCTCCTGTCACAATGCCTCCTCTAGTGATAATAATGACTCTAGGGTACTCTCCATGAGGTTTTGTTGAGATTAATTGTACTTTTTGTTTTCCTCCTCGTATCTCCTGAAGTTTGGCTAAAAACACTGAACAATCTTTGATAACATGTTCAAATGAGTTGTAGTAGCTACAAGTGGTACAAGGGTTCTGACAGTCCCTTTCCAAGTGTCTTGGTTGTGCGCAATTATAACAAATGATTTGACCTCGACCTCGACCCATGACTCCTACTCATCCTCTTCCTATGAATCCCCCATGAGGGTTGAAGTTTACTCTTATTGGAGAGTTAAAATACCTAGCACTTACCTCTTGCTACATCTCTCCTTGAATCCTATATGTATATCTTGACCTTTCATGCAAGAGATCATAATCCCTACAATCCTTCTCATCATGCCCCACAGATTTACAGAATGTGTAGTAAAAATTGGTAGGTGTCTGGACATATTTTTTCATGTAGTAGCACTCCCCAAGGCAATGTATATTTGTACATACCTCACACCAAGGTAGAGTAACCTTCTTCAAAGGGATCGAAGATACAGAATCCAAGTACTCGTGAAATAAGGGACAATGCTCCTTATCATGGCCCTCTGATTTGTATCTGATATGCCAGATGTCTTCTCTTTTATCTCTTCCCTTTTCTTTCTTCATATCTTCAACCTACAGAGATAAGATAGTTATCCAATTCAAAATTTGACTCATACATGAGCTGGATTCTCCCCTAGGGGCTTATTCTAGTTTCATGGTGATCTCCAATGCCTCAGCTTGCGAAGCGACCTTTTGCTACATCAAAGGAACTCTGATATGTGGTAGGAGGGAAAAAATGAACCATTCCTTGTTCTTCTCATCTAGGATCTGAAAACTGAAATGGCCATTCAAGGTCTTAAACCTCTAATCAAACTCCAAAATAGGATCAATTACTCTCTGCTTGATTTCTTTCAGTTCTGTAATGCACTACGACTCCGACTTGGGTTTCTTGAATTTTTCACTCAACGTGGTTTTTATATCATTCAGCGGTTTAGGTTGTATAGTTCCTTTAAAAAACTTCATGTACCAGCTCAATGCACAGTCTCTCAAGGTAGTACTAAAAGGATCTCTCTTAACAACTTTATCACTAAATTGCTTTATAATCCATATAACTTCGCATAAAAACCAGTGTTGATCAAGATCTCCAAATCCATGTCCTCTAAAGATAGGTAGACTCATTTCATGTGCCATATATCTTCCTAGGTTTCTTGACTGAGTATGTACCAAACTGTTGGTAACAGTTCTCTAAGTGCTCTGATAACTCTGACTATTGTGGTTACTTAATGCTACTAAAACAAAAGAAAGAGTAATAGTACTTACTTCGACAGTTGGCATAGTTCCTGAAGTTTTTGATTCTTCCCGACGAGGCTTTGTAGTCTTTTCTTTCTCTGCCCTAGCGAACCCTGACTGTTCCTCATTCAATATATATTCTTATTCTCCATTGTAGAACCCTTCATCCTATTCTAGTGGTTCGTGGCTCTACTCAAATAGATTTACCATAGGAACCTCTCTGAAAGTTCTCCCACTGCACGTATGTACAAACTCTGTGTCATTGTTGCTATCTGAGTTCTTGAACATTAGATTTTCAATCCATCTAATTACTATATCTTCAAGATGTTCTTCTCATTCAATAACATCTTGATCTTCAACTTCAAAAAGTGTTAAAATTTTCCTCTAGGTCCCTTAAATAAATATCTCTCTGCTTGGCTATATGACTCTACTCTGTCAATAACAAACTCAGTAATGTACCCTCCAATAGTGCTATCGAACTAGTGATCTACTACTCTTGACATGGTGTTATCAACTCTCTTGACCTTCTTGATTAGCGTCGACGTCCAAACCATAGGTGGTCTATATCTGATCTCAAACTGAGTATCTACTAATCTAGCTAACCACTCGTATAGCTCCTTATGAATTCATCCAAATAAAATATCGTGTATATCAGTAAAGATATACTTTCCCAACCAATCATCTATACTAAGGCTAGGGTTCTTGTTCTAAGCTTTGGTGAAGTCCCTTTCTTGTTCTTCTATCCACTTCTAAATATTTATCTTCGATGGAAACCACCTTGAAATTCCCTCAAGAAGATCCCAGTCCCTGCAATGAAACCATTTGTTGGCACAAGGGAAGACCCAGGGTTCAATTCTAATAATGCACCAATAAGCCCTAACTATTGGCCCTTTCAGAAACACCTGCAAAGTAGATGCAGTCTCACCCAAAGTAGAAATAGGGGGTTAGAGGACATAGGTGTCTACAACCAGAAGAAATGCAAAGTGGATCCAGAACAATAACACACACCAACTAGATATTACTTTCCATCTTAAACCTACTTTTCACAGTTATATCTTAGACCTAGATCAATAATGCAATAACAGGCTAACCAGAAGCAAAGAATCCAACATCAATCATAGAGGACAACAAGATATATGTGGTTCACCCCTTCCCTCAGGCTACGTCCAAAAAATTGTGTTTCTTGATATATTATGTGAAAAAATGCAATTCTATCTGTGCACTTATCTTGTAGATCTCTCTCTCTCTTTCTCTCTTCTCTATCTCCCCTCCCTGTGCACCTAGCTGTAGGATTTATCTTCGCACCTAGTTGAAGATCTTATAATACAAGAATGCTCTCATGCTCAACACTTCTCTCTCACAAAACAATAATCACTCGATATCACAACCAAAACTCTAGCCCAACCTCCCTGGTCCTTTAAACCTTTAGTTATACATTACAATGAATCTTAGACAACCTTAGGTCAAAATTTTGGTGTCAAAACCCTAAATACCAAAACCCTAGGTCAACTTGACCAACGTTTTCAGGGTTTCACCAACCTATCTTTCCTTCTTTCTCGCAAGGTGCTCCAAAGAATTCGTCGGTGGATTTTTCTGCTTGTTGAGTTGTCCATGATCCATCTTCCTTTCTTATCTGTCTTCCTCGATCTTCTCATTCAACTTCTTTCTTTCTCTTACTTCTCTCCTTCTTTTCTGCTTCTTTGACCACTTCAACCCATTCTCAGTCGTTGTGCCTTCCGCTCAGTTTGTACTTCATCTTTTTACTTCCTTTTTCTTTGATTTCTTTCTTAATCCATAACCAAGGGCCAACAAGAGTTTCTCACAATCGATCATCAACAAATGAGCCTCCATGATCTTTAAATATAGATCATGGAACAATTGGGTGTTAGTCCATAGATCAATGGTCGTTAATATTGAGGAGAGTATGAATCGTCAGATCACTCTATGTCGAGAACATGTCGTGACTATCAGATTTCCTAACTACAAATGCATACTAAAGAAACACACTAAGAAGCACACTTTTACCTAATGACACATTATACCAAGTAGATCTTAACTAACTCCTAAGTGTCTAAATATCCTAACATCCCCCCTTAAGAACAACTTGGGATATGATTGAAGGATTTACAATGTTGACACAATAGGAGAAGGAAGGAGGCATTAGAGCCTAGCCCCCCTTAATGAAAACTTCTTGAACTCCTAACATAGATCGAAGTTTGGAAAACTTGACTTATGTAAGAGACTTTGTGAAAATGTCTGCAACTTTATCTTATGTAGGGTAAAAGAGTGCTTCAATAACTTGATCATGAAAAAGATTTATGATCAGGTCCATGTGTATCTTGATGTTCTTTCTATGTTGATGTTGAACTAGGTCTTTGGCAAGCTTGATGGCACTCTGATTGTCGCACCAACAACTGGTCAGATGCTGCTGCTTGAATCCAAACTCTGAAAGGATTTGTCAAAGCCACAAGTATTACTGACTTGCATTTACCGTTACTTGGTACTCTACTTCTGATGAAGAAAGTGAAATATCATGTTGTTTCTTATAGGCCCAAGTGACAGGTCCTAAACCAAGGCTGAAAACCTAACCTATAGTAGACTTCTTATCTTCAAGGTCACCAGCCCAATATGAATCAGTGAAACCAACCAATAAAGGAGTCCCCCCTGAACTGTAATGTATCCCAAACTAAAATGTACCACGGACATAGCAAAGTATCCTTTTAGCTTCTTTCCAATGGATTTCATGGGGTGTTTTCATATACCGGGAAACAATAACAACAAAGGAAAGATTAGTATGGGTATGATTAAAGCATTAAAGGCTACCAACTAACTGACGGTACATGGTGGCATCAACTTCAAGAGAAGTACAGGTGGAAGTAAGCTTGACTATAGGATGAAAGTGAGAAGTGGATGGTTTACAATCATCCATGTGAAAGTGACAAAGAAGGTCACAAGCATACTTAGACTAGGAAAGAAAAATTCCTAAATTGGTTTGCAAAACTTAGAGGCCAAGGAAATAGTGTAAAAATCCTAAGTCTGTCATTTCAAATTTCTTCTTAAGGATGGTTTTCACATGGTTTAAAAGTTTTGAGTCACTACCAGTAAGAATAAGGTCATCAACATAAAGGAAAAGGATTATGATATGGCTTCCTACTTTCTTGGTATAGACATTAGGATCAGAATGACATCTAGAGAATTCAGTGTCAATAAGAAAGTTTTCCATTTTGGCATACCAAGCTCAAGGAGCTTTCTTAAGAACATAAAGAGATTTCTTAAGGAAACAAACAAGGATAGAGTCATTTTGGACATATACAAGAGGTTGTTCCATGTAGATTTCATCTTGCAAATTTCCATGAAAGAAGGTAGATTTAACATCCATCTGATGGACCTCCCATTTATGTGAGGAAACAAGGGCAAGAACATGGTGTATGGAATTCATTTTGGCTACAGAGGCAAAGGTTTCATTATAGTAAATTCCTTCAACTTGGGAAAATCCTTTGGCAACTAACTGAGCCTTGTGTCTTTCAACATTTCCATCTGATGCATACTTAGTTCTATAGACCCATTTACATATGACAAGTTTTATTCCCTTTGGAAGAGGTATAAGATCGCAAGTATCATTTGACATTAAAGAACAATACTCTTCATTGATTGTTGTATACCAAAGTATATGACCTGAAGCTTCTACAGATGTATCTGGATCATGAGTCTCTGAAACTTGATCCAAAAGAGAAGAGGCTCATTGGAAATGTGAATGTGTTCAACGTTGATCTAAAGGATCACCGACAAGACCACCAATTGCTTCTCATGTTGAATGAACCCATCTAGGAAGCGGTGGAACTGGTGTTGGTTCAGGTTTAAAGGACTCATCTAGAGGAAGGTGAGCAAGAAGATGTGGATTTTCATCCTCACCATCATCATCTGAAGAAGAAACCAGAATAGGAAGAGAAGAAGGCACAAATGTCGAAGATAGATCGCAAGCTGAAGAAGGAACAATCGTTGAATTAGGTTCGCAGGACAGGAGATTTTCATCAAATTTAACATCTATTCTAATAATAATTTCATTACAATGTGGTTGAATAAGTCTATAACCTTTTACATCTTAAGAATAACCAACAAATATACACTTCTCACTTTTAGGATGCAATGCTTTCCTTTTCTCATAAAAAATGTGAGCCCATGCTATACTACTAAATACATGGAAGTGACTTCCATCTGTTTTAATTTTAGTCCAAGCTTCTTCCAGTGTTATATTTTTTACATCCTTTGTGGGAGTGCAATTGAATATGTAATTTTCACAATTGATTGTTTCTGCCCAATACTTTAGACTTAATCCCTTAGATTGGATCATACAATGAGCCATTTATTTTAATGTGCGGTTCTTTCTCTCAACAACACCATTTTGTTGTGGAGTATATGGAACAGTGTGTTGCATTTGGATGCCCTGTGTAGTGCAATAACTTGTAAAATTATTGTTCACATATTCACCTCCATTATTTGTTCTTAACTTTTCAATTTGATGTCCAAATTTCTTTTCTACAAGGGCCTTGTAGGCCAAAAACTTGTCAAAACATCCTCTCTTAAGTTTTAAGAGGTAAACCCAAGTACGTCTGGATAAAACATCAATGAAATTTAAGAAATAATTGCACCCAGAAAAAGAAGGAGAAGAAAGTGGACCACACAAATCACTGTGAACAAGTTGCAAAGGGATTGAAGCGTGCCAAGAGGCACGTTTGTCAAAAGTGTCCCGATGATGTTTGTCGAGAACACAACCGACACAAACACCATCTCTACATGAAATAGGAGGAATACCAGTCACCATATGTTGATTACATAGTTGTTGCAATGAGCGATAGTTTAGATGACCAAACCGCTCATGCCAAAGTTTTCTCAATTCATCGTTATGAGCAACAAAAGCTGATGAAAAAGATGATGACGCAAAGTTGTCAAACTTGTACACCCTGGTAATCTCATCAACATTTCCAGTTGCAAGAACATGCTTAGGATATTTTATATCCTTGATTACAACTTGGTGAGGTGAAAACTCTATGGTTTTACCTTCACCTGAATGAGTGATTTGATATACTGATAGAAGGTTACAAGAAATACTTGGAAGACATAATACATCATTGAAATGATGATTATCTACTTGAACTGTTCTAGATCCTACAACACTAAGAGATCTATCATCACCAACAAATATTTTCTTGGTGTTACATTCATTTAGAGCAGAAAATATGCCTTTATCCTTAGCCATATGACAAGATGCTCCAGAATCAATAAGCCATTCATCATAAGAAGAAATAGAAGTTGTATTGAAGGAGAAACCAGAATTGGAAAGTGCATGTCTATGAGAAGTAGAAGAAGAATTAGAATCAATATTGATTTTGTGCTTCTTCATCTTTGCTTCTAAAGCTGCCATCTTCTTGAAACATTTGGACTCATCATGACCATCTTTATCACAAAAGTTGCAATGGTTGTTAGTCTTCTTACTTTTATATTTTTCTCCTTTGTCACCATTAGGATCTGAAGCTATCTGAGTGGATTTGGGACCCTTATGTTGCTTGTTGTTGTAGTGAGTATGTTTCTTCTTGGGATACTTGGGTTTATCTTTCTACTGGGAAACTAAGGCTGCTTTGTTGGAGGTACCTGCAGTGTTGATCACTCCAAGTTGTATAAGATTATCTTCCTCTCTAATCAAAGCAGGACAAAAGGACTCAAGAGTGTGTTTTTTATAAGCTTTCCCTATATCCTCTCTCATGGCATAAAAGGTAGATACAAACACATAATATGCACTACTTAGCTTAGAAAGAATAAGATAGATGTAACACTCTTCCTCCATTTCTATCTCACATTCTTCACATAAAATTATTATTGTTTTAAACTTAGATAGATAGTATCCAAGGAAAGAAAAATCACTTGGACTTAAGGTCAGTACTTGATTTTCTAACTGTTGTGCTAGAATAATATTGAGTTTACCAAACACATATTCAATCTTTTCCCAAGCTTCATTGGGGTCATCAATTTCTTTAATGTGGAACCTTAAATCAGGAGAGATGGACATTTTGATTAGTGCACATTCTTCATCACTCCTACTAGCCCATTTGACTTTCTTATCATCATCAATGGGTGCATTTTCCTTTCCCAAGGTAATCTGGTACAAGCCTTTACTTCTTAATAAATATTCCATATGATATTTCCATTGGAAGTAGTTGGTGCTGGTAAGCAAGAGATTACTTTTAGAATCCATATTAAATATGCAGAAAATATGGATTTAAAAACTGAAACTAATGACCTGGATGGAAATATCTCGAAATGTTATGCAGTTTAAAAAAAAATGGCACTGAAAACGGACTTCGGATGTGAGAGTTATGCCCTTTTTTAAAAAGGCATAAATGGTAATCAAAGGACCATGTGATAATGTAAGTTGCTTTATGAAGTGACCCACTTTTATAAAGAAAAGTGGAGATCACTTTTACAATGAAGTTACTTTATAAAAGAAAATTTGCATGCAAAACAAATAACTCTAAAATAAAATATTAAAGCTACTTAAAGTGATTCACTTTTATACTTGAAGTGAAATACACTTTACAATTTGAGCATGAACTTTTTCAAAAAAAGTAACAAAAGAGAGACTTGAACTCAAGACCTCTTACTTAATAAGACAAATTTTAACCAAATGGTCTAGAAAAACATATTGTATTTTTTAGGAAGAGGATTGGGGTTGTTGTTGTTGTTGAACTCAAGACCTCTTACTTAATAAGACAACTTTTAATCAAATGTTCTAGAAAAACATATTGTATTTTTTAGGAAGAGGATTGGGGGTTTTGTTGTTGTTGTTGTTGGTAAGATGGCCTTGGAGAGCGTGCTAAAAAAAGCCTCTTTTCACTCAAGAAAAATATTTTTCTTCTCGATGACAACAAGGGTTGGATCTTGGTTAGATTACCCGAAAGATGCAACTTTTACTATCTGTTTCTGATTTTTTGAGATCGTATAGGGTGAGGGGAAAAGAGAATACGCAGATCTAAAAGAGTAGCAACCCAGAAATAAATAATACAAAACCAAAATAAAACCAAAAATGATACTCTGCAAAAATTAAAAAAATGTGTATTCAGGCTTTATACCTCCGGATCTGATTGAAATGGATTTATCTTGGGAAAATGGAAACCTTTTTGAGTTAAAAAAAGAGTGTTATTGAATGAAATGAGTACCCCAAATGCAATGGAACAGTCCTACCAGCCCATAAATGTATGGAAATGAAATAAAATGGAGATGAGGCAATCGACTTCATGATCTCAATCTACAACAGGAGCAGGTCTTCAAAAGGCTCGGATACCATGTTCGACAACACAGGTATTCTAGCAAAGGATGAACACCTTCAGTAACCACTCATATACACATATGAAAGATCAACACACCGATGTTTTCATGTGGTAAAACCCCTAGGGGGAAACATCCATGACCCCAGCCAACATGGTCACTTGGAACAGTTTATTAATGCAAAATAAAAATATTACAGAGAGATTTCACAAGAGATTTTCTCACAATCTATCATCGACAAATGACCCTCGATGATATTTAAATAGAGATCATGGACCAATCAGGTGTTAATCCACAAATCAATGGTCGTTAAGATCGAGGAGAGTATGAATCTTCAGATCACTCTATGTTGGGAACATATCGTGATCGTCGAATTTCCTAATTACAAATGAATACTCATGCATACTAAAGAAACACACTAAGAAACACACTTTTACCTAACGACACATTATACCAAGTAGATATTAAATAACTTCTAAGTGTCTAAATATCCTAACCTTCGCAAACAAGCATACTAGTTCCAGGCGCAAGGAACACACTAATTCTCAGAGCAAGGAGACATGTGTAGGAAAACGACACTCGGGGAAAATTCCTCCATGGGTCAAGGTGTCAGGTTGTAGAGGCAAGGTTCTATAAGGCTTGTGTATAAGGCATGCTTCAAAGGTTTAGTTGAGAGCAACATGGAGCTGGCATTAGGCCAAAGACATAGAGATGCAAATGTGATTAGCAAGACACAATGGAACCTCCTTCTATGTGTTTTTAACGAGCTCAGAGAAGATAAGATCCGTAGTTTTTTCACACTTAGAGAGTCCGAAAAAACGTAAAAGAAGACTCCAAGGAGTACCTTTTTCAAAGATAGTCTAGTTGGTTTGAAAAAGGGGTAAACTTACACTGAAAAAGACGTGTATTCAAAATTGTTTTAACGAGTGTGACAAAGACAAGATTACTCGACAATATTTTCAATTTTAAGGAGTCTGAAAAGAGATTAACTATGGAGTCATTTCCTTTTTCTGAATTTAGTCTCCTTAGCCCAAAATATTATAAAAGTTACTGAGGAGAACTCTCCTGGTGAGACAACTCTCCCGAGGCATACCTTTTTGTTCCATAATCTACAAGCTGGAAAAATGGTTAAACTCATGCCAGTAGATATTCTTCTAGACCAATTTAATGAGTGTTAAGGAACAAGGTCACTTGGAGATCTTTTCAATTTTAGGGAGTCTGAAAAGAGATTAGCTATGGACTCCATGGGGGTTCCTTTTTCATAAGTAATCTCCAAGGCCCAAAAAAGGTGATAAACCAAAACCAAGGAGAATGTTCCTTTTTCGTAAATTTAGTCCCTCATGCCCGATAAAGGTGATAAACCAAAACCAAGGAGAATGTTCATTTTTCATAAATTTAGTCCCTCGTGCCCGAAAAAGGGTTAAACATATACCTGAGAATATTCTTCTAGCGAATAGAGGTTCCTAGAGTATACCTTTATTCATACAATTGACCATCCGAACCGAAAATGGGGTAAACTACCACCGGACAAACATGCCTTCAAATTTGAGTTTGGCGAGTGTGAAGGGAAACAATATTGCTTGGAAATATTTTCATTTTTAGAGAGTCTAAAAAGGGCTTAAAGAAGACTCCAGAAGGTTACTTTTCTTAGTTAATCTAGACAAGATTGAAAATCCTAAATGTAGTCTCGTCAGATGTTGCTTTTAGATTTCAAATTGAGCTTGAAAGACAACAAAGTGTGCTCATTTTTTGGGAGTCCTAAGGGTGAGGCCAAGAATGATGGTGCATCAGATGAATGAGTCTTAATATCGTAATCATGATAGGACTAACAAGGACTCTTGAGCCTAAATTCATTATAGACAACATGGATGCCAAAATACAACAAGGATCTACCTAGGGCATCTATGTAAAGGTAGGCTCTACCACCTAATCACGACACTTCTATAGCAGCATTGAAGGTTTCGTATTGCACTCCGGTGGGATTGATCCTATGGCAAAGCAGAAAAGACAATGAGATGTAGAAAGTGGAGGAAAAATCCTAACTTATATGAAAAAAGTTGAAAAAATGACCTTTACCAAAGGACCCTTTAAGTGACCCATCTCCCAAAAGTTACCAAACCAAAAGGAAAAGTGTATTGTAATATCTAATAAGAAACTTAGGAAAAAAATCAAATGAATTATGGGCTAGGAAAAGTGGCAAATAGGGCCAAAAATGTCTATAAATAGAAGCCGACAACTCATTTTTACCATTGCATTTTGAGAATTGACCAAAAGGAGAAAAAAACCCCTTTGCTAAAGAAGTTGATTCTAGGAGCTTCAGAGGATGATCTAAAAATGAAGAAGACTTGCATTCTTTAAAATTTTTGCAAGTTAAATTTATGTGTTAAAATGAAAATGGATCAACTTTGCAACACAACTTTAATAGGATTTACTCATTCAAGATGCATATAAACAACATAATAATAAATGAACAGAAAACACATAACACAACAAATGATAAAGGAGTTCACCCCTCTCTTGGGCTACATCTCCTGGTCCAGCTTCCAATGGATCATTTGTATTATTTTCTCAAAGTGCTCAAAAATGTGCTTTACAATGCTCAAAATGCCAAATAGACTGCTCCAATGGCTCCAGAACGTCCAAAATCCCCTAGCTTGGCTTTTTCGACACCTCGTTTGGCCAAAAAATGAAGTAGATAGGATTCCTGGAAGTCTCCCCTTCAAGCTTGTTGTCTCTGCATCTACAAAACGCACCTCTCTTGGCTCAACCTAGCCCACATGTAATTTAAAGCGTAAAAACTTGGCACCAGGCACAACTTCACAATCGATCCAAACTGTCGAACAGTTATGTGCCGACCTTAACTACCAAGGCCCGTGGGCACATGGTCATCACATGACCGCGTGCTATAACAAAACAGGGCTTAAGTTTAAAAACCATTGATATAACCGTAAGGTTTACCCACACACATATACATTGGTCACATGTCATACCAAACCGTGCATATTAAAATGGTTATAACATATGTTACGAGGGGTCTAACCGTCGTAGCATCAGTCATATGCAATACAATATGTAACCACGGGCTGGAGCTTAGCCCCAGCCCGGTTCATGCCCCAACACACATTTATACGATGTTAAATACATTGCAATGCATATATATATATCAAGTAACATGTGTAGGCATGCCGGTTGGGCGGCCTTTCCAAAAGCTTTACCCTACCCTGGAGGTCATGGGGTCGACTCCTGTTGAGTGCAAAGATTTTAACCAACAAATAGGTGACATGTGGCGGCCATTGATTGGGCCATGTGTCACCATCCCATTCACCACCAAAAAACCATGTCACATGCCAACTGTCCAATAACTGCTTGCCACGTCATTGTCCGTACGGACTGTACGAACTGTATAGTCAACATCCCTTTTTTTGCATGTTTGCCATTTTGAACAAAATGTGATAACTCTCGTTCCTTACATCCGTTTGAACCCAAACGAGTTGCATTGGGTTTGAAACGATGAGGCCTACAATATCGTTCGATTTGAAGTGATTCCGAGCACTTTGAATTTTTGAGCAAAATTCGATCCCCTGATCACACCTCCCCATTGGAAAGCTTTTGGACCTCCAAAAGACTATTTTCAGTCTATTTGAAGATGAGGGTAGAGTTCCCTCACTCTTCCAACCTCAATCCACTTAGCTTTGCTTGGATTTGTACCTTTAAGACCAACTCGAAGATACTCCACATTTCCTCGTTTTGAAGTTGACATTCTCCTGTCAAGGATGGTGTCTTCATGCAGTTATGTAAGATATTCTGGGGAAAAATCATCTATAGAAGGAATCTGAATATGCTCTCCTTGATCATCAATCAATGGAGGCTCATACAATTTCAAATTCTCAACATTAACAACTGCATACATTTGCATATAAGGAAGCAAATCTAAGCGAAAGGCATTGTTACCAATCTTGTCGATAATCTTGAAAGGACCATATCGAATTGGTTTCAATGTTTTACCTTCTCCTTTAAGCCTCTCCTTACTGATGTAAAGCCAAAATTCATCTCCAACATGGAAACTGTGATCAACACGATGCTTTTCATGTCTCGTCTTGTACTTGGCTTGACTCTTTTCCAACTTCTCTTGCACAATTTGATGTATCGACTGAATTTGTTCAATGAAATTTTCTGCCCTATCAATGTCATATTGACCATTGATAGCAATATCCTTCCCAAAGATAAAATCTAAAGGAGATTTGAGAAAATAGCCAAAACATGCTTCAAATGGAAATGTTTGAGTTGAAGAGTGCTTAGCTCGATTGTATGCATGCTTAATGTAGTGTAAATGCTCATCCCAAAGTTTAGGATGCTTACTGCAATAAGCACGAAGAAGATGCACCACTATTCTATTTACCACTTCTGTCTGACCATATGTTTGCGCATGAAAAGTTGTTCTCTTTTAAGTTTGGTGTCCATGAGTGCCCATAAACTCGTCCAAAAGCTTCCAACAAATCGATAATCCCGATCAGAAATAATGGATTTAGGCAATCCAAAATGCACCCGAACATTTTGAAAGAATATTTATGTCGTCTATTCAGCTATAACCTGCTTTGTACAAGGCATCAAAATACACATTTTGCTAAATTGATCAACCACAACATAAAGATAATCATGATTTCGTCTAGACATAGGTAAACCTCCTACAAAGTCCATGGAAATGCTTTCCCAAGGACGATAAGGAACCAGAAGTGGAGTATACAAACCGAACTTTCAATTGATAGGTTTACTTGTGGCACATAACAAACATCCTTGAACATATCTTGAAACACTTTCATTCATTTTAGGCCAGTAGCAGTATCTTTGCAAATTAGCCATTGTCTTGCCTATACCAAAATGACCAGCAATAAGAGAAGAATGTGCTTCTCTTATAATGTTGATTCTTCCCCCCTGTGGAATACATAACTTGCCAAAATGATACAAAATATTATCATGGACATGGTAATCCAATTCCTCAACATGGCTAGAGTGACACAAAGTTTCATATACTTCTTTAAAACCAGTATGCAAAGAATATTGCTCAACATAACTTTCATGCATGATAGGAATATGCTTAAGAATAAATGAAGCACTAATAATAGGCCTTGAAAGCATATCAACGACTTTGTTATAAATGCCCTTCTTATACCTGATGACCAAGTGGAACTGTTGAAGAAAACCCATCCATCTGAAGTGCCTAGCTTGTTGTAGCTTTGTTTGTGATTGTAAGTATTGCAGTGGTTAATGATCGGTGTGAACAATGGTTTCTTTCCCCAACAAATAATGTTTCCATTTTTTCACACTTTGTACCAATGCACACAATTCCTTATCATAAGTAGGATAGTTAATCATGGCACCATTAAAAGTCTCAGAATGAAAAAAAATGGGCTTACCATGCTGTAGCAAAACTGCTCCCATTGCATAATTGCTTGCATCTGTTTGGATTTCAAAAGGTTGTCTTAAATTTGGAAGTGCAAGAACTGGTGTTGAACTGATC
>ML779880.1:677086-691474 GCA_009831015.1 Picea engelmannii | reverse complement strand
CCTTGATAACCCATGGTTGTGATCTTTGTTTCATCACCTGAATCAGAACCTAAATCATGTTGTATGGTTGCAACAGTCTTTGACTTCCCTTTGTTGCCAAAATTTTTGGGTCTTCTTTCAGGATGAAGTTTCCAACAATGGTCATCATCATGGCCATCTTTTGAACAATGTTTGCATGTGAATGTTTCTCCCTCTTTCTTAACAACAACATTCTTTTTGCCATTGCCCTTGAACTTCCTTTTTCCTTTGTCTCCATGGCTGAAAGGCTTCTTGTTACCCTCATGATTTTCATTCCTTCCTCTTGATTCCAAATGAGTAGCCTGAACACAAACTTCATCTATATTTGAAGGATTAAACATGAGTATAGTATGTCTCAAATAACTATGTAAAGCTCCAATGTATTTGAGTAAAGTTTCTAGAGAAGACAAATCTACTCCCAAAACCAAAGATCTTCTCCTAAATTCTTGAGTAAAGATTTGCACATTCTTTCCTTTAGCTTGTCTAAAGTTTTGCCAATCCACAACAACCTTTGCATATATGCCAATGGGTAAAATTGTCTTTTAATTGCAACAATAAAATCATTCCAAAAGGTTAAAATTTTACCATGTTTCTTCATGTCCTCCTGAGTCTTGGATTCCCACCAAATGAGTCCTGCACTATCCAATCTTAAAGAAGCAAGCTGAATCTTAGTTTCATCATCTTGAATTTTTTGTATCCTACAATACACCTCAATCTGACAAATCCAATTATCTAATTTCTCAGCATTAACTTCTCCATTGTACATTGACAATTCAAATTTAATATCAAGCTTCAATGAAGGAACTTGTGAAGGAGTTTTACCATGTCCCTTTGGAGAATTTGGAAGAGGTCTTCAATTGAAAGAAGAAGAAGAAGAAGGAGGAGGAGGAGAGGGTGGTGGAGAAGCACCATTCCCTCCATTTCCATTTGGAGTTTTATCACCACTGTCTCCCTTATGCTTTGAAGGGTTCGAGCCTTCACCTTGCAACCTTGTATTCCTTTCTATCAAGATCTTCATCATCTCTCTCATTTCCATGACAACTTTTCTGAGATCTTCATCTTCTGCAGGAACATGTTCATGACTCTCTTCATGAGCCATACTTGGTGAATGCCTCCTTGAAACTTGCAGTGATGGTATATGCTTCCTCCTTGAAGGATGAGAACTTGGCTCTACCAGTTGACCTTCTCCTCTTGTGAGTTTAAACCTTGTGAGCATCAGAAAACAAAACACTTGCAAATAATCAAGTCTTCAAAAACCTATGCTCTGATACCAACTTGATCTAAAAATGAAGAAGACTTGTATTCTTGAAAATTTTTGCAAGTTAAATTTATGTGTTAAAATGCAAATGGATCAACTTTGCAACACAAATTTAATAGGATTTATTCATTCAAGATGCATATAAACAATAGCATAATCAATGAACAAAAAACATATAACACAACAAATGATAAAGGAGTTCACCCCTCTCTTGGGCTACATCTCCTGGTCCAACTTCCAATGGATCATTTGCATTATTTGCTCAAAGTTCTAAAAAATGTGCTTTACAATGCTCAAAATTCCAAATAGACTGCTCCAATGGCTTCAGAACATCCAAAAGCCCCTAGCTGGGCTTTTTAGGCACCTCGTTTGGCCAAAAAATGAAGTAGATAGGCTTCCTGGAAGTCTCCCCTTCAAGCTTGTTGTCTCTACATATACAAAATGCACCTCTCTTGGCTCAACCTAGCCCACATGCAATTTAAAGCATAAAAACTTGGCACCAGGTGCAACCGCACAACCGGTCCAAACTGTCTAACAGTTACGTGCGGGCCTTAACTACCAAGGCCCGTGGGCACATGGTCGTCACATGACCGCGCACTATAACACAACAGGGATTAAGTTTAGAAACCGTTGATATAACCATAAGGTTTAGCTGTGCACATATACATTGGTCACATGTCATACCAAACCATGCATATTCAAATGGTTATAACATATGTTATGGTGGGTAGTGGCGGCTGGAAGTCACTCCTGGATTGCTAGCAGGAGCAGAGCCCGACGCCCATCAGTTTAATGTCACGATTTGTTTAAAGGGTGATCAAATGGAAGGAAGCTTCAGAGCAGCATCATGTCAACTCAGAAACCAGACCAGGCATGCATGAAAGAGTGAGGTCTTGATAAACTCCAAACAGTGGGTCGTAGTAAAAGGGTGAGAAGGTGGAAGACTTACACAAGAAGGGTGCAAAGGTCTATCACAGACATCCGGTTTGTAACAGACTGAAGAAGAAAGCATTCGAACACAAAATCCTTTCACATTCAAACACAGATACCAGAAAACACAACAATGTCATAAAAAATCCTTTATCATAACAAGATTGCTAAGTTCGCGTGAATCCTTCAACTGCGAACTCTCCGGCATAAGACGAAACGAGATGGAAAGAAAGAAGAATTGTTTGTTATAAACCAAGAAGTCTCAAACATAGAGGCATAACCAGGAAACTAGAATATTTGCTGAAACATTACAGTCGAGAGCTCAGCTCAACCATCGATAGATACAAAAATGGAAAA
The DNA here is from genome assembly GCA_009831015.1 of Picea engelmannii. NCBI lineage: Eukaryota > Viridiplantae > Streptophyta > Pinopsida > Pinales > Pinaceae > Picea > Picea engelmannii. The sequence continues at coordinate 688,911 of ML779880.1, read as the reverse complement.
AGTGCCTACATATACTTAAAACAACAATAGCAGCAGAACCAAGAAAATGCATTGAAAGCTTTGCGTCTGCATGGCTTCTGACAGTCAACATCGGAAAGATCGTGCAAGTTATGTCAGACGCAATCTTAATTGTTTGACAGTTCCAACGGCGAATCGACATGCCTTAAATTCTTGGTCGTTCTTTCCCATTAAGGCGGAGGAGATATCTAACCACCACCAACTGCTTCAATAACTGCTTCTTGGGATTGAGAATGGCCCAGCCAACTCAGCATTTCGGGCTATGGAAGACTTCTCGCGCTGCCACCTGGAATAACAGACTGACTGTAGCGAATGGGCATGGGGGCTAGCGTGGAGGATGAGGCACATGACGAGGATGGTGGGGCCGGGCTATAAGAGCGTGGAAGACATGGCGAGATGAAAGAAGGATGACGGAGGACGATTGATGGCGGAAGACATCAGGAGAAAAGGAAGAAGATGGGAGGAATGAATTCACCTTTGGGTGAGAGGCTGATGTGGAAAGGAGCGGGACACGTGGTAGGGAACGAGTGGGTGGTGAGAAGAAGGCAAGACCACGCGGACCAGAGAGGAGGAGGTGACTGGATGACACACGACAGCAGGGGAAAGGCGGAAGGGAAGGTGAAATGATAGGAGGAGGGCCCACACTGGTTAAGCACCGGGCATCTGAGGAGGGTGGGGCTGCACGAGATCCATTGATCTGGGCGCCTCGATCGTGGCCGTCGAAAATATGCATATGGGATTTCGGACCCCCCCCTCTACTTAAAGGTCGAAAGGTGGGGGGGGTTCGGAATGGTCTTCATCGCTGTTGATCTGGGGGCGTTGATCTGGGCCGTCGGAAAGGTGCGCCCCCGATTCTGGACCCCCCCCCGCCGCTTAAAGGTAGAAAGGCAAGGGGTGTCCGGAATCCAACGCACGCCGTTGATCCGGGCGTGCGAATCTAGAATGCTCGGACTTGCGTGTTGTTTACCATGGGTGCATTATCACCCAAAACTTAGGACAAATGGGTTTTAACCCATCCTTTCGCACTCCAACCTCCTTAACAAGAAATATCTCTAACATTTGTCTCCATGGGGGATAGAGTCGTCCCTGTGACGCTCTAAGAACTCTTTTGTAGACTTAGTGCCTTTGTTGTTGGGCTATGGAGTCATTTATTAGTCCGAAAAACAAAATAAAACAATATTTACAAAACAAAAACAAAATGAGCCGACTGCGGCTCAAAGAAAACATTTCTTTAAGAAATGCCTATTGACTGGGCCATTAAACACTTCATTGCCTTCCAGATCCTGCAACCTGTAAGTGTTGTTTGCAAATACTTCAAGGATCTTGAAAGGCCCGAACCAGAGGGCATCAAATTTACTGTGTTTGCCCTTTTCCTGCCTGGGTGCATCCCACTTGAGCACTAGATTACCCTGCTCGAACTCTTTCTTCTTGTTTTTTCTGTCAAAAGCCTGCTTGATCTTCTGCTGACGATTGTAAGATCTGTCCAGGACCTGCTCTCTGACCTGCTGCACCTCCACCATATGATGAATTCGTCTGAGCACATGGTTAGGCTCCCCCTCATAGTCCTGGAGGAGATTTTCCACAGGTAAGGCAAGCTGAGTGGGGAGGACGGCCTCAATCCCATAAACAAGTTGGAAGGGTGAGAGACCCAGGGATTTCTTTGTTGTCACTCGATCAGCCCAAAGAGAAAATTTGAGCTTTGAGTCCCAGGCCCTTTTATTATCCTCTAATATCCTTTTGATAAGCTTGATTAGGCTTTTATTAGAGGACTATGCCAGTCCATTTCCCCGAGGATAGTAGGGAGTGGAGTGAATCAGTGAAATCCCAAATTGTTCACAAAATTTGATCAGAGGCTCAGACCGAAATGGGGAAGCGTTGTCAGTGACAATTTTTCTAGGGCAGCCGAACCTGGCTATGATGTCTTCCAGGAAGTTGATGATTACTTTGTGAGACGTGCTTCTGGTGGGGACATCTTCTATCCATTTAGTGAAGTAGTCAGTTGCTGTCAAAATCCATCTGTGCTGGCCACTCGAGGGAGGATGGATTTCCCCGATGAAGTCCAATCCCCACTGTTGAAAGGGCGCTGAGACCACCACAGGTTTCAATGGCAGGGATTTGAGCTGCTGCTTCCCTAAGAATTTTTGACATTTGATGCAAGCTCTAATTTCCCTGTAGACATCAGGAAATAAGGTGCGCCAGTAGTATCCAGCTCGGAGGATCTTGTGAGCTGTGGTCTTCCAAAAATAATGGCCTCCACAGAGACCGCTATGGAAATCATTCATAACCTTCTGGACCTGCTGTGGGTCCTGACACAATAGTAATACCCCTTGGGGGTATTTCCAATACAAAGCTTGGCCAATAAGGCAATACCTGACAGCTTTGAGCTTTAAATCTCTGGCTTTACCTTTTTCATCCCATCAGGTGGTCTCAACTCCTGCAGGAAATACAAGATATCTTTGTACCAGGGGCATGCTGATAGTGGCACATTGCCTTGGGAACCCCTATTGGATGATTCGGTTTTCTCATTGATAAGATTGATTTCCAAGGCGTTATAATTGGACTCGTCCAGGAGCTTGGCCAAGCCCTGCCCCTTTATTAGCTTGGTGGGCTTAATTTCCAGGTTGAATTCTAGGATCTTGGAGATCCATTTACCTTTTCTTCCGTCTATGTCAGGATGTATAATAATGTCCTTCACAAAGGTTGAAGGGACATATGCAATGATCTTTGAGTGTAAGACATGGACCCTGAAAGCTTTAAGAGCTTTCACCAAGGCATAAGCCTGATTCTCCATGATCTCATATCGGAGCTCTGCATCTCTCAGTGCCTTGCTAAAGAAGGCAATAGGCTGCTCTTTCCCTAGATCATTTTTCTGCAACAGAACCGCTACTACGGTGTCAAAGGAAGCAAAATAAAATATCATGAAATCTTTAGAATAATCTGGACTGACCAACACAGGAGCCTCGGTCAATGCTTTCTTTATTTGGTCAAAAGACTTCCTGGGTTCAGCAGTCCATTTTATTTCATGGCCCTTCCTGAGCATGGTTGTGATATGTTTCACCAATTCAGCAAAATTTGAGACAAACCTCCTCAGGAAATTAATCCTTCCCAAAAATGCTTGGACCTCCTTTTTAGATCTGGGAAGTGACAGGGCCTGAATTGCTTCTACCCTGTCAGGATCAATCCTCACTCCCTCCGTCGAGACTACATGGCCTAACAACTTCCCCTCTTGCATAGCAAACAATGACTTATTGGGATTCAGGGAAAGGCCAAACCTGCGACACTTCAGAAAAAATCTCTTCAAGTGGGAGTGGTGCTCAATATCAGTCTTGGAGAAGACCGTTATGTCATCTAAGTAAATTACCAAAAACTTATCTTTTTCTCCGATGAAGGCTATGTCCATGGCTCGCTGAAACGTTGCTCCCGCGTTCATCAGCCCAAATGGCATTTTGGCATACATGAACGTGCCCCAAGGAGTGGTGAAGGTTGTTTTCTCTCTGTCTTCAGGCATGACTAATATCTGATTATAGCCAGAAAATCCATCAATCATAGATATCCTAGATACACCAGTGACCCTCTGCAATATATGTTCCACGTTGGGCAGGGGGTAATTGTCCTTCCTTGAACTCCTGTTCAGGTTCCTGAAATCGACACAGAGTCTGATTTCTCCGATCTTCTTTCTTACTGGGACCAAATTGGCTACCCAGCTGGAGTATCTCAAAGGGACTATGATTTGGGCGTCCAACAACTTTTTCACCTCCCTCTCCATGACAGGTAACAGTGTAGGATTCATCTGTCTCAGCTTCTGCTTGAAAGGTCTAGCCTCCTCTTTTAGTGGGATCTTGTGCTCAATGGCTGACGTGTCGTATGTCTTGAGGTCTTTGTAGGTCCATGCGAACACATCAACAAACTCCCTCAGCAAATCAGTATATCCGATCCTCTGCTCCTCATTCAAACTCCCTGACAGCTTGACAAACTTGGGCTCTTTTGGTGTGCCTATGTTGCATTCAGTCGTATCAACATCATCACCTGAAATCCTGCCCTTTATCGCCACATCATTCCCATCGAACAATATTTCTAATGGGATCAGACCTCTTGGTATATGGTTGCTCGACAGTTGAATAATCTGATGGTCACCAACCTTATTCAACAACTCCCCAGGGTGGTGGTCAGGTTCCTCGTCAGGGTCCTCATCTATATGCAATGCAGAGAAATCATCGATGGACTGGAGGAATTTCTCAATATCCTAATCATCTTCAAATACCTTCCAATGTTTGACATTTTCCGGTACGAAGGGTCTGTATCTTATATCCACCTCTGATCCGTCAGCGGGCAGCGCAGGAGCTTCGAACAAACTAGCCGAGAAAGCTTGAAAATCAGCTGGAGTATTTTCTTCCCTTAGAATGAAAGAGATGTTAAAAGACAGGAAGAAACTGTCGACAAGGTCCCATACCTCATTCCTGTAATTCTTGAGGCGAGGGTGCTTGGTCTGGTAGACGTTTTTGACCTGCCGGATAATTAATTCTACATCCCCGAACACGACTATCTCCTTGATTCCCATTTCTTTTGCAGCCCTTAATCCTAGAACCAGAGCTTCATATTCTGCCACATTATTGGTGACTTCAAATTCCAGCCTGTATGACAGTGATATGGTCTCCTGAGAAGGAGATTTGAAAACCACTCCGGCACCTGCACCTATACTAGAAGAAGCTCCATCAAAGAACATCTTCCAAATAGAGGTGGTTGGAGGAGGCATCCCCTGATTAAGACTAGGCTGTTTTCTGATTTGCAAAGGGGTCTCAGGCTCATTAGTGACCTGCAATAAGCTGGATCCTAAGTTGGTGTCTAAGGTATAGATGGGATGATTAGTGGGATTTGCTTCATCACTGACTATGTAGGCTAGCTGGGCTTCTCTGTACAGTCTCCTATGTTCCCCCCCAAAGACTGGGATAGTGGCATACGTGAGGTCCATCTGCAGTGTCCCTCCAAGTCTCTTAATCCAAGACCTTGACAACAACATGCCAAACTTGGTGGGGACATCAACTACCACTATATCCATGACCATACTTTTCATGGGCAGCTGAAACAAGGAAACTACCAGGTCCTTGATGACTCCCAAACATTGTACCCTCCGGGAGTCGAAGGAATAGAGGTCATGATAGGCTTTGGTGACTTCTAATCCCAACTCTTCCATGACGGCTTTAGGCATGAGGTTGTGGGAGGCCCCTGAATCCATTAGGAAATTATGCAGCACTTTGTCATATATGTTCAGGGAGGTGTAGAAGGGAGGGGATGAATCATCTCTGTCTTCTACCATGGGACCTAGGACCACTGCAGGCCTTTCATCTTGGAGGATTATGAAGTCTATGGAAGGGCTAGAGGCTTCGAATTTCAACAGGTCGGAGAAGCGTTTTTTAAATTCCCCATGTTTGATTAGTTCAGTGAGGGGCACAGGGATTCTAATCTTTTGAATTTCATGCTCGAAATTGAAAGAAGATGTAAGCTTCAGAATTTCTCTAATCTCAGGAGAATGATTTTGGATAATAGAGGAGAGAGGTTGGGCCTTCTTACCTTTGTGGCTGTCTGTTACCTTGTCAGCAGGCTTCTCTGCTCTGGTGGATGACTCAGGAACATCAGGTGCTGCTGCCCTCCTGTCTGATCTCAGGTTATACCTGCCTCGGCCACCGCCAACTTTGTCTCCCTTGTTTAGTTCATTTAGCTGACTGTTCATAAGGGATTCCTCATATGATGAATTAGTTAGATGGGGGAAAGGAGGAGTGACTTCTACAGAGTGGATTTTAGGCTCAGGCTCATCTGTTTCTCTTTCTCCTTCCTTAGCTACAAAATTGTTCTAGAAAGGAGCCTGAATCCTTTGGTCATCTCTGTCCCTTTCCTTTTCTTTGTGCATAGTTGGAGGAACAAAATTGTTTGGCCTTCTGAAACCTCCTCTGTTATCGGCGTTCTGAGGGCCTTTGTTCATTTGTTTTCTTTCCATCTTTAATCTCTCCATCTCTTCTTTCAGCACGTTCAACAGCTGGGTCAGCTCATTTACTTGAGGGTGGGGAACCGATGGGCCGGAGATGTTGGAGCCAGAAACTGAGGCTTCTGATTTTCCCTTTCTTCTGTCAGTGTCAGCTCTAGTCCTCAGTCTGTCAGCTGCTATCATGTTGGATTCCACTTCTATAGCTGCATCTTTCATCTGAGGTAAATATGTGGCTCTCCTTTCTCTTAAAACGAGACAGAAATCGGGGTCAAAAGCACTGGCATATGAAATTTGAGCAGAGGCTTCTGAAGGCTTTATTTCTGCAGGAATCTTGTTGTACATCTTATTGAATCTTTTGGAAAAGTCAGAGACTGACTCTCCTTCCTGCTTCTTCAGGGACCCAAACTCAGTCATGTAATAAATGTAATCTTTCCTATCTCCCCACTGCCTCAGGAAAACATTATCCAGGGCTTCAATACCAGCAATAGATCCAGGGGCCAGTCCCCTGAACCACTTCCTCACCTCACCATCCAAGATCTGGACAAATACTCTCATCTAGATATCTTCATTCTCAATATTCAGGTTATCTGCATAACTGTAAAAATCAGCCAAGTTCTCTTCTGCAGTTATGTCTCCCTCCCCAGTGAACTTGGGCATATACTTCAAGTAGTCTCCAGCAGGGAGAGGATTCAAAGGATGGGACAGGACCAAAGGAGCGTATCTAGCAGCGACTATAGCATTCATTATGTTCTATGGGGGATTAGCACCAGCCATAGGGACGTTGAGTGGAGGAGAAATCAGAGGAGATGGAGTGTGCACAGGTGAGGTAGGAAAAGAGGTCCTCACAGGAGATGACGGGGAAAACAGAGAGAAGTCCAAGGGGCTTGAGTGTACATGTGTCTCTTTCTGCGCAATAGTAGTAATCAAAGGAGGAGTGGTGAAACCTCCTGAGGGGGGAGTGACAAGGATCTCTCCCTCTGATACTAGACTAGGAGGAGAAAACTCAACAGGAACACTCCCGAAGTTCAGAAAACGGGAAACCTCAGAGGAAGTACGACTAGGAAGATGCAAATCAGAGAATGGAGTTTTCACAGAAGGGGACGGCGTATTACCTTTTTCAGCAATGGGAACTTCTCCTGCAGATCTCTTTCCCTTTCTACGCACCACTTCCGAGTCTGCTTCTGGTGTGGCTAAAGGAAGGTGTGTATTAGACCTCGTGTGTCTGCCTCTCGAAGCCACAGCTGATAGAACAGGTTCTCCCCAGCGGAGTCGTCACAATGGAGTCGCCAGGTGCACAGTAGCAATATTCTAGTTCTGATATCTGATGCACCTTCAGAAATCAGTTGATCTTTGTCGTTCAATCCCAGGGAATATATTCAACATCGTCCCCGGAAACGGCATCAGAAATGTTGGCGGTCGGAAGTCACTCCTGGATTGCTAGCAGGAGTAGAGCCCGACGCCCATCAGTTTAATGTCACGATTTGTTTAAAGGGTGATCAAATGGAAGGAATCTTCGGAGCAGCATCATGTCAACTCAGAAACCAGACCAGGCATGCATGAAAGAGTGAGGTCTTGATAAACTCCAAATAGTGGGTCGTAGTAAAAGGGTGAGAAGGTGGAAGACTTACGCAAGAAGGGTGCAAAGGTCTATCACAGACATCCGGTTTGTAACAGACTGAAGAAGAAGGCATTCGAACACAAAATCCTTTCACATTCAAACATAGATACCAGAAAACACAACAATGTCATAACAAATCCTTTATCATAACAAGATTGCTAAGTTCACGTGAATCCTTCAACTGCGAACTCTCCGGCATAAGACGAAACGAGATGGAAAGAAAGAAGAACTGTTTGTTATAAACCAAGAAGTCTCAAACACAAAGGCATAACCAGGAAACTAGAGTATTTGCTAAAACATTACAGTCGGGAGCTCAGCTCAACCATCGATAGATACAAAAATGGCAAAAAGTGCCTACATATACTCAAAAGAACAATAGTAGCGGAACCAAGAAAATGCATTGAAAGCTTTGCGTCTGCATGGCTTCTGACAGTCAACATTTGAAAGATCATGCAACTTATGTCATACGCAATCTTAATTGTTTGACAGTTCCAACGGCGAATCGACGTGCCTTAAATTCTTGGCCGTGCTTTCCCATTAAGGCGGAGGCGATATCTAACCACCACCAACTGCTTCAATAACTTCTTCTTGGGATTGAGAATGGCCTGGCCAACTCAGCATTTCGGGCTACGGAAGACTTCTCGCGCTGCCACCTGGAATAACAGACTGACTGTAGAAAATGGGCATGGGGGCCAGCGCAAAGGATGAGGCACATGATGAGGATGGTGGGGCCGGGCTATAAGAGCATGGAAGACATGGCAAGATGAAAGAAGGATGATGGAGGACGATTGATGGCGGAAGACATCAGGAGAAAAGGAAGAAGACGGGAGGAATGAATTCTCCTTCGGGTGAGAGGATGATGTGGAAAGGAGCAGGACACGTGGCAGGGAACGAGTGGGTGGTGAGAAGAAGGCAAGACCACGCGGACCAGAGAGGAGGAGGTGACTGGATGACACACGACAGCAGGGGAAAGGCAGAAGGGAAGATGAAATGATAGGAGGAGGGCCCACACTGGTTAAGCACCGGGCAGCTGTGGAGGGCGGGGCTGCACGAGCGCCATTGATCTGGGCACCTTGATCGTGGTCGTCAAAAAGCTGCGTATGGGATGCCGGACCCCCCCCCTCTGCTTAAAGGTCGAAAGGCGGGGGGGGGGGTCTGGAATGGTCTTCATTGTCGTTGATCCGGGTGCGCTGATCTGGGCCGTCGGAAAGGTGCGCCCCCGATTCCCCCACCCCCGCCGCTTAAAGGTAGAAAGGCAAGGGGGGTCCGGAATCCAACGCATGCCGTAGATCAGGGTGCGCGAATATGGACCGCTCGGACTTGCGTGTTGTTTACCATGGGCGCATTATCACCCAAAACTTAGGACAAATGGGTTTTAACCCATCCTTTCGCACTCCAATCTCCTTAACAAGAAATATCGCTAACAGTGGGTCTATCCGCCGTAACACCAATCGTATGCAATACAATATGTAACCACGGGTTGGGGCTTAGCCTCGGCCTGGTTCACGCCCCAACACACATTTATACGATGTTAAATACATTGTAATGGATATATATATCAAGTAACATGTGCCAGCGCACTGGTTGGGCGGCCTTTCCCAAAGATTTACCCTGCCCCGGAGGTCACGGGGTTGACTCCTGCCGAGTGGAAAGATTTTAACCAACAAACAGGTGACATGTAGCGGCCATTGATTGGGCCACATGTCTCCATCCCATTCAATTCCAACAAACCATGTCACATGCCAACTATCCAATAACTTCCTGCCACGTGTCGTACGGTTTGCCACGTCATCGTCCATATGGACTGTACAGTCAGCATCCCCTTTTTTTTTTGTTTGCCATTTTGAACAGAACATGATATCTCTCACTCCGGATGTCTGTTTGAACCCAAATGAGTTGTGTTGGGTTTGCAATGACAAGGCATACACTCTCGTTCGATTTGAAGCGATTCCGAGCAACTTGAATTTTTGAGCAAAAACTGATCCCCTGATCACACCTCCCCATTGGAAAGCTTTTGGACCTCCAAAAGACTATTTTCAGTCTAGTTGAATATGAGGGTACAATTCCCTCACTCTTCCAACCTCAATCCACTTGGATTTTCTTGGATTTGTACCTTTAAGACCAACTCAAAGATACTCCACATTTCCTCGTTTTGAAGTTCGCATTCTCCTCTCAAGGATGGTGTCTTCATGCAGTTTTGTAAGATATTTTGGCGAAAAATAATCTATAGAAGGAATCTAAATATGCTCTCCTTGATCATCAATCAATGGAGGCTCATACAATTTCAAATTCTCAACATTAACAACTGCATACATTTTCATATAAGGAGACAAATCTAAGCGAAAGGCATTGTTACCAATCTTGTCGATAATCTTGAAAGGACCATATTGAATTGGTTCAATTTTTTACCTTCTCCTTTAAGCCTCTACTTACCGATGTAAATCCAAACTTCATCTCCAACTTGGAAATTGTGATCAACACGATGCTTTTCATGTCTTGTCTTGTACTGGGCTTGACTCTTTTCCAACTGCTCTTGCACCATTTGATGTATCGACTGAATTTGTTCAATGAACTTTTCTGTCCTATCAATGTCATATTGACCATTGATAGCAATATCCTTCCCAAACATAAAATCTAAAGGAGATTTGGGCAAATAGCCAAAACATGCTTCAAATGACAATGTTTGAGTTGAAGAGTGCTTAGCTCGATTGTACGCATGTTGAATGTAGTGTAAATGGTCATCCAAAAGTTTAGGATGCTTACTGCAATAAGAACAAAGAAGATGCACCACTATTCGATTTACCACTTCTGTCTGACCATCTGTTTGTGGATGAAAATCTATGCTCTTTTTAAGTTTGGTGTCCATGAGTGCCCATAAACTCGTAAAACAACTTCCAACAAATCAAGAATCCCGATCAGAAATAATGGATTTAGGCAATCCAAAATGCACCCAAACATTTTGAAAGAATATTTATGTTGTCTATTCAGCTGTAACCTTCTTTGCACAAGGCATCAAAATACACATTTTTCTAAATCGATCAACCACAACATAAAGATAATCATGATTTCGTCTAGACAGAGGTAAACCTCCTACAAAGTCCATGGAAATGCTTTCCCAAGGATGAGAAGGAACCGGAAGTGGAGTATACAAACCCAACTTTCAATTGCTAGGTTTACTTGTGGCACATAATGAACATCCTCAAACATATCTTGAAACACTTTCATTCATTTTAGGCTAGTAGCAATATCTTTGCAAATTAGCCATTGTCTTGCCTATACCAAAATGACTAGCAATAAGAGAAGAATGTGCTTCTCTTATAATGTTGATTCTTTCCCCCTGTGGAATACATAACTTGCCAAGATGATACAAAATATTATCATGTACATGGTAATCCAATTCCTCAACATGGTTAGAGTGACTCAAAGCTTCATATACTTCTTTAAAATCAGTATCCAAAGCATATTGCTCAACATAACTTTCATGCATGATAGGACTATGCTTAAGAATAACTGAAGCACTAATAATGGGCCTTGAAAGCATATCAGCGAATTTGCTATAAATTCCCTTATTATACCTGATGACCAAGTGGAACTGTTGAAGAAAACCCATCCATCTAAAGTGCCTAGCTTGTTGTAGCTTTGTTTGTGATTGTAAGTATTGCAGTGGTTGATGATCGGTGTGAGAAATGGTTTCTTTCCCCAACAAATAATGTTTCCATTTTTTCACACTTTGTACCAATTCATACAATTCCTTATCATAAGTAGGATAGTTAATCACGGCACCATTAAAAGTCTCAGAATGAAAACAAATGGGCTTACCATGCTGTAGCAAAACTGCTCCCATTGCATAATTGCTTGCATCTGTTTGGATTTCAAAAGGTTTTCTTAAATTTGGAAGTGCAAGAACTGGCGCTGAACTGATCTTCTCTTTCAAAGTATCAAAAGCCTTATGTTGCTTTCCTCCCCATTGAAAAACTTTCTTGACACTTGCAACTGCATGTAATGGATCTCCAATGGAAGAAAAGTTAGCAATAAACTTCCTCCAATATTCGGCTTCTCCCAAAAGACTTCTTACCTCTGTCACATTGCTGGGCTTGGGCCATTCCAATATGACTTTGACCTTGGAGGGATCAATTTTTAATTCACCTCCACCAACAATATGCCCTAAGTAAATAAGTGAAGTCTTTCCAAATTCACATTTGGACATCT
>ML779880.1:624119-652896 GCA_009831015.1 Picea engelmannii | reverse complement strand
CTAATACATAGCTCGGGACTTATGAAACATTCAACGTATACCAAGCATCGATTCGTAAAGTTCAATGTGATTAATTCATGCGCTTTGAAACCATTGCTATCATACCTTACAAACTTGCCAATGTATTTGGTGTATATTGTATAAGTTTGTATTCCAAAGTCTTAGAACCATGCAATCAAAAAATTTCTTCATATAATAATCGAGTGAAAGTCCATAGCAAGGATAAAAGAAATATAACCAAATCCATTACAATTTTCATAAGATCAGAACAAGACCAATAACTTTTATGCCCAAAGGTTTAACAATCAAATATATCCAAATGCGCAATCAAGGTAAGATAATGCTCAAGAACATAAGTTCGATACAACCTTTAGCAATCATGTGATAAACCAATGATCAAGTATCTTTCAGCAAATCAACCAAAAACGACAACAATCTAATCAACGAAAGAGGTGTTTTCACATTTGCAGTTGTGAAAACTGGGTCGAAATTGAATTGTAATGGTCGCAAAAATGAGACGAATGTCCATTAACACAATGCGACAATGATTTTTTATAATACGACAAGGGGGTGTAGGCAGCTTTTTGAGAGCAATCAAAAAAAATTGGGTTGGCTGCCAACACACCTATTCTGTCAACTGTATGGGGTAGATAAAATCGACTTTAAGCAGTTTCTCTAATTCAGCCTTAATCGTTTCCACCTTTCGAGGATTCACTAGACAAAGATTCTATCAAACCATATTGGCATCAGGAAAATTTGTTATTTCATTTTTGACAATTCTTGGGTCTATGCCTGGCATTTTCTCATAAGACCAAGCAAAAACGTTGTGGATTTCCTTAAATAACTCCATATAAATTTGAATCTATTCAAGGGAGCAGTCCACTCTGACAAAAAAATTCTCCATGATGCCAAGGGTTTTGGAGATATCTATGGGAATCATTTCAATGATACTTTCCACATTGACCTTGGCATAAACTTTGTGTGTAGCCAAAGGATTAATAGGGAAAGACCTATCTCCAGTCATTGTCAACAAAAATTCACCTTCCTCTATTCTCCTTAACTCTGGGAGGAAGTATGATGGAGATCATCCCATAGTCTATCCAAACTAGTAAATCTCTCAAGAATCACCTCAACTGAGGGAAAGACTAGGTCTAAAGAATATGTAGTGGTAAGATAACCTTGAGCCAAAATAGGCTCGAGAACTGGATCAAACTCCTGTGTGGAAGTCAGATCAGGGTCGACTGAAGCTTGTTGGACAATACTGTACACAAATTCTTCCATGGACAAGGGCATGGCCATACCAAAATACCCTGTCCCTTCCATCGAGGCCAATGGGGAAGGAAGAGTCCATGGATCATGAAAGTAAGTCATTTGGAATGATGACATTTGGAAAATTTCATCCCTAGGCTGGTCGAGGGCAGCCGATATGAGCTTGACATCACCGGAAGGTGGTGGATAATTGAAATTACCCATCAACTATTGACACAAACCAACCCCTACATTGACGGTGTCAGGTTGAGGGTTATCAATCATCAGGACCATGGATGCCCCTGATGAAGGGTTAAGATGGGAGAAGGACAACTGGTCAATGGTCACAATTTGGCCCTTGTGTCGAAACAACAAGACCCAAAATACTGTAGCAACCACTGCATGCATTGCATAGGTCCAACTCCTTCCTAACAAAATTTTGTAGTCTGGAGGTGCATCAACCACTTCAACTTCGACACGCATGGTCTTACCTCCTAACTTCATGGGGAAAGAAGGAATGATTATGTTAGCACAAGATTGGTTTATGCCTCGACTTTGTATAATTCCTTTATTATTCATTTTGGAAAATCAATATAATTGTTATGGGATATTTTATTTATTTTGGGGAAAATTAAAAGTATATTGGGTTATGCCCAATCTCCAAGTTCAAACATTAATCAACATTTCAAGACAACACTAGCCAAAGACACAAGCCAATGCCAACATATCAACCAAGTTATACACAAAGCACCAAGAGAGAGACCATCATTCAAATTTAAGGTGCCAAGTGTCAATAACAAGCACTGACAACACTCTCACAAGGTTCCAAGCATCAAAATCACCCACGAGAAGTGTTTACAGTTCTCGATGGTTGCTACAGCTATAAGTAATCATTCTCCTTTTTTATCTCAATTATTTTGATGGATGGTGCTAAGAAATTTTCATAGTTTTCACAAGATTTATGCTACCCAATTGCACGTAGACACACAGGTGGGCACTACCTAAATTTTCTACCAAAATTTTGGCAGAGACCAAATTGTGTAGAATTATTTTGCAAGGATGCTTCTGCCGATTTTGAGTGACTAACTTAAAACTTGGATTTTGAACAATTGAGAAGGTATTTTTGAAACCTGGAAGAGGTTTTTTTCATCACATTACAAATAACAAAAACCTCTCTCATGGTTTCAAAATGTGTATGTTTTGAGAGATATAATACATAGAAGTCACGCTACCAAAATTCTCCATCAAATTTCCTGTAGCGGTCACGGTTTTGATATTCGCCTTGTTGGGAGGTTGTCACCTATCAAGGAGGATTCAAATGGCTTCTCAAGGATCAGATAGATTTCAAGGGACACCTTCACCTAAGTTTTATCTCCATCAAAGGCCTCATGCAATGAGGTGGAAACAATTTATTAATGACTTCCAACAAATTCCTAAAAATTAGCAGTTTGTTGGATTTTTGTCTCTTTGATTGTTTCCACCTATATCCAAGGCTTAAAATCTAATGGAGGAGATGGGATTCAACCTCCTAAGGTTATTTGTATGTTAATTTCTATTAAAGGAAGGATATATCTCTTGGAGAGGGGGATTCATGAGCCAAGAGAGGCTAGATAGAGTAGGAGCAGGCAGTTTTCCTGTGTGTGTTCATTTGTAAGCCTATGGGCATTTTATGATTGTAAGCATTACTGCTATTGGAGACTCATGAGAGATGTGATTTCATATTGTAACCCTTTTGTTTATATTTATTCTTATTTGAACATATTGGATATTTGAGGATCAAAGGCTATCAATGATTTATGGATCTCTAAGCAACAGAGGATCTGTTGTATTTTTCCCATCAATCATTGTTTATATTGAAGTATTTTTTGATTCATTAAATTGAGAGGATCTTTGTTTAGTGAACATTCTATCTTATGTTTTCCTTCTTCATTCTTCCACCTATCAGCATATAATCTTGTTTTCTATTGAGCAGCTTTTGTGCCTTCGATGAGTATAATGTTTGTGACTCCATTGCCCATTCGTGTAGCCTACTAATATGTAGTTTGTTGCTCTCTCCCTTTCTTTATCCATATTGATGATCCACCAATTCAAAACCTTAATTATCTTTTACATTATGATGGGTGTCGAGCTTACACTTTAGCAGTCAAAGTGTGACTTTCAGTGATAACATTTTTGGTGTCGTTGTCGAGAATGGATTTGAGTAGATTGAAAAGCTCCCTGGGAAGAATGGCATTGCACAACTCTAGCTTTAGATGGTGACTGAAGTTGGACACCTTTAGGACTTCAAATTCACCATGGCAACTCCATTGTTTAGAATCTATTGGTGACTCCATTGGAATGATACAAATTAAATGGCTATGAAGGCTATCATGGCCAGGAGGTTTTCCCCACTCAATTTCTCAGCCATAGATGGTTATCCACATTTTGTGCCTCAAATTGATGAATGGAAAGATCTGCTGCCCAAATTTTATGAAGGTGAGAATGACAACCCTATTGATCATGTTCATGAATTTCATGCTTTGATGCAGTAGCTTGAAATCCATCATGAAGATATGTTGATGAAAATGTTCATGTATTCATTGGAAGGCTATGCGATGAAATGGTATAGAACACTCCCTACTTCTAGTATTTCCTCTTTGAAAGACTTTCATGATGTTTTTTATTCTCATTGCAAGATAATTTATCCAGCTGAAAGACTTTTTGAGAATTTTTGTGAGGGGTACGCATCATATATTCAGTATTAAATAAGTGATTCCTCTAGTAGTGATGATGAAGGGGATGATTGCAGAGAGTGATACTTAGATGATGATTTTCATTATGCTTTTCCTAAATTTGAAGAACAAATGTATCATTCATGTCAAAATCTAGGTCCCCAAGAGAAAGGTCAATATGGACAATCCATCATTTCCTTTTCTCCTCCTTTTTTTGATTCTTTAAGTCAAGAGGTCATTTTAGTTTCAGAGTTATTTCATCATGAGGATAGTGTTGTAGCTTGTCATGACCGAATTAATAGCTTACCAGTTTTTGTTGTAATCCCTCCTATTGTTAATGAACCAGTGTGCCATGATTTTCCAAATTTTGATGACTATGAGGATGTTTTCATGGAACAACCAGTTGTCCCAGCTATTGTACTAATCCCCTCAGCCATTAATAGTCAAATGGTCATTGATACACCTTTGTATGATGATTATGAAGATGATTTCCATGAATAGTCCGTTAAATACTTTATATCAGAGAAGTACCCTTCGCATCAAAGCAACAATAGCTTGTTTCAACCCTCATGTCATATTTTTGTTGCTAAAAAGGAACAAAAAGATGCTAATGTAAGTTTGAAGGTGAAAAAATGAGAAATTGGGACCATAAGCCAAGCTATGATGAATATGTATCACAATCAAAAGATAAGACAAAATAATGTAGTTTCCCAAGCACTTCTAATTGTGATGAATTTCCCTATAAACCCCCTATTCCTATTGAAGACACAAGATCAATCTCATCAAGAATCCAAGATCAAATGCCATGTGATCATATGAGAGAGGTTGAAATTAAAGAAAGACAAGCATCACTAAGCCTTTTTACTAATACACCTCATGACTAGGAGTGGACCAAGGCCATATGCATTGAGGACGAATCAGAAAATTAGCAAGCCATGCAACAACAAAGAACAGTGGAGGAAGGACCTAATGCAATACTTTTCATTTTTACACAAATCAATGTCACAGGGGAAAGTATTGATGATTTTTTTCAGGATCCATTTGCATCCTGTTTGCAAGCAAAAACTGGGCCTAGGCTCATTGATTTCTTCAATGGAAAGTGTATTGCCAAATATTTCTTTGGTGTGCCTTTAAGTAGGAATTATCTCTGACACTTAAGGAAGCACATTTCAAATATTCAAACAGTTCAAAAAATGATGAAATGGATTCATTGGTTGTTGCATGTAACTGCAATGCTTCATTTTCTCAATAATTAGAGTAGGTGTGTGCAATAAGCTTGTTGGACAAGCATCATTTTCATCATTTTTATCAGTTTCAGTTTTCATTTGCATTTAGTTTCAGTTGAAGGTCACAGATCAAAGCAGATTGCATAGGTTAAAGGTTGGGAGCAGCCCTGGGATAAGGAACTGAAACTACAAGAGTTCTTAGAGCATGACAAGGAGGACTCTATCCCCCATGGAGCCTATGTTAGCACAAGATTGGTTTATGCCTTGGCTTTGCATAAGTCCTTCATTATTCATTTTGACAAATGAATATAATTGTTATTTGATATTTTATTTATTTTGGGGAAAATTAAAATTATATTTGGTTATGCCCAATCTCCAAGTTCAAGCATTAATCGACATCTCAAGACAACACTAGCCAAAGACACATGCCAATGCCAACATATCGATCAAGTTATACAAAAAGCACAAAGAGAGAGACCATCATTCAAATTTAAGGTGCCAAGTGTCAAGAAAAAGCATTGACAACACTCTCAGAAGGTTCCAAGCATCAAAATCACCCACAAGAAGTGTTTACAGTTCTCGATGGTTGCTACAACTAGAAGTAATCGTTCTCCTTTTTTATCTCAATTATTTTGATGGATGGTACTAAGAAATTTACAGATATTTTACAGGATTTACACTACCCAATTGCACATAGACACACAGGTGGGTACTACCTAAATTCACTACCGAAATGTTGGCAGAGACCAAATTGTGCAGAATTATTTTGCAAGGACGCTTCTGCCAGTTTTGAGTGACTAACGTAAAACTTGGATTGTGAACAATTGAGAAGTTATTTTTGAAACCTGTATGAGTTTTGTTTTCATCACATTCCAAATAACAAAAGCCTCTCTCAGTTTTTCAAAATGTGTTATGGTTTGAGAGATATTAGACATAGAAGTGGTGCTACCAAAATTCGCTACCAAATTTCCTGTAGCGGTCACAGTTTTTATATTCGCCTTGTTGGGAGGTTGCCACCTGTCAAGGACGATTCAAATGAATTCTCAAATATCAGTTAGATTTCAAGGGACACTTGCACCTAAGTTTTATCTCCATCAAAGGCATCATGCAATTAGGTGGAAACAATTTATTAATGACTTCCAACAATTCCTGAAAATTAGCAGTTAGTTGGATTTTTGTCTCTTTGATTGTTGCCGCCTATCTCCAAGGCTTAGAATCCAATGGGGGATATGGGATTTGACCTCCTAAGGTTATTTGGATGCTATTTTATATTATAGGAAGGAGATATCTGCTAGCCCTTGACCAATTTTTGGGAGATTCTTGGTCATGTTGACCTATTTTGGGGACTTTGATAGCCTGTCAGAGAAGGAGCGCAAGTCAAAGAGGAGATCGCAGGATCTTGACCCCATTTTGGATCCTTTTGGGGATGTGGGAATATGTAATGGGTATGGGATGTTGGACCATGGGTTTACCCATGTTTAGGCCTATTTGTTAAGGTATAAATAAATGTCTAGGCAATGTAAGAGATATATATGAGGAGAGGTCGATAAGATAAGTGCTAGATCTATGATTTGTAAATGCTCTGTGCATATTGTGAGAAGTTTGCATAGCTAAGTGCAAGAGGTTGTAAAGGATTGTGCAGTGCTTTGTGCTGAAACACAAGGAAGAAGGATCTAGCAAGTTGCATAGATCTTTTGTCCTATGCGGAGTAGGGTTTTGAGGCTATGTGCATGTAACCCCTTGAAGAAGATAATAAATAAGAAGAGTTGGTGGACGTAGCCCCAGGGTGGGGTTAAACCACGTAAATACTGTGTTATTCTACTCTGTGCGATGTTATGATGTGTTTGTGTCTTTTGTTTCTAAGTTCTTTAAGATATACATATAGATATGTTTATGCTTTGTGCTTATGATGAATCTGGATGTTAGATCTGACATAGGTAAATAGACTTAGTGCTTGAATCTGCTAGATCTGATCCACATGTGTATGCTAAGTGCTTAAATACAGTAGGTCAAAGTGAATGTTGTGATGCTCTGTTTTCCTTGTGAAGTAAATATTTGTTAAAAAATGGTGAACTAATGGTGCTAAGTGCTCTATCAAGTATTATAATCACAAATTTGTGTCCCAGCTAACGTTGCATACACTTGATTATTGCAACCACCCCTACCTCTACCTTGGGTGAGACTTCATCTGCTTCACAAGTGTTGCTAAAAGGGCTAGTAGTTAGGGTTTTTTGGTGCATTGTTGTAGTGTTAAACCTTGGTTCTGCCCCTGTGCCAAAAAATGGTTCTATTGTCGGGACCTGAAGCTGTGATTGCTGGTAACTAAGGAAGAAGAAGCTTTGTGCAAAGATCCGATATAAAAATGTGGAAGCACTGTGCGTAGATCTGTTGCCCTAGTGCACAATATTCTACTTGATTTATAAAGATCTGTGCTAAAGAAGGAAGTCTGATATGAAAACAAGAGGTAAGATTTGCACGCTCTATGCTCTGATACAGGTAAGAATAGTAAAAAAGTTCAAGATCTGAAATCTTTATGCTCTGTAGAGGTAAGATAGGTTAATTTTATTTTTTTCACAAGTATGGATCTAGGTATGTTTGATAGATTTTATCCTAGCTTGCAAACTAGGGTATCATTAGATGAAAGAATATTTGATATCAGTAGATCTGATAAAAATAGTGAAAAATATGTTATACCTATGCATAGAAAGAATGTTTGGACTAACAAGTGGATGCAGGATCCTAGAAAGAATTATTTGCAGGTTAGCCACCGTGATCCTAGTGCACAGTACATGAAAGGATGGGGATCATTTACAAGAAAGAGAGGATTAAACCTTTGTTACAGTTGCAGAAAACCAGGCCATCTTGCTAAGGAATGCCCTGGGAGAAGACCTAGTTGTCTTTGTTGTAAAGCTATGGAACATGAAGTATTGAATTCCCCTAGAATGATTGCTAAGATTGAAGAAATGAATATGAGATAAGAAAAACCCAAGGAAAATCCAGAAATGGCAGATATCCAGAGAGAATCATAAAAGGTATTGCTACAGATGAAAGAAACCCTGAGTGACCACCGACATGTCAGATTATCGAAGATATTCAGAAAAAAAGAATGCCTTGAAGAAAGAATAAGAGACTTCAACATTGACTGTGTTCTAGATGAGGAAACACAAGTGAATATCATGACAGAAAGAACTTGGGAAGCTATAGGGAGGCCTTCTATGATTCCTTCATTAGGAGGAATAGGACTATTCAAAGGAAAGTTGATACACCTATGTGAAAAGCTCTCTCAAATACCTATGAATGCCAATGGAACTTCGACAGACTAAGATTTTGAGATCGTTAAATTTATTGAGGACAACGCCCCATTTACCATGTTACTAGGAAACCCTTGGATTGAAAAAGATTAGGCCAGAAAGAAAGAAGAAGAAGCCTTAGAGTAGAAGAAGAAAGAGTTGAAAGCCTTCATGACTAGGAAGATCATGCTCTTGATCGAAGAACATAAGAACAGATCGAAGCTAATTAACATCAGAGATTCAGATGTCGAATTCACAAGAATGATAGAAGACCCACAGAAAACTGAAGTACCTACCCCAGATAAAGAAGAAGTATTATCCTTGAATTCTCATAAATAATCTCAACAACGCGAAGTCACTAGGCCAAAAGAAGATACGAATTAGAATGGAAAAAGGCATACCGAGACGAAGCTCACTGGGAAGAAGGCTAGAAAGATAAGTAAGAAGAGAGCTAAGATCGACTAGTTGAAGAAGGATCTAGAGTGAACTTCACATAAGGAAAATATGAAAAATTGGAACTTCACTAGGATATCATAACAATGACACATGGCACTTCTCCATGGTGCAGAAATATAGTCGTTGTGGACATTATAACCATTAGACTCACACCCCGAATGGATAGAAAGAAATTTATGGGAATAAATCTCACCACCAGACTGTTGGGACCATACCATAACAGACAAAATGACGTTAATGAAGGATTCATACCCGTTGCCAGCAACCTGTTACCGAGTTTCCTACCTATCCCATCGTGCCATGCACTGAGAACACTTTTTCCAACTACGGATTTGAGCCCATAGACTAAGTGATTTTTCACTGTGATCATCACGCTATTGCTCTCTATATCATTACTGTGTCTAAGTTACTTCCTGAGCCTGATATTGTTAACCTTGAGTGCATATATTGGACGAGTTGAGTGCTATAGAGAGAGTAGTCAAAGAAGTTTGGATCGACCTCATGACTGAACGGGTCGTGTCAATGTCTACAAGGGGTACAAGAATCATTGAAGAGAGGACTACTAGCCTCTCTATCTATTGCTCATGGAGCTAGACCATCCCAACCATCAGATGAAAAGCGAACTAAGCATAGGGATGATTTAGAGAATTCCAAATTGATCCCGAGAATATTACCTGCATATATTCCCCCTCTGAGTGGCACAATAAATCAAGACAACATGCCCAGAGACTTCGACTACACCTTGGTCATTGCGTACTTCCTGAAGGGGATCTGTGCAGTGTGAGCAGACCAATATAATATTGGATCATTGAATTTTAGCAACTTCAACCTTGGAGATCACAAATCCTACAACATGCTCACCCCACATAAGTACCTTACTAGAACTAAAGGGAATAATTTGAAGATTGTCCCTCAAAAATGTTCCCACAACCTCGCACAGTCCACCTTGCTCAACGTCATGAAGATTCCTCACTTTGAAAGACACCAGGAGGTAAATGCATGTGTCAGGTTGTTGTTGTCTTTTTACCATGGAGGATATTTTTGGCATAACCGCCACATAACAATTGATCCGACATTGATCCATTGGATCATGGGCCTAATTATGCAAGGACCTAATCCTCAAGATTTTTATCCTGGAAAATCCATGGATCATGCTCTGGCACAAAAAATCAAAGATACTTATGGCGATGTTGAGAAAGGAACGCGAGGATATAAGGTAGCCTCTATCCAGAGTGATGCAATGCACCTCGCTTGTCATTTGATTACAACAAAGCTAGTATGGAAGAACTGACCTACCCAAGTCATTGGTTTTGTAGTTGACCTCGCAGGGAAGTGCGCAGAAGGTCTTCAAATGAACTAGGTGAAGTACTTGGTGAACCAGTTAGAACTTGACTGTAGAGAAGCCCAGGATCAAGGATATGAGTTTCATTTTAGCTGGCTCTTGATCCTGATCACTTTCATTTCCTGGGAGATGCTAAAAGGTGGAACCTTCCCAAACATCAAACCTTTTAAACCATTAGCTACAAATTTCAACACACTATGGTATTCCAGTGACATGAATAAATAGTGGAAGTCCAATGTTGTCTTCCATACCTACTACAACCAAATGAAGATAGCCATACAATCCAAGCCTTGCATGACTCCAAATACCCTACACAGGATCATACCATTGATGAAGTTCAACACGGACAGACATTTTATTTACATCACAACGGGCACTGATGAACACAAGCAACAGCTTCAATCATGCTATAATCTAACAGAGGAAGACTTAGAGGAGATCACCAAGGACTGGTCGGCGGACCTCCTCATTCCAATAGACCCTATGGAGATATCTGATATGAACAACCCATATACTGTGTAGGATACACCCAGACCTAGCAGAACAAAGAAAATTGAAGAGGTTCAGGATTTAGACAGTGCATCCGTGAAGACTTCTTCCATCTCACTAGAGCAAGGAGGTGATGGTGAAGAGTTAGGTGAAAAATAAGTTGAGAAGAAGTAGGGAGATGAGGTTGATCCCCTGAAGAAGAGGAAAGTTTCACCTCCAAAACCTTCCTCCCAAAAGAAATCAAAGGCCTTCATGACAAATATGTAGATGGTCCTCACCTCAGATGACTTCGACTTCCTCATAGCATCTCTGAATGATGTTTCAATAGAAATAGCTGAGAAAAAAGCATCAAAGCAAGAAGAGATGTATGATCATATTGAGACTGAACTCTGAGGAGCACAACAGGCCTTACAATCTAGTCGCATAGTCTCCACTGTGCCGGGAGATCCAGACTTGGGAGATGAGCCAGCTCAACTCCACTGCCTCGTTGATATAATCGAAGCTTGCCTTCGAAAAGCACAATAAGAAACAATGCAAGCCACCCAAGATTTGGTACAAGTACAGGGAGTACTTGTAGAGAAACACAGTGCTGCAAAATGAGAAAATATTTCCCTCCAAGCAAATTTTAATGAAGAAAAAGCACAACTACAACAAGAAACAGACTAGTTTCTAGCGGAGAAAATCGAAGTAAAAGAAGTAGCCAATAGAGCACTTCTCTCTGTGACAATCATCGAAGTAAAAGTAGAAGATCAAGTTCCCAAGCAAGTAGCACATATTGAAGAAGTGATCCAACAACTACAACAATGCATAGCAAATTTGGGGCTATGCACTATACCCGAGACCCCACAAGATGTCAGAGACCAAAGAGAAGCAACTGCTAGGAGCAAAGTTGAAATTCTAAAGGCTCTTACCCTAGAATGTAAGCATCTCACTGATCGCAGTGCCCTAACATATGAATGAATCACTGAGAGCCCAGAATTAAGAGAACTAGAGTTGCAGCTCCAAGAGGCGAAGGACCAAGCTGAGAAGATACAGGCGCAGCTGAATCCCTTGTCAACTATGGAATGAATGAAGTGATCCCATGAACAACAAACCTCCTAGTAGAAAATCCACACTATCCAAAGCAGAATTATGGAGATAACTTAGAAACTCCAACCAGTACAAGACTGGGCTTATCAATTATGTACAGAGGTAGAAAGCCAAGGAGCAGAGCTAGAGGAGATTGCCACTATAGATGAACAACATATAGAAGGACCTATCAATGATGCACTCATCCAATAAATTGTAGAACAAGAGGTCATCACACATCATCAAGTCAAAGCATATTGATCCAAGCTCGAGGCATTCGAAGTAGAGCTAGTCAGACCAAAGTGACTAAGGACGAGTCACATGTGAGTGTTGGGGGCCTGTTGGACCTTGGCCAAGTTTTGGGAGATTATTGGTCATGTTGACCTATTTTTGGGAATTCAACAGCCTATCGAAGAAGGAGTGCAAGTCGAAGTGGAGATCACAGGATCTTGACCCCATTTTGGATCCTTTTTTGGATGTGGGAATATGTAATGGGTATGGGATGCTAGCCCATGGGTTTACCCATGTTTAGGCCTATTTTGTAAAGTATAAATAGATGTCTAGGCAATGTAAGAGATATATATGAGGCGAGGCCAATAATATAAGTTCTAGATCTATGATTTGTAAATGCTCTGTGAATATTGTGAGAAGTTTGTAGAGCTAAGTGCAACAGGTTGTAAAGGATTGTGGAGTGCTTTGTGTTGCAACGCAAGGAAGAAGGATCTAACGAGTTGCACAAATCTTTTGTCCTTTGCGGAGTAGGTTTTTGAGGCTCTGTGCATGTAACCCCTTGAAGAAGATAATAAATAATAAGAGTTGGTGTACATAGCCCCAGGGTGGGGCTGAACCACATAAATACTATGTTATTCTACTTTGTGCGATGTTCTGATGTGTTTATGTCTTTTGTTGCTAAGTGATTTGAGATAGATAGATAGATATGTTTATGCTTTGTGCTTATGATGAATCTGGATGTTATATCTGACATAGGTAAATAGTCTTAGTGCTTGAATCTTCTAGATCTGATCTAATTGTGTATTCTAAGTGTTTAAATACAGTAGGTCAGAGTGAATGTTGTGATGCTTTGTTTTCCCTGCGAAGTAAATATTGGTTAAACAATGATGAACTAACAGTGCTAAGTGCTCTATCAATTATTATAATCACAAATTTGTGTCCCAGCTAAGGTTGCAGACACTTGATTCCTGCAACCACCCCTACCTCTACCTCGGGTGAGACTTCATCTGTTTCACAGGTGTTGCCAAAAGGGTTGGTAGTTAGGATTTTGTTGGTGCAATGTTGTAGCGTTGAATCCTGGGTCTGCCCCTATGCTAACAAGATATCTTGGAGAGGGGGATTCATGAGCCAAGAGAGGCTAGAGAGAGTAGGAGTAGGAAGTTTTCCTATGTGTGTTCATTTGTAAGCCTATGGGCATTTTATGATTGTAAGCATTACTGTTATTGGAGACTCATGAGAGCTATGATTTCACATTGTAACTCTTTTGTTTATATCTCTTCTTATTTGAATATATTTTAGATTTGAGGATCAAAGGCTGTCAATGATTTATGGATCCCTAAGCAGTAGAGGATCTGCTGTATTTTTCCCATCAGTCATTTTTTATATTCATGTATTTGTTGATTCATTAAATTGAGAGGATCTTTGTTTAGTGAACATTCTATCTTATGTTTTCCTTCTTCATTCTTCCACCTATCATCATATAATCTTGTTTTTTGTTGAGCATATTTTGTACCTCTGATGAGTAGAATGTTTGTGACTCCATTGACCATTGGTGTAGCCTACTTATTTGTAGTTTGTTTCCCTCTCCATTTCTTTCTCCATCTTGATGATCCACCTATTCAAAACCAAAATTAGATTTTAAATTATTATGGGTGCTGAGATTACACTTTAGCAGTCAAAGTGTGACTTTTAGTGCTAACAAATTCTATGTGGTCTGAATGATTGACCATCGAATGTCTTAATAAATGTAGACGATGGAGACAAAACGGGTTGGCCAATGGGCTTCCAACATGCCAACAACATCATGCAAGTCAAGTTGCCCTCGTCAACCGCCATGCGGAAGATATTCCATGTAAAATATTTTGTGCTATAAGCCACTACTATCTGAAACACAACGTGGTAAGGAAGACGAGGTTTCAAGTTGGTTGGATCAAGAACAATTTCTCTTGAGTTACAAGTCTATGCAGATCCCAAGGTGGATAACAAGGGCTTTCTCTGTGAAGGGAAGCTTTGGAGGACTTCCAAAGAAGACATTGTGCAATGGGTTTGTGCCAAATCTTCCACAACAGAGTAGTTTTGGGCAACTCTCGCATTCAGATTATGAGAATCTTTCTTGAATGCACCTTTGGGGGTGCGTGTCATTGTTTCTCCCATCATCTTCTTAATCTGGAGAGGAACCGGTGGGTTTGTGGGTTATTTACCCTTTTCGATTGATTTTAGCATTTTGTAATCTCATGCTCTAGTCACTATGTGAGCGTCACCTTTCAACATGTAAATATTTGTGGCCGAGGTATTACTAGAAGACGTGGGGGGTCCCTAACTACCCTCTTCTGCGCTCGAGGATGTTGAGGCTTGTACCATGTTTTTCCCATGTGGAAATGGGTTCATCAACACACCAGGATGTTGCTGCACCAATAGATTTTGAGCCTCTGCAAGTCGAGAGAACAGGTGAGTCAGGTGATATTTTGTGCAAAGGTTACACAGATACTTCAACTTTCTATTCTTTTTTTTCCCCCCACCAACATTATTATTATCCTTTTTTTCCCCTTTACCCTTCTTGTTGCATTTTTTTTTATTTCCTTCAGGATTTTGGTTTGCCTTCGGGTTCGTCGATTGCACACTATGTACATCCGACGTTTGGGTAGGGGGAACATTCAAACCGGAGATCTGGCTAGCTGTCGTCTGTTGTATCGAAAATTGTTGCAATTGATTTGACAACAGATGAGTGGACTTTCCTTATACTGAGCCCATAATACCATCGGCATGGGGTCCAGACTTTTGTTTGGCCTTGTCGAGGATGGACCTTGGAGAATATGGAAAAATATCATAGAGCAAGTCAGAATGAGAGTAAATCAGTTCGAGCTGTTGCCCTCTCATTATCGCCTCCTCCTCTAAAAACACTCTCGAAGTTGCAACATCCTTGGATACAACTGGTACCAATGACTTCAGGAACCACTCAAACAAGAAAGCCAGTGGGACCTATACCTTAATCAAGCTCTTTCGATGCCACCATTCTAGGATGTTATCGAAGATATGGTTGGTCTTAGTCTACTCGAATTTTTCCAACAACTTAGTGGCGGCATCATATCTCATAGGTAGCTAGAAATAGTTTAGAAAAACCATTGCCAAGTCATTAAAAAAAGAGTACATCAAGCGGACGAGATCAATATACCATTTCTTGACACCCCTGATAATATTGCATTGAAACAAGCGCAACCGTACGGAGTAGTCTCGTAGTGATTTGGATGAGCACCATAAGTGGAAATTTGTCACATGATCACCTGGGTCTTCACCAGGCTTGCCTTCAAATTTTGGAATATTGGAGGGAAACTTAGTCAGCATGGGAGGACAATGCAGATCATGACAAATTGGGTCATTGAGAAACCTTGACAAGTCTGGAAGATGTAGCATTTCCATAAATTGTAGTTTGGGTTGAGTACTATGTACAGGAAAAAGGGGTCCTGGATTTTGATTGGCACCAGGTTGCCAGGAAAAGTTGGACTACTAGCCAGGGTTCTGGTAGAAACCATGGCCTTGGCCAATGTAGGAAATTGTGTTTGTTGGTATATCATTGGTTGACTCCTGTAATTGGATGACGTGGGTTGGGTAGGGATTTCTCCCTACGTTGTGTTCTAAGGATTTTGGAAGGGGATGCCCCCATTCTATTGACGGGCATAGGTGTTGAACCCTGCTCGGGGTTCCATTGACCATGGAAGGGGTTGTCCCCGACTGACATCCCTTGTGAGGGAACTAATCCCTGCCAAGGATTCCAAATTCCTTTTGAGGAGAAAACTCATGTACTTTCCCCCTGTGTAGGAATAGTACCCTACATAGAATTCTGTTTTCGAAAACCGGGTTGCCCCCAGCCGAGACGGTAGCCAAAGTAAAGGCTTTATTCCAAAACGCATTGAACAAAGAGAATGACATGGATCCCACCAATGTATTGTAATATGAAGGTTCTAAAATTTCTTCTCTAAACAAGTTGTAGTTAGCATTTGGCCCGATGGGCTGCTAAAAAGCACCACCAAATGAGGGGGACGAAGGAGTTATATGACCCTCACCATAAGGGATAACATTGAAGGGGACTGAAATGCCCCTAGTATACCCTTGCACGATAGTGTTTGAGATCCCTACCCCCAGACCCATGGTATATTAGGTGGAGTAGGTAAGGAATAAGTTTGAATCGAAGCTGGTCATCCCATATGAAAATGGAGGCCCCATCACACTTTGCATAAACAGAGTAGTGGTCGCAACTGATGATGGTATAGGACCACTACTCGAGGTAGAGGGAGTTGAGATCACTGTGGTCCAGACTGGAAAAGGTGGCTTAGGATGAGAGATACCCCCTATAGTAGTAGTCTAAGAGGGAGTGTGAGAAATCCCTGAAGAAGTAGCAACATTTTCTTTGATGGTTGCTTGTAAGAATATTTTTCACTCAGCAGGTGTCACCTTAGCGGGGATGGCTTATTCTAAGATTGGCACTGAAAATTCAGTGATCAGGGTGTTGTCTGGCTCGAGAGCTTCCGTTCCAAGGTCATAAACAACAGGTTCCTCCAGATTCGAATAATATCCTCTTGGAGTAGGCTCAGACATAGTTTGCTATGGCCCGATTTCTTTGAATAACCCTTGTTGGTCAAGTCTTTGTCGTAATGGTGGAGGGGGTGGATCTAAAGAAACTGGTGGAAAGCCCTGAAGTCTTCACGGCCAATAGATCTCTTGATCTTCCACTTTGTGAAAATATCAACGACACAGTAAGGCTTAACTAGCATTTAAAACCAAGAACGCACTCGAAAAATTCCTATAAGATAAATCAAGAAAACAATTATTTAGTAGGAAGAACAGTTACGCCAGCCAACACTAGAGAAACTTACTGGTGCAAGTGCAACTCGAACACGAAAGAAACCTCTGGGTATACTCTACAAAGTGTGACCCGACGTCTGCCCAAGGTACCGTGGTGTACCCCCGCAATCACCTGTGTAAGTCCATAGAATATGGGCAACTAAGTTTCCAGCTCACAAATAGTCACCAGGTAGGTACAATCGACAATCGGGAAGATCGCAATGAGAAGGACAATAAGTATGAAGCCTATCGAGGGTATCAAAAGAAAGTGGTCTAGAAGTCAACAGAGGATCTCGAATGGATTCAAGGTCCACAAATCTCTGTAGGAAAATGCATTCGGTAGAATTCCCACAATAGATCCTCAATATGTGTTCCCCACTATGTTTAGTCCAGCTTTAGAGGGGTTATCTCCAATGCCTTTCCCCACGCGACCTTGTGTTTATCCCCTATGTTAAAGGAGGGTCCTGGATAACTTTCACATCACTAGAATTTAACACTCCCTAACTTTGAATCTAATGTTTGTTTAATGGTCTTGAATAGTTTCCTCTACAACCTAATTCAAGTCCCTAACCCTAAACTAGTTGGTTGACCCTCAAAACATAAAAAGTCTAATTAATTTTAGATTTAGATTTCATTTTAATGGCCTGATTTAATCATGGTATATGATGATGAAACTAGTGATATTATAAGAGACGAAGAGAGGAGAAAAAGACAAAACTTTAAAGAAAAATTACTTCTAGTCAAATGTAAAGATTTACAACTAACTCTTTGTAACCAACCTTTTTTTAACTAACTTTTTTTCAAGATCTTTAAAAGTAAAACCTAAAACAAAATTCCACTTGACTACAAGATACTTATTTTTCAAGAAATCAGTAAAGAACTTTAAAAAAAAACTCTTTTTCCTATCTAGTAAAATAACTAACTCCAACTACTTTACCAATCTGAAAATGAAAAATCCTTTTTTTGAAATTGCTTCAAACAGAAAAAACTGAAATAAATCTTTTTTTTTCTCTTTTTTCAAAGAAAATGAAAGGCGTAAAAAGAACATAAATAAAAGACTAAAATAGATCTTCAACCGACTACAGATCGCAGGGAATCACTAAAGAAACCAAGCAGGCAGATCAATCATTCAAAAGACTTCCTTAAAACCCTTTCAGAAGTAAACACAAGGAACTTCAAAAAGACAAGTAAACTGAGTTCTAACCCAAGCTATGATTGTAAAAACAGAGACTTTGAACTATAATAGGAAACCCTGAGAAGTATAAACCTCAATCAAGAAAGAGGTTGGATGCCTCTTTTTCAAAACAAATCATGAACCAGAGACGTTATTGTTGCTTCAATATTCTGTGTACGTACGTGGGTTGTCTTAAAGAAGGGCGTGTACACCTCTATAATTCTTTAAAAAAAATAAAGAGACAGGTAGTCATATAGGGAAGGGATAAATGGTATGGCACCTAAAGGTGACCAAAATCCCTTAAAAGACTCAGAAGACTCAACAAAAACTTGAAAGGTAAAAAACCAATTAGACAACCCAAAATCCCCTAAAAAACCCTAGAGGCTTCCCTAGTATGGTTGCCAGTTCTACTAGTGGGAAAACCCCCCTATGACTACACTAGGGTTTAAAATGTAGGCAAATCAATTAACCATCTAAAACTCAATTAATTATCTAACTACCCCAAATATACCAAAACTCATATGAAGAAATAAATAAAAAGGATATTGGGTAACTATACCTTGAATCCCACGTCTAGTGATGACCTCCTTGTGCTTGGAAGTTATGTTGTTTACAAGCCTCCTCCCAGGGTTGACCTGCATCCAAATATTGACAAACAAATAAAAAAAATCATGATAGTCAATATACAAGTTAGGGTTATATGTTAGAATGTCAAAACACAAATCAATACAATCATTTAAGCCACCATCATATGGGCCGGGAAAAATAATTCTTTTATTAATAACACAATGATTATACCTTTACAATCAAATTCAGTTGTCATCCACGAACCTAGTTTGGGCTCCTCTTCACCATGCTCCAAGTGCACCTCTGTATAAGATTATCCTCTCAACCTTCTGATCTTTTCTTGGGAAGTGAATGGGTTCTGATGGAGGAAGAATGGGAAAATCAGGGAATGTTGAGGCAATTCTCACAAAAGGGGAAGCAATAACTTGGGCAAGGAGGGGATGTGAAATATGGCAGAGTTTGATTGTTCTTATGTCTATATGTGAAATGGGACCCAAAAAACTCTTTTTATATGCCAAAAATATGTTTTGTCACATGAAATTTTTAGAGTCCTGTGAGTTGGTGGTTTATACCTGAGTCTATGGTCATACCCTGTTTTTCTCTCTTTCGCAGGCCATGTCTTTAAATTTTCCCCTTCATCCGGAAAATTCATTTTTTTTTACCCCTTTTTGTTTAGGCACTCATCTCCTTTAATTCTATCACTAATCCTTCTATTTTCCCATCCCTCAACCAGACGTCCATATTCTTGATCATGAAGGCCATAACCATTGACACAAAGGGTGACATACAAAGCAACCCATTTTGGGCTTAAAAGAAGCAGGCAATTTAATCTTTCAGCGGGGGAGATTTTAGGAGTAGTTCGAATCAACGACTCATGGGCATTCAGAAGTTCAAAGTCGCGTAAAGTA
Organism: Picea engelmannii; assembly: GCA_009831015.1. Lineage (NCBI taxonomy): Eukaryota > Viridiplantae > Streptophyta > Pinopsida > Pinales > Pinaceae > Picea > Picea engelmannii. The sequence continues at coordinate 633,347 of ML779880.1, read as the reverse complement.
TAGCACCAGAGTAGAAGTTCAAAATACCATAGTCTCGAAGCGAGCATGAGCCATTGATCTTGAGGGGGACAGGTGGCATATGATCCAAGTGTTCGGAGAAATGAGCTTCAGGAGTTTCAAAGTGAGAAGTGCATAAAAATTCTGGAGAGTCGAAGCACAAACTCTCAAAGCAATCGTGGACCATTGATATCAAAATCAACAAGGATCCATTGATCTTAGCGGTAGTGCCTCCCCAAGGTCCCAAAGGCCCAAAGTGCCCGAAGTGTCGAAGTGGCCAAAGGCCTAGAGTGAATCTGAGTCGTTGATCAGCAATAGCCACATGTCATCAGATCCATAGCTTCGGGTGAAAACACAGAAGGAAAAATAAGTTTGAGATTTGATTTTCTTGGATTTTGGAGAGCCGGAGTGAATCTCGACCATCCAAATCCAAGAGCCACACATTGTCAGATCCCCAACTCCGGTGGATTTTCTTGGGGAAAGTAAATTTGACTATTGATAAGTCCAAATCCTGGAGCCATGAAGAGATCTCAGTCGTCGATCTCAGGAGGTCCACGTATCATCAGATCCATGGATTTGGGTAAAATCACTTGGAATTGAGTTTTGATTCTATCGGACGTTGGATACTCGAAGTGGATCTCGGTCATCCATTCAAGAAGACACGCATCATCATATCCATGGCTTTAGAAAAAAAACTTGGAAGCGCAAGTTTGAGTTTTGATTCTCTCGGAGCCCGGAGACCCATAGTGGATCTCGATCATCCAAATCAAAGAGTCGTGTGTCACCAAATCCATAGCTTTGGGTAAAAGTACAATAGGTAAATAGGAGCTATCCCCCGGGCCTTAGAGAGCCAAATGCATGTCACCTATCAACATATACATGTGACACCCTAATGGTTTTGACACATGGACCTCTTTTCAAGTATTCTAAGACACACCTCCAACCTATTTTCAAGTGACACATGCTACCTCTCCATCTGTAACACATCCACATGGTAATATCTTGATGCAAATCCCCTACCCCAGTGGGGTCCACGACCTCCCAGTCACTGGATCATCCTCTAACTCCGAGATGGAACAACTCTTTCAAGTCCTCACTAGAACCCTGTAAATCAGATCCACATGTCCTCTTGTTTAAAACTCACGTGTGAATACTCCATCATCAAGCATGAGCTCCCCCTTCACGTGATCATCCTTATGACCACGGCCTTACCCATAAGGTGTGTTTCACATTTCACGATTCAGGATTTCTCGAGGGAGAAATCCTCATCTCTTCAACCATTGAATTCCAAAAAGAGCTTAACAATGATTAACTTGTGCTTAAATCTCGGTCCATGTGAACCGTTTTCCGTGACCTCACGCTAAACCAAAAATCACTTTTCATAGATCGGGACTTGTACAGTCAAGTGTCCTATTCTTTTGTAACTTGAATCCCTGAATCCTGATTGGGGGCTCTAGCTAAGCACCAACCCTCTTCCCTTACTCCTCTTCCATATGACCACTATGTCGTGACCATGGCCTACAGCCAAGGGGTGTTTCATCTTTCGCGACTCGAGGAGTCATAGTGAAAATCACTTCTCTTACCCTTTGAATCCCCAACCTCCAATGGCTTAAGGTTCTCAGATCCTACCTCATGTGACCACGCCTTGTGACCACGCATCTACACCGAAAGGACTATCAAAGTTCACGGTTCGGAAAATCAGTGAACATGCTCTCCTACCTCTCGACTCCCAAAGTTTCGAGCTCCGAAAGGACCCCACGTTCTTTTAACGTCTCCCTTAGTGGATCACCATATGACCTAGTCCTGTGACCTAGGGTCAAACCTTGAGTGCGTCAGGGTTTCACACTTCAGGGTTTCACAAATTGTGAGACCAAAAGGTCCTTCACCTTCAGTTGCCTGAATGCCAAAACTCCAAAATCCTTTCACACTAGATTGACGATCTCCACTACCCCTTGACCAATGGTCAGGATCCTTCATCTTATTCTTCCTGAGGGACAGTTTGGATGATTTCATGGTTTTCCTTTTCGTGAATCCTCCACTCTTCTCCTCATGAGTTCCCCGGTGTTCAATTCCCTGGTCGATCAGATCTTAACACCACCTGTCCTCTCCACAATGGATGGTCTCGATTCTTTCAATGATTCTCCCAAACACCAACTACTCACCACGTGTCCCAAATCTTGATCTCTTCCCTACTTGACGGGTGTCTTCCATGAAATATGATGGTCGTTGGGATTTCGCAACACGTGAGTCCAAAGGAACTTCACCCTTGTTCCACCAGATGTTGAATGCCGAAATCCTCCTTTGGGCACAAGGCACTAAGGTTCGCACTGCTTCCACGGATCTGACGTCTATCGGAAGATCGACACTTCTCACCATCCGTTCAACTCCTTGCCATTCTTATAGATCCAATGGATATTGGCTCTCTGCATTCATATCTAACGGTTACTATGGTCTCCCCCCTGAGCTTCTACAACTTTTCTTCCCAGACTTAGGAAATATTCTAAGTGTCAAGGACTAAATCTTCAGTCCTTCTTCAGCTACATCTCTGTGAATGAAAACACACTCCCTCCTGATCTTCTTTTCCTTAAAGATTAGAACTCCTACGCACACCTTGCATTCAAGGATTTCAAATAACTCAGATTCAAAGGGATTTTCTTGAAAATAAAATACCTCACACCCTCCCAATGATCTTCTTTGTTGTTTCTTTGAACTTAGTCAACTCTAAGTTCTGTGCACTCCTTGTGCCTGGAATATCAAGTCTCCTTGTTCTTCTCTAAACCTCCCTCTCTGAATTGTTCCAAGATCTGGTTAACGCACACCTTGCATTAGGGAATGCACACCTTGCATACACGGTTCAGTAGAAAAAAAATTGAAACTTATCTAGTTTCATTATAGAATCATATAGTCATTCTCTCCACTCTCAACAGGAAATGAAAATGAAAATATGAACATCACATAGAATACAACACACTTTTCTTTAAATAGTAAATGAACACAGATATATGACAATCTCCTGTTTGGTCTATTCATTACTAAAAAACAAAAATTACATGGTGTTTCTGCTATTCTATTCTACTTTGTTCTATTCTACTCTATCCATCCTGATCTACTCTTACAATGAAAAAAAAAAACTTTCTAAGGACCGGCTCCCTGAGCTCTCTCGTCTTGTTCCTGAAATCTATCAATTCAGACTTAAAACTATTACCTACTCAATCCTATTACAATAACTTCTAATTACTATCAGACATAGTCAACACTCCATGTCTTCGATTTCTTACAGTCCTTAGAGACTTTAGAAACAAGTTACTATTTTAAAATTTGCTCAACAAAATATCTCAACAACCCAAATAAATTCTAAGTGAATGCTCAATTTGAATTTCTAGCTTTGCTGAAATGTCATTCTTCTCTCCTCCAGGTGGGCACTGATGACTGTGAAGGCGATGCTCCTGCATCATACTCCTCTAGTTAAAACTTTTCATGGACTCATGTCCATGAGCTCCTGCACTATCTTTCCATGCTTTAAAATATCAGGTTCTATGACCTGGCTTGCATCTTCCCTTGGATGATATTTCCACTTCACTGAGTACTTAGGATATGTTTTCCTCCTTGTTTTCTTTCCATCCCTCTGTTCAATGGTTTTCTCCATCTGAGGTATTTCTTCTGTGGGAAATTTATCTTCCCACTAAATCTATTTATGATCATCTACCTCTCCTGCTTCATTCCTTTGGTAAGGATATAGGTCTGCAACATTGAATATCTGTGATATCCCAATGTTGTCTAGCAACTCAATCTCATAAGCATTGGTTGCGAATTTTCTGAGAATTCTGCATGGCCCAATATTTTTCATCTTCAATTTGTTGTATGTTCCCCTTGGGAATCTCTCTTTTCTCAAATGAGATAAAACTTCATCACCAACTTCAAATTGAATTTCTCTTCTTCTCTGGTCAACTTTGCTCTTCTATTTCTGATTGTTTTCCTATAGCTGCTCTTTGACTCTGTCATGGAGTTTTTGCATTTTTGCTGGAAAATCCTCTGCTCCAATGCTTCTAAACTCATCTTGGCTCAAATCTCTTAATTTGACAATCCCTCTTGGTTGTATACCATACAAAATTTTGAATGGACTCTTCCCTGTGCTCCTGTTCACTGAATTGTTGAATGAAATTTTGCCTGTGCCAGAATTTGATCCCATTGTCTTCCTTGCTCAGTGACTAAACTCCTCAGTAGGCTTCCCAAACTTCTATTTACTGCTTTAGTTTTTCCATCTATCTGAGGGTGATATGATGAACTAAATGATAAGTTCATCCCCATTCTTTTCATAGAGTCCTCCAAAAATTTCCCACAAATTTGGTGTCCCTATCTAAAACTATGCTCCTCGACAATCCATGTAGTCTTACTACTTCTTTGAAAAACAAATTGGCGATGTGTGTGGCATCGCTTGTCTTCTACCATGGTATGAAATGTGCCATTTTTGAGAATCTGTCCACCACAACAAATATGGAATCACTTCCACTCTGAGTTCTAGGCAATCCCAAAACAAAATCCATGCTGATTGCATCCCACGGTCTCTCTGGAATTAGAAATGGCTGATACAAACTAGTATTTTGCTGTCTTCCCTTTGCATACTGACAAAATCTGCATTTTTTCATGAACTTCTTCACGTCTTCTCTCATGCTCGGCCAATAATACGAATTGTGCAAACGTCTTGTTGTGACCAAAGTGTCCAGCTAAACCTCCACTATGTTTTTCTTTTAGTAGGTTGTCTCTCATTGAGCACTTTGGAATACATAATTGGCTCCCCTTGAACAGTAATCCATCTTGAATTAAATATTCAGTCCATGGGATTCTATCTCCCAATAAAGGATTCTTGCATGCCTCATATGCTCCCTTGAAATCTACATATTCTATATACATCTCCTTGGGGTGTTCGAACCCCAATGTCTCCACTTGGAATTCCTGTACAATCAAACTTATTCTGCTCAAAGAATCTGCAACTTTGTTAGCAGTTCCAACAATGTGTTTAATAACAAAAGTAAAATTCAGCATGAATTCTACCCATTTTGCATGTTTTTGATTCAACTTTTCTTTCCTAGTAATAAATTGCAAAGCATGATTATCACTATACAAGACAAATTCTTTAGGAATTAAATAATGTCTCCATTTTTTTAAAGCTTGAATCACTGCATAAAATTCCTTGTCATACGTGGAATACTTTTTATTAGCGTCATTTAGTTTCTCACTGAAATAAGCAACTAGCTTATTGCCCTGGCTCAAGACTGCTCCAGTAGCTAATCCACTTGCGTCACATCTCACCTGAAATGTTTTTCCAAAATTTGGTAGGACCGAAATTGGTTTCTCTGTGATCTTCTCTTTCTACAATTTGAAACCTTTTTTAGCTTCCTCTGTCCAACTAAAGGACTTGTGTTTCTTCTTCACAGTATCCAACATGGGTGCACATATGCCACTGAAATTTATGATAAATTTCCTATAAAAGATCACTAACCCATGAAAACTTCGTACTTCAAACAGACTGCTTGGTGATGGCCATTCTCTAATTTCTCTCACCTTCTCAGGGTCAATCTTCAATTCATTCGAAGAGATTACGAATCCCAAATATATGAGCTCCTTCTTCATAAAAGAACATTTCTTTAGATTTATCAGCAATTTCTCTCGCTGTAACCTTTCCATCGTTGCAGTTAAATGTCTTGAGTGTTCTCCTTTTGTTTTGTTGAAGATTAGTATGTCATTTAGATATACTATGAAATTTTTTCCAATTAATTCTTTCAACACTTCATTCATCAATCTCATTAATGTGCTTGGTTCATTTGTCAACCCAAATGACATGACCAACCATTCAAATAATCCTTCATTCATATTGAATGTTGTTTCCCATTTATCTCCTTCTCTCATTCTTATTATCCACTCTTCAAGTTTATCTTGGAAAAATAGCTTGTGCCACTCAGGCAATCCATCAAATCATCCATCCTTGGTAAAGGAAATTTTTACCTAATGGTTATCTTGTTGATGGCTCGAGAATATGTGCACATTCTCCATCCTCCATCTTTCTTTGGGCTTAATACATTCAGTACTGCACATGGGCTTAGGATTTCCCTGACTAACCCTTTATCCAACAACTCCTGGAATTGATTCTTGACTTCCTCATTCTCTCTAGGTGTCAACCTATAATCTTCTTTGTTCAGAAAACTAGCTCCTAGAATAAGGTCAATGTGATGGCTTATGCTCCTCATGGGTGGTAATGAGTGTGGTAACTCATCTACAACTATATCAGCAAAGTTCTCTAACATTTCTTGGATTTCTATAGGAAAATATTCTACATAAGTATTTGTAAGGATCACTCTAGGCTTCCTCACAACAACAAAATGCATCTCTCTCTCTTCCTTGACCTCCTTTAAGAGCTCCTTCCCACTCATGAGAAGTATGCTTGAACTAGCTTCTGCCTTCTCCTTGTCTACTATGGGTAACAACATATGTGTCCTACCATTCTTTTCTAGGGTATAACTATTCTTCCTCTCATCATGAATAACCTTTCATTCATATTGCCATGATATTCCCAATAAAATATGACAAACATCCATAGGGATTACATCACACAATATTTCATCTTTCTAACCTCCTATTTTAAACTCAACTTGGCATTGTTGACTTACCATAACTTGATGTCCTTTCTACAACTACGATACTTTGTATGGCCTTGGATGTGCAGTTGTCTTCAACTCTATCTTTTCCACCATCTTTGTGGATACTAGATTATCCATGCTTCCACTGTCTATGATCACCTTACAAACCCTGTCTTTCATCTTGCAAGCAATTTTGAACATGATTGTTTGTTGAACTGGTTCTTTTGGTTCCTTCTCTGGTTTGAGAAGAACTTTCCTCATCATGAGGTTTCTTCCTCCTTCTGTGGTCTCTGCTTCCACATGCTTCTTTTCTTTGGCAATGTGTGATTCTCCGCCTTCTCTTTTTCTATCTGGACATTCCCAAGATTTGTACCCTTCCTTTCCATAGGTATAGCATTTAACTATGCCTCCTCTGGCTCTTCCTCTTCCTCTACCTCTGGGAAAATAACTTTGTCCACCATGTTGTCCTTCTTTAGAGCTTCCTCCCTATTGTGGGGTATTATACCCTACGGACTAACAAGCTAGGGCTTTAAACTTGTACGCAGATCATGACCCTTAAGACTTAACTTTTAACCTTCTACCCAAAATCTCAACCCCTTTTCTCATGCAAACATGGGAAGAATCAACTGACCTTTTTATCGACGGTTGAAGTAGATCCTCCATTGAGCCTTTATCTCCTTGCTGTTGCTGCTCCTTCCACAAAGCTTCCTGCAATCAAGACAAAACTACGCATGCATGCTACTGATCTACTAGAGGGTTAGAGATAAAACATAAATCAAATAACATAGATGAGACTCATGTATTAGGGACGGGAAAAGTATCCTTTTCATTAATCTCAATATGAATCAACTTACAATGATTTTAGAGATCGACCACCATTCCTCGATCCTGATCCTGGGCTCCTTCTCTTCTTTGTCCTCCAACTTCTTTGCTTGAATTTCTCCTAAAGCTTGAGGAAAGGCTAAAGGGTTGGGACAATAATGGACTTGGAAATTTGGTAGAGTTTCTTTGCTATGATTTTTCCTCCTTTGAATAGTACCCCTACCCCTCCTTTTATAGGCTAGAAGGAGCTAGGGTTTTAGGCGAACTCTTGGCCATGCATGGCTGAGAGTTCCAGTTAACTGACAAAAAGCTCTTCGTCCCAGCGGAAACTTTCCTGATTTTTTTCTTTGTCAGGTAAACCCGGGCTGTAGTGGGCCAGCCAGCGTTCACACGCGTGTTGTAGAAGGCCTGCCAGCGTCCCAACGTGCCCAGTGCTAGGTTAGGGCGCGGGTTACTTGATTTAGGAGGTTTTTGAAGAGTTTGTTCAGCATGGCTTAGGCAAAGAAAGGAAATGAGTAGGCCTGATGCCAGGTAAGCAGGGATAGTGCAATTTAGGGTTATAACAGATGCCCCCTAATGTGTGAGGTCAGAAGAGCATCTGATGGCCGAAATATATTACCAATTATTTAACACTCTGTACTGATATGCTGAATGAGTGAGCCCAGGAATCAGGAATCGGGAAGTGTCGTTCGCAAAAAATATCAAATGTCTCACAGAGGCGGGCATACCCATGCTCGGGATAAATCAGAACCATGGCTACCAATCAAATACACTGTAGATCCATGTCAAATAACTATAAAGAGTAGCCGCGAACAATACATAACGGAGCTACATCTTCTAATCAGAAAGATATACATATGAAGTATCCATCTCTCAGAAGTTGATTCGGCCTGATGGCTGTACTTCAGAGCTCAAGCAACGAATTCAAAGTCTTCTAAAACTTGGGTAGGAGCGTAATATGAGTGTACGACTGCACTACCCAGAGGTCTTCGACGACTCATTGGTTACAGACTTGATAATCTTGATGATCGGACTGAAGGATTCAGTGATTTCAAACAAAGACTTGATTGGACGTTCAGGATGGCCGGGTATGCGGACAAGAGACATATTGCAGAGTGGCCGACTCAGGCTAAGTAACAAACTTCCCTTGGAAAATAGCACGACAATTGATAAGACTCAGGCAACATATTTGTTAATAATAAGTCTACGAAGCAGGAGGCAACGCAAACTCTCCATATGTTTGGAAGAGTAACCAAACGGTGGAGGACACAACTCAATATAGCGAGCAAGGCTACCTAAGGTCATACTAAATCCCAAAGTTTGATGAATCAAATGGACAGATGTGCTTTATCCAAGGGCGACTCATAATGCTGCCAATAAAGAAAATACTTTTCCCATCCTCTTTTTGGGGTATATTTGATTTTTTTTTGTTCTTTTTGTTGATTTGGAAAAAGAATAAAGGAATATTACGTTACAGTGGAGGAACCAGCACAACAAACATACAAGCTCAAGGCACAAGGGCTAGACTGATGTTCTAGGAAATGATACTCGGGAAAAATCCTCCAGTGGCCAAAGGTGTTAAGATGCAAAAGCAAATTGTTACTTAGACTGATGGGTAAAGGATGCAAATACGGTTGATAGAACACACAATGGTAACGTCCTTCGATGTAAGTTTAACGAGCCCAGAGAAGGGAAGCTCGGTGATTTTTCATGTTTAGAGAGTCTGAAAAAACATAAAAGGAAACTCCATTGGGGTACCTTTTTCATCAATAGT
>ML779880.1:595036-611717 GCA_009831015.1 Picea engelmannii | reverse complement strand
CTTGAATTTCTCCTAAAGCTTGAGGAAAGGCTAAAGGGTTGGGACAATAATGGACTTGGCAATTTGGCAGAGTTTCTTTGCTATGATTTTTCCTCCTTTGAATAGTACCCCTACCCCTCCTTTTATAGGCTAGAAGGAGCTAGGTTTTTAGGCGAACTCTCGGCCATGCATGGCTGAGAGTTCCAGTTAACTGACAAAAATCTCTTCATCCCGGCGGAAACTTTCCTGATTTTTTTCTTTGTCAGGTAAAAGCGGGATGTAGTGGGCCAGCCAGCGTTCACACGCATGTTGCAGAAGGCCTTCCAGCGTCCCAATGCACCCAGTGCTAGGTTAGGGCGTGGGTTACTTGATTTAGGAGGTTTTTGAAGAGTTTGTTCAGCATGGCTTAGGCAAAGAAAGGCAATGAGTAGGCCTGATACCAGGTAAGCAGGGATAGTGTAATTTAGGGTTATAACACTCCCTTCTGTTGGTGGATATGTTTGTTATCATCTTCCAGCTTTGACTTATAGAACTTCTCCCTGCTGGTTCCTTTGCCTCGGCTTGAATTTCCGCCTCTACTTCATTGACTTTGCCTCCTGGCTAATTTTTACTCAGCTTTCAAGGTTGCTTGACAAGCATCCTAAACTGTACGGACAGACATCATGATGATCTCTTCTTGGATTTCATATCTCAGCCCATTGATATATTTGGTTGTCTTCTCATCTTCATTCTCCTTCTGTCCATCCCTGATGTTTAGTCTGTAGAACTCTTCAGTGTACTCCTTCACTGATAAGCCTCTCTATTTCAGGTTCTGCAACCTCCTATAAAGATTGATCTGGTAATCCTTTGGGATAAATTTATCTTTTGGCTTAGATACCATCCTATCCTAGATTTTAATTTTCTACTTACCATTTCTTCTACATTTGACTTACATTTCATCCCACCATAATGTTGTGTGACCCTTCAATCTTGTCACTTCATTCTTCACCATTTTGTCCTCTTCGATATCTTCATAATCGAAATGCTTATCCATGGCGCGTATCCAATCTATCAATTCTTCAACTTCCAGATTACCTCCGTACACAGGTACTTCTATCCTTTCTCTGGCCCTAATCTTTGAAACAACTTTTATCAAGTGGTGTTGTGCAACATCCTCTGTCACATTTTCTCCAACTTTGGTCTCTTCTTCACTCTCAGCTTCATTGACAACACCAGTATCTGGTGCCCTTATCTGTTTTGTTTCCATGGCATCCAACCTTATTCTGAGTCACCTCATTTCTTCTTCCATATCTGTGTTTTCTCTACGCCTTCTTGGCAGCATGACTTCACTATGTCACCTCCCAACAGAGTGAAATTCCCACGAAGGATATCAACCTTCCTCTCTTCTTCTTTTGTCTGTTGTTTTGCAAACAAACTTAAAAGATTTTTCTTTGGCTATGATACCACCTAATGAAAACCCCCTACACCAGTGGGGTCCATGACCTCCCGGTCACTGGATCATCCTCTAACTCGGAGCTGGAACAACTCTTTTGGGTCCTGACTAGAACCCTATAAATCAGATCCACAGGTCCTCTTGTTTAGAACTCGCGTGTGAAGAATCCAACATCAAGCACGAGCTCCCCCTTCATGTGATCGTCCTTATGACCATGGCCTTACCCATAATGTGTGTTTCACATTTTATGATTTAGGATTTCTCAAGGGAGAAATCCTCATCTCTTCAACCACCGAATGCCAAAAATAGATTAACGATGATTAACCTGTGCTTAAATCTTGGTCCATGCGACCATTCGCTGTGACCTCAACTTTTGTCTTTCTTTTTCAACTTGAATCCCTGAATCCTGATTGGGGGACCTAGCTAAGCGCTAGAACTCTTCCCTTACTCCTATTCCATATGACCACTATGCCATGACCATGGCCTACACCTAAGGGATGTTTCGGCTTTTGGGACTCGAGGAGTCATGGTGCAAAGAACTTCTCTTACCCTTTGAATCCTTGACCTTCGACGGCTTAAGGTTCTCAGCTCCTACCTCATGTGACCATGCCCCATGACCATGCGTCTACACCAAAAGGTCTATCGAAGTTTGCAGTTCGGAAAACTAATGAACATGCTCTCCTACCTCTCGACTCCTGAAGTTCTGAACTTCGAAAGGACCCCACATTCTTTTAATGCCTCCCTTAGTGGATCACCATATGACATGGTCCTGTGACCTAGGTTCAAACCTTGAGCGCGTTGGGGTTTCGCACTTTAGGGTTTCACAATTTGTGAGACCAAAAGGTCCTGCACCTTCAGTTCCCCGAATGTCGAAACTCTAAAATCCTTTCACATTGGATCGACGATCTCCACTGCCCCTTGACCAATAGTCAGAATCCTTTTTCTTATTCTTCTCGAGGGATGGTTTGGATGATTTCATGGTTTTCCTTTTCGTGAATCCTATGCTCTTCTCCTCATGAGTTTCCCAGTGTTCAATTCCCCAGTTGATCAAATCTTGTTGCCACCTGTCCTCTCCATGATGGATAGTATTGATTCTTTTGGTGATTCTCCCACACAAAGACTACTCACCACGTGTCCCAACTCTCGATCTCTTCCCTACTTGATGGGTGTCTTACGTGAAATCTGACGGTCGTCGGAATTTTGCAACATGTGAGTCCAAAGGAAATTCACCCTTGTTCCACCAAATGCCGAATGCCGAAATCCTCCTTTGGGCACACGGATCTAAGGTTCATGCTGTTTCCATAGATCTGACGGCTATTGGAATATCGACACTTCCTCTCGAAGTATTTCCACTGTCCATTCAACTCCTCACCATTCTTCTAGATCCAATGGCTCTTGGCTCTCTGCATTCAGATCTAACGGTTACTATGGTCTCCCCCTTAATCTTTTGTGACTTTTCTTCCCAGACTTAGGAAATATTCTAAGTGTCAAGGACTAAATCTTCAATCCTTCTTCAGCTGGATCTCTGTGAACAAAAACACACTCCCTCCTGAGCTTCTTCTCCTTAAATATTCGAACTCCTACACACACCTTGCATTTGAGTATTTTGAATAACTCAGATTCGAAGGGATTTTCTTGAAAAGAAAATACCTCATGCCCTCTCGGCATTCTTCTTTGTTGTTTCTTTGAAGTTAGTCAGCTCTAAGTTCTATGCACTCCTTTCACCTAGAATATCAAGTCTCCTTGTTCTTCTTTGATCCTCCCTCTCTGAACCGTTATGAGATCCAGTTAACGCACACCTTGTTTTAGGGAATGCACACCTTTCATACATGGTTCAGTAGAAAAACAACTAAAACTTATCCAATTTCCTTATAGAATCATACAATCATTCTCTCCACTCTCAACAGGAAATGAAAATGAAAATATGAACATCACACAGAATACAACACAATTTTCTTTAAACAGTAAATGAACACAGATATATGACAATCTCTTGTCTATTCTATTCATTACTAAAAAATGAAAATTACATGGTGGTCCTGCTATTCTGTTCTACTTTGTTCTATTCTACTCTATCCATACTAATCTACTCTTACAATGAAAAAAATAACTTTCTAAGGACCGGCTCCCTAAGCTCTCTTGTCTTGTTCCTGAAATCTATTAATTCATACTTAAAACTATTACCTACTTAGTCCTATTACGATAACTGCTAATTACTATCAGACATATTCAACACTCAGTGTCTGCAATTTCTTACAGTCCTTAGATAATTTAGAAACAAGTTACGATTTTAAAATTTAGAAACAGTCCTTAGATTTTAAAATTTGCTCAAAAAAATATCTCAACAACCCAAATAAATTCTGAGTTAATGCTCAATTTGAATTTCTGGCTTTGTTGAAATGTCACTCTTCTCTCCTCTGTGTGTGCGCTGATGACTATGAAGGTGATGCTCCTACATCACATCTTGCCTCCACGTCAGATCATCCTCCATAGGTGTTATTGTTTAGTGCTGAAAGTAGTGCCCCACCCAAAAGCACACTTTTGGTAGACCCTAAAGTTGGTGGGAGAGTAAGATTGGTGGTGGTGCCAAATATATCTAGTGTACCCAGATCTCAGATCGTGACCAGATCAACAACCATAGTCTATTGCGGGGACGCAAAAAGCTCGAGCGATATTTTTCTTGAGCGGTCCCTCAATGGAAACCATGGTATGGAGAAAATATTGTGTGGTGAAATGTGATGGATTACGGGCCCAAAAGCAGTCTGAACCCAAACCACCTCTGAGTGGCCTTGCAACTACATGTGTATATGGCATCCTATCCGAGATCAACAAGTGATGGCGCCCTTGAGCATTAAATCTCATTCAATCTCCAAGGAAAATAAGTTAATGGAAGGTAGGTTTGGTGGTTGAAACCTTGGCTCACCCCATAAATGGAAGGCATGGAAGGCCTGACCATGGGGACTGAACCGTCAACCCGTGGTACCCCTATGAGCGAATTTTCCTATAGACCCATGTTGATCTGAGCTTGCGTCTAACAAAAGAAATCACCGATGCAAATATTTGATTGTAGTGATCAAATCAGACTCTTGATAGTCGGGGACTATTCTGAGTATAAATAGATATTTTTTATATTTTTTTAGTGTGGTCAATTGGTTGAGTAGAGCTCCCTATTTTGTAATGTTTTGATGCAAGAAATGTTCTCTGGTTATGTATCGGATTTGAGACTTTAAGATTAATAGAAGTCACCCTCTTTTCACCTCTTTGTAAAAAACCATGCTAAAACACTTGGGCATGGAGGATCCAGTCGAGGGTTGTTATGTTGTTGTAATGTAGGTTTGATTATAGTGGCATCATGACTAGTTTTAGTCATCTCCCTTGTTATATTTTTCCCTATTACACTGAATGGCTCAGGAATGGAGGATCCAGTCGATTGTTTGTAGCTGCATGGTGATGTAGGTTTGATCATTGTGTTGTTATGACTATGTTGTTTGGACATATTTCAGTGTCTAAAACTTGAGCTTAAGAGTGATCTTGAGTTTGAGTTTTTCTTCTCCAAGCTGCTTGAAGGCCTGATGCCCATAACAATATTCTCCACCTTTCTTACTAAGTCTTCCCTCTTCTCACACTTAAACTCAATTCATTGATTGAAGTTAGTTGTGGCCCTCATTTCCCTGTGAATTTCTTTCCCGGTTATGTGTTGAACATCATTCATATATTGAGTTTTGTCCATTGACCTCCACTCATATAAAAACCAACATCCACCAAAAAACCTAATGGGTACTGGGCTTATCCTCCCGCAATCTGAGGGTGACTTTCAGTGCTAATAGTATGGTTATTCGGTTGGGTGATGAGCTATAGTTGATGGATTAGTTAAGAAACCTCCAATAGCCCATCAATTTCAACAAATTCCTTGCAACTTTTTATTTTTTGCAACTTTTGCAAGTATACGCGGGTTGTAATGGTGCAACATACGTATGTACATGAGTTGTAGTGATGAGACAAGCATATGTATTCGGGAAGTAATGGTGCAGGGCACGTACATCTTCTAAAAAATGGTTTTTTAAGAAGAGAAACTCAACAGTGCTTTGGAAAAACATGCAAGTAAGACGACCAAGGTATGCATGTGTAGAGAAATTTAGGGTTATAACATTGACAAAAACGTTCCTTTGCTCCAGATAATGTTTAAAATGAACTCTTTGAGAGGGATAATATAATCATTTGCAAATCCTGGTTTAATGTGTTTTAATAGGAGATCTCCTTGAGCCCTTCGCTTATTAATGACAATATTTACGAAACATGCAAAATGAGTTGTTATCATTAAAACATACTAAATGCATATTGGGAAATGCATGAAGGTGGTGGGGATGGATGAGAGCAAAATAGGATTTGAGATTTTTGAGAACCCAGGAACCCAAGAACCTAAGAACTTGTGATTGTAGAAGGTTGAAAAAAGACTAAGCATTGAAACGTGGCTGATCAGGCTTAACATAGGAGATATGAGATACTTAGGAGTTTCCGGGGGGGGGGTGAGGCATCGAATTTTCAAAATGTAGATTGCGGATCATTTGGATACAAAACATATATAACAGAACAGGGTATATGAAAGCTTGACCCTGCCAACCCGGGAACCCGGGATTGCGAAATCAACTAAGTATAGGATAGCATGATGATCGATCATACTCATGATGTGAGGGTATGGATGGAGATGAGGATCCGCAAGTCCACCAACCTGGGAACCCATGAACCCGTTGTTTTGGAAAAAAGACTAAGTATAATAACTAGAAAGGGAGAATAGAAGGGAAAAAGGAAATGTGGAAAATAGGTAAGTATAGAAGAGGGAAAAGAAAGGGAGAAAAGAATTTGGGAAATTAGAAAAGGGGAGGGAAATTTTGGAAGCAAGAATTGATCTCAACAACATTTCTTGTACTTATCGTTCTTTATTTTCTTAAACTAATGAATGAGAGAAATATGTTTTCTTATTTTGTAGATGTTTTTGATCGATGCATAGATCATTTTTACTATATTTACCTTGATACTTCATCCTTAAACAACTTATTTGTTACCTATTTTTTTTTAATGTAATTTTTAATTATACTCATGTGGCAGGATTAGAGCTATGAAAATAATGAATACAATATTAATATCCATGAACTCCCACCAACTCCCATGAGTGTATCATCCCATAAAGTTATAAAATGTAAATTTTATGATAATCGCAGTCATTAAGAATGATTTTTCTAATTATTTGTCTTAAATAACTTGCAAATATTAACTATCATACCCTCAAAGCAGGAGAAGGGAAACATTGAAGTGAATTAGGGTGGTTATGTTTATCAAAGAACATGGGATTTTTTTGGGATATTAAATGAATATTTTAAAATTTCTTCTAATGGGGGTAAACATGAGTGGACATATAATGGGAGGATGTGATGTTAAAGGTCATGAAATACTTTTTCATCACTAAATCAACCTCAATTGATGTTTCTAATCTCTCAAGTACTATTGGAATATAATGAAATGAATGGTTGTTGTTGTGTATCAGAGCATTGTTGACGTTTGAATCCATTAGGAATGAAATGACAACCTCATAAGGATACAAATCCCCCTACATTTTTATAGAGGTGGTACTCCTCTTTGGATAAAAGATATACATTGAATATCTTGAGTTAGGAGAATGCTTAGGTAGAAAACTGTATGTATTTATTGCTTGTATTTATTCAATAAAATGGTTCTTCAATAACCTGATCTTATCTTTATGTGTAGAAAGAAGTCTTTTAACAATAGAAACAATTGAAGGAGGGCTTCAATATCATAATTTCTTTGTGCTCCACATCAATTATACAATTTTCTTAATCACATGCAAATACATCCATATCTTCTTCATGATAAACAAAAGAAGAATACTTTGATCATCTCAAATAATTTTAAAAGAGCATTACTTTTAATATCAAAAGTGAATTTGATAGATCAATTTCAAATATCTCGTACTTAAGACTCAAAGTTACAAGATACAATTGAAATCAACCCCAAAGTAGTTATTTGTGGAGCTTCATTCATGAAAGATGTTCTTCATTACAAAGTCTCTGAAAACCATATATATGGTTGTAAATACTCCATTACCATATAATAAAAGTCTTTTTAAGAATACAAGAAGAACAATGAAGACTCAACCCCATGATTGGTTCAAAAATAACAACATGAAACCATGAGAAATCAATGTAGAAGAAGAAAAAGAATGGAGAAGATGGATATTTCTCTTTGTTCATAAGAAAATTTGCTGCATATTGATGGTTGTGTTTTTTTCTTCTTTTGATCTTCTTCCCCTGCCCCGTTGAATAATTCTGATTTTGGAACCATTGATGAAGTCCTTCTTTTTTTAAAATTTTCCCTTCTTAAAATTCCCCTACAATATTCTTCTTGAATTATTCTCTTTAATTAAGGCCTCATTAAGTCCTCATTGATGAACTTACATCATAAATATCTACATCTTTCAAATGGATCCCTTTCTGTTTTTAATATAAATAAATAAATAAACTATTATTTTAAAACAAATTAATTAATTTCCCTTTTAAAGAGGGGGGTTGTTTTTTACTTTTATGGATATTATAATCAACTTTTCATCCATTTAAATCACTTCATATGTGATATTTATTTTCTTATCTTTCTAACGATATGAATTTTGTCCAAATTTGACTCCCAGATCTCAAGATATGAGCTCGTGAAGTTGAGTTGTCAAACATATCCATCAAAAACGAAGTTGACTAATATTTCAATTTTATAGAAAATTATAGACACTTTTAGTCCTTGAATCCTATACCATCATCTTCATCATCGAAATACCTTTCCAACGGTATAAAATTTGCACAATTTTGTCGCCTGGAGCTCAAGTTATGCCCTTTGCAAAATCGTGAATCAACAACCATAGATTAAGTTTGATGGGGAAATCATGGCCCTTGGATTGAATTTAGACCTCCTTTGTTAAAATTTCAACTTTCCCTTCAAAACATTATCCCACATGCATAGGATTTTGGAATTCTAAGTGTATATATTGAAGAATGTAACATACACTTAATAAGAAACAAATGAGAGAAGACTATAGAGATTTGAGTATTCAAGCCCTTAGAAAATTGATTAATTAATTAATATTGTGAACAATCATTTATCATCCACCTCATTCCCAGTTAATTCCCAGTGGCATCCTCCTCGTAATATCCTAGTCATCATCCACATATTTTCCTTGTGTGCCTGTATGATAGGTCACCATGAGAATTCCCAGTGGCATCCTCCTCGTAATATCCTAGTCATCATCCACATATTTTCCTTGTGTGCCTGTATGATAGGTCACCATGAGCTTCCACATGTCACCGCCCGATTGGTTACCATGTGTCATGATTTCACTTTAGTCCATGTGTCACCAATGCTTAGCTACCATGTTTCTTCCATGTGTCACTAGGAGATGTGCCCATATAACTTAGGATAAGAGAAAAATTATAAAAATAATATAGGTACATAGTATATAGTATATGAAGTGAACCCGTCGAGTGGTGGAGATGAGGTAAATAATAATAAATATAACTAAGTKCTTGGAAAGTATATAATAGAAATATGTGAAATATGGAAAGAAATATGGTTAATATGAAAAAGAAAAATGAAATGAAATATGACATATGGGAAAAGAAAAAAGGGAAAGGGAAAGGGAAATATGGAAAGAAATATGTGAAATATGGAAACAAATTTGGTTAATATGGAAAAGAAAAATGAAATGAAATATGACATATGGGAAAAGAAAAAATGAAAATGAAAATAAGAAAAAGGAAATGGAAAATGATATTCCATGTGTCACTTGGAGATGTGCTCATATAACTTAGGATAAGAGAAAAATTATAAAAATAATATGGGTACATAGTATATAGTATATGAAGTGAACCCCCCAAGTGGTGGAGATGAGGTAAATAATAATAAATATAACTAAGTGCTTGGAAAGTATATAATAGAAATATGTGAAATATGGAAAGAAATATGGTTAATATGAAAAAGAAAAATGAAATGAAATATGACATATGGGAAAAGAAAAAAGGGAAAGGGAAATAAGAAAAAGGAAATGGAAAAAGATATATAATGGAATTGAAAATGGAAAATGTAAATAAAAAAAATGGGAGACGAGGTAAATAATAATATATATATAACTAAGTGCTTGGAAAGTATATAATAGAAATATGTGAAATATGGAAAGAAATGTGATTAATATGGAAACGAAAAATGAAATGAAATATGACATATGAGAAAAGAAAAAAGGAAAAGGGAAATAAGAAAAAGGAAATGGAAAATGATATTCCATGTGTCACTTGGAGATGTGCCCATATAACTTAGGATAAGAGAAAAATTATAAAAATAATATGGGTACGTAGTATATAGTATATGAAGTGAACCCCCAAGTGGTGGAGATGAGGTAAATAATAATAAATATAACTAAGTTCTTGGAAAGTATATAATAGAAATATGTGAAATATGGTTAATATGGAAAAGAAAAATGAAATGAAATATAACATATGGGAAAAGAAAAAAGGGAAAGGGAAAGGGAAATAAGAAAAAGGAAATGGAAAAAGATATATAATGGAATTGAAAATGGAAAAAGTAAATAAAAAAAATGGGAGATGAGGTAAATAATAATAAATATAACTAAGTGCTTGGAAAGTATATAATAGAAATATGTGAAATATGGTTAATATGGAAATGAAAAATAAAATGAAATATGACATATGGGAAAAGAAAAAAGGAAAAGGGAAATAGGAAAAAGGAAATGGAAAATGATATATAATGGAATTGAAAATGGAAAAAGTAAATAAAAGAAAAGGAAAAAAGAATGTGAGTGTGTAAAAGGTTAATTAATGAAAGGGGAATAAGGATTGAAATAGGGAAAAAATGGTTAAGTATAGAAAATGTAGTAAGAGAGTTGAGTGGAAGAGTGAAAGGGGAATAAGGATTGAAATAGGGAAAAAATGGTTAAGTATAGAAAATGTAGTAAGAGAGTTGAGTGGAAGAGAGAAAATGGTTAAGTATGAGGGAAAATATGAGAGTAACGAGGCAATGGGAAAAATGACTAAGTATAGAATGAACGCATGAAGAGAGGTGAAGGGAATGGGGAGGAGAGGAGAACATGACAATTAGAAAATTTCTTTATATTTCATTTTGTAATATCTTTTTTAATGAACTTCTAGACAAAATTATGCATATCTTGGTCATAGAGACTTAGATTTTGATTCCACAAAATGAGTAGAGAAGCTCATACTAAGGGCTATGCAATAAACTTATAAGATTTCAAAAACATTTTTCTTCCGATATAATTTTTTTTATCATTCCAAGAGGGGGAAAATATAGATGACCAATTTTTGGTCAACATGCATTTTTGTTGGTCATTGGTACAATTCAATTAGATGCTAGAAACCACTAGTTTAGATGAGATCCATAGTCCAAAGTGCATGAGAGTTTCATCACCTCAACAATTTTGTTATGCACCATTTACTTAAGATATCAGAATAAATCATAATTACACATCATGTAGACCAATGTGAGTGTGGATCACAAATCTAATACATATAAGAGAGATTAGTTATGCAATAACTCCTTAAAGAATAGGGTAACCTCCTCCAATTATCCAAATACATTCATAAATCACAATTCACATGTCTCAATAATGAATACTTGATCCCTATATATACCTATTCACACACTACAAATGAGGCCTTTATACTATTAGGAAAACCCTACTAGAGATACATTTACACATTACATATACATGTGTACCCATATATTCCTCCCCTTGGGGTCATATCGTATACATTTAACCCCATATATGCCCCCCTTGGGTCATAACATAGTACTCTCCTTCAAAAATTTGTGTCCTTAAAGATTTGCAAGTAAAGGCTTCACACATGATGAAACCAAGTAATATGAGTCTCTTATGTTCTTTCTTTCTTCATTCCATAGAATTTGATCCATCCATACAAAATCAATTATTTATGGTCTTTATCCTTGGTGGCTATTTTTTGTATAATTTTCTTTCCTTTCATTCCATATATTATTGTTGTAACTTCTCTAGTTTGTAATGGTTATTGGTCTCTTATAATTTCTTGTTGAAGAGTGGTTTTGTGATGCCTTGTTCCATGAATGTTGACAAGTATTCCATCGTCTTCCTTGATAATGTTGATATTGACCTTCTTGTCTTCCTTGAAATCTTTCTTGGTAATGAGGGTGTCGATATGGTTTCAAATTTGATGGTTTTCCTTCACTATGCACATGCATTTAATCTATATTATTTTTAGATACAATGGTATCATTTGTCCTCTTTTATTGGTCTTTGATTACTCTATCCTCGGAGATAATACCATCATATTTAACATGTACATTCTCTAGATGAAGTTCAAATTCTTCAATAATTTTTTAGTGACCTTGAATATTGTTCTCCTTTTGAAGCTGCAATGTGATCCCATCTATCAAATTCTAATGACCTTCTTCAATTCTAGATTGATTTTTAGATTTTACCTCATCGATATTTAGGGGTTCCTCAACCTTATTATAAATTTCCTCTTCAATTATTTTTATAGTTTCTTCATATAATATCCTTTCTTTTTCTTGATTTTGACAATGCTTCGTTTCTTCTTTGAATCTCTTTAACCTCATCCAATAGTTTGTTTTATCATGGTTTCATAATATACATATTCTTCATCTTTATTTTTTAATTCTTCCCTTCACTCGTCCATTTCCCACTTTGCTTTACTGCTATTTCTCTCTTTTAATTTTTGAACCTCCTTAATGAGTAATTAATTAAGGTCTTGTATCTTATATATCGCATCACCCTTTTTCTTGATCTCTTCTTTTACTTCTTTCAACTCATCTTGAATTCTATATATTTCCTTCATTTTTGTATACCTAATCGATTGATCTGAGAACAGTTTTTCAATTTCTTCCGATGTGAAATTCCATCTAGTATCCTTATCAATACTCTACCACCACTTCCAAGCTTCAACAAAAAAATATCTTCCTACCTTTGAAAGATTCATGCCATATTCCTTTACCAACCTCGACCATTCCATAGGATTGGTTCCATATTTATCTTCATCTCCATAAAAATGGGGTATTTCCATTGATTCTTAATTGAGGTCTAACCTAAATATTCAAATTACAATGTCAAAATATTAATAATAATGTTCTCAAATAGTTATAATACTTGGTCCAATATAATATTCTATGTTTTCTCTTTCCAATGGATTTTGAATCAACTCAATCAGACATCCTAATCAAAAGTTATGATAGTTGTAAGTGAACTTTACCTTTGAAAACCCTGAGTTGGAGTTTGTCCTTCTGACCGACCTTCTTCTAATGTATTTTTTAATTTTTTTCCTTCCGAGTATGAAATTTTGGTCTATAGTACTATGGTGTTTCTTCTCTATAATTCCATGGGTTTGACTAAAATTTTATGTGCCAATTGAAAGTTATGGTAACTTTCCCAAACTTGTTATTTTTTTACCTTTTAGGGAGAGAGAAATTGTACAGAATATCACATGTCCAATTTTTAATACTTTATTTTGAAATTTGTACTAGAAATACCTTCAAATTTCCTCTTTCAAATGCAACTGGTGGCACTGAATTTGGATCCTCACTAAAGAATATATGACTATTTTACCCAGAACACATTTTAGAGACTAGTTATAGGACTAGTCAAATAACCCTATCTTCCACAAACTATATCTTAGAAATCAAAATCATCCAAACTATGAAATTTTTACTAGATAAAACTCGCTATATTTTCTCATTATTCTGCAAATTTCATAGTATGAAACATCATTAAGAAAAAAAAATAGAGAAATTACCAAAATGACTCATTTGAGATTGATTATAGGGTTAGTAAAAACCCCTAACTTTCATGAGCTATATCTTCGAAAATATAACAACATAGAACCTAAATTTTTTAGCATAGGTACGTTGATATGTCTTATGAGTGAAATCCAAATTTCTCTATTTGGAGTGTCTCAAAAAACAATTTATAGTGAAAATTCTAAGATGACTCACTTGAAAAATAAAAACCCTAGGATCAATGCTCTAATACCAAATGTTATGTACCAATTGCTTAAGATATAAGAATAAATCAGAAGTACACACCACATACACCAATGTGAGCATGGAGCACAACTCCAATATAGATAAGAGAGATGATTTATACAATAACTCCTTAAAGAATGGGAGAACCTCTTTTAATTATTCAAATACATTCTTGCATCACAATTCACATGTCTCAATAATAAATACATTATCCCTATATATAATTATTCACACACTACACATGAGGTCCCTCTACTATTAGACCAACCCTATTACATATAAATTTACACAATACATGTAAATTCCCCCCCATATATGCCTCCCTTTAGGGTCATATCATATACATTTAACCCCATATATTCCCCCCTTGGGACATAACAAATTTTTAGTAATTTATGAGATGTTACTCCCAGGTTGATAAAATATTGTATGGGTGAGAGATAAAATGGAACAATTTTCCAACTAAGAGTGGGGTGTTGAATGATTGGAAGATTGCAACCATAATAATATCTCATGTGTTGTACTTTGTTTCTAGTGGTATGGTTTTCTTTATTGAAATCCTATATTATGTGGTCAACCAAATATAAACGTTTTTATAGTAGTTTTGTATATCTTATAACCGTTACTTGGTATGTGTTTCTCTATTGAAAACATACACTATGTGATCAACCAAATAAAAAAGTTTCAAAAAAGTTGTGATAGTAGTGTTATACATGTTCTAATGGTTACTTAGATATAATACATTCCATTGTTATTATCCAATTATAACATTGAGTTGAGGAAACATTTCTTTTTGGCTTAGAGAAGAATAAATGTGCAACAACTTTTCTCATCTGTGAATTTCTTTATTGAAAAGGTACACACTATGTGATCAACTAAATAAAACATTTGTGATAGTAGTGTCGTATATATTTTAATGGTTACTTAGAGAGAATATGCTCCAATGTTATTATCCCATTATAACATTAAGTTGAGTGAACATTCCGTTTTGGTTTAGAGAAGAATAAATGTGCAACACTATGAATGAGGCCATGACTTTTCAAAAGGATTATTACCATAAAAATAAAGTAAATTGTCTTTTATATTACATGTCATCTTCCAAAAATCAATTGTACAAGTGCGGCTGGGAAATTCCTCCTCGACATCAAAGAGATATTCAATAATTCCTCCAAGACAAAGAAGAGGATGATCTAGATTTTATGAGAAAAATGAAATGAATATAGATTATTAACAAGTTCTTAACAAAAAATAATAGAGATACAGTAAAACTGGTTTTCTATTCAATAACGAAATAAGCTAAAACTGTAAAATGTAGTGGAAACAAGCTTCCTGGAATGGTGGCAGCTTATCTCTGAGAAGAGATGTGACGACAGCATGCATTCACAAGAAGAAAGTTACAATGAGGCTCTAAAGGCCTTTTTACAATAATCCAGAATGCCAAAAACCCTAGATATCCAAAAACCTAACCCTAGGAGATGAAGCGCCAAAAGTCATGTGGGCCTCATTTGGGTAAGTTAGTACATCAATTTCTCGAGGTCATAACTTTTGCATATGATCTCCATTTTAGGCATGTGATAGCCCATTGGAAAGGTATTGTCAAGGAGATTCATTTTTGGGGCTCAATTATTCCTTAGTCTATAATTGAGGAGATCGATACCGAAAAACCTTCATTTAGGCCCTAAAAATGGCCCCAGAAGTTAAAACTGTTAAAAATAGTAAATTGCCAAAAATGTCAGAAAATTGTTTTGAGCCATTTGGAAAAGGTGGGTAGCCACCGATATCCATATGGATCAATCCTCCCTCCTTAGGAAGAAATTATCTCCATTTATTTGAGTTCCCCCATTAGATGAGGAAATTTCTGCTGAATTTGACCTCGAATGAGCCACTTGCCTTGGTGCAGGAGCTTCCCTGCTTTGACGACTTGATAAAGTTGGATCCTTTGTTATCGAGTTCCCTTGATCTATTTGTCCACAATATGATCAATGGATGCCTGTTGTATGCAGTCAGGGTTGAGCTCTATTGGTGTCATTTGTTCTACTACTTTTGAGGTGTCCAATAATGGTGGGAAATAAGGGCAAAGGAGATCCACGTTGAGCATTGGGTGCAGGCCAACGAAAGGAGGAATGTTGAGCTCAAAATAATTATCCCCCACAGCCTTGGTGATATTTTATGGTCCATAATGAAGTGGGTGAAGCTTCCAATGGGGTCCTTTAAGGCATTCTTTCTGCAAGTGCAACCAAACTTCGTCACCCACCTGAAACTTATGCGACACCCGATGTTGATCATGGCACTATTTGTACTTGTCATTAGACTTATGTAGGATATCCTGAACCTGTTGGCGGATATGTTGGATCCACTCAATGAACCAGGTGGCTTTGTCATCTTCATTTGGAGCAGGAGATGAGTCAGTCGAGGTGACCGCAAGGGGAAGTGCAACATCTATGGGACCCAATGGTTGGAATCCCAACCCCAATTGAAAGGGGTTGTGGCCGATTGAGCTATGCAAGGCTCGGTTGTAGATATGTTGGACATAGGGAAGGCTCTCATCCCATGTGCGAGGGTTCTTTGAATTATACATGCGAAGGATATGCACAATCATTCAATTTACAACCTCGGTTTGGCCATCTGTCTGGGGTGGAAGGTCATGGATTTGGTGAGCTTGGTGTCCAGAAATGCCTAGAGGATCGACCAGAATGTGCTAAGAAATCGACTATCCTAATCTGAGACAATGGTTTGTGGGATTCTAAAATGTACCCAGACTCGTTCAAAGAAGAGCTTGGTAGTGGCCTCTACTGTGATGTGTTGGTTGTGGAGCTTGATTATCTTCCTGATTTAGAGGTCCTTGATTTCAGCCGTGTTTATACCCCATGAAGTATTTACACCCTAGAAGTATGTACACTCTTCCACGCGGGGGAGTGCAGAGGGGGGGTACCCCCTCTGCGGGGTCTGGGGGGTCCATCCCCCCGGCTGGGGGGTCTGGGGGAAGTGGGCCCCCAGCGGGGGTTCAAGGGCGAAGCCCTCGAAGCAAAAATTGCCTTGTAAAAGTATATTGTAATTTCATTGTAAATCTGGATTGTTCATTATAAGGTCGCAGATCTAACGGTAGAGATTATGTTAGGGTTTTTTTCCCTAGAAGGCAACCCTCTTTTATGAGGAAAATGTATTACAACT
>ML779880.1:547645-562808 GCA_009831015.1 Picea engelmannii | reverse complement strand
ATATATTGGTGCATTCTTATGAACTCACAAAATGTTGCTTGAAATAATATAGATATCGGTGCTTTTCAAGGGGTTATACACATCGGTTACTTAAATATAATATCATTGGTTCTTTAAAAAAATTAAATGCACTGGTGCATTTAATAATATAAACACACTAGGGAATTATATTTAATATCTGCACTGGAACGTATGAATTATACAAGCACTGAGACGAACATAAAACACAAGCACACCAGAGTTGAATACAAAAAAACGGGAATCTAAGGCATAATAACCTTAACTGTCCCAATGTGTTTGTTTCATATTTAAGCATTGGGGAAATAATGTAATGAAAAACCTATATGTTTTCATATTATGTATGCACCGAGGCATTTCATGTAATGGTTCCCGATGTGATTTTGTTTTCTGTTCACGCTAGGAAATTATGTAATGACGCGCCAATGAGTTTTTTTGTTTTATGTATGTTCCAGGGAATTTGATGTAAGTTCATTTTTGTAATATCCCTAGGCCGGACCCAATAGTAAATTGATGCAGGAGCATCGCCTTCAAAGTCAACAGTGCACACGTGGAGGCAAATGGATGATATCTCAACAATGAAAGAATTTCAAATCCAGCATTAACTCAGAATTTAATTGGTTGTTGAGATATTTTGTAAACAACAATTTAAAAATGTAATGTGTTTGTAAAGTATTGAAGAACTGTAAGAAATGCAGATATGGAGTGTCGACTCTATCTGGAAATAACTAGTAGTCATTGTAATAGGACATAGTAGGTAATAGCTTTGAATTTTGAAATGATAGATTTTAGAACATGACAAGAGAGCTCGTGGAGCTGGTCCTTAGATAGTTTTATCAATATTTCATTGTGATAGATCAAAGACAGATGATGTATTAGAAAGAATAGAGAAATCAGTAGAACATAATAGAGTAGCAGAAGAACGAAGTATTTTTTTTTTCATGAATGAATAGAATAGACAGAAATTGTCCCAAATCCTTGGATTGTGTTCATATCATGTGTGATTGAATGAATGTTATTTTTTTTGTATGATTTGTTCCAGTTCGTTCATGTATGATTGTTCGAGAGATTAACTGTATCAATTCTTGACGAAGCTGGTTGAGTTTCAATCATTTCTCTTCTGATACTTGTATGCAAGGTGTGCATCTCGAATGCAAGGAGTGTGTCGGCTGAGTCTTGGATTGACTCAGAGAAGTTCAGAGAGAGAACTAGAGAAAATCATACCAAGTGAAAGGTGTTCACAGCATCAAGAAGCCAACAATCTTCGAAGGACCAGTGCAGAAGAACACCAGGTGGGCGAGAAGCATTTTCTTTTCAAGAAAATCCTTCAAACTGAGTTATTCGAAATCCTGAGAATGCAAGGTGTGCATGGGGGATAAAATTCCTTTTAAGGATAGAATATCAGAAGAGATAACAATTTTCGTGAGTGTTGATGAAATCCCAGAGGCGTATTCATTGAGAGAACAAATTTTTGGAACCTTTGAAAATGGATAAATCTTCCATGTGGAGAGATATCAGAAGCTCAGGAGGAGGAGAGACAACAACCGTCTGATCGGTTGCAGAGAAGAACCTAAATTGCTAGATCTACATTGAGGTAGAGGAGGAACAAGCACATGGGAATCAGATATCAACCATTAGATATGAGCGTATGGACCAACAACCGTTGGATCCAAAGGAACATGCATGTGTTTTAACTCTTTTGAGTTGCACAGGAGAGAGGGGTTTGCAAAGCCACAAAATCTTGACATCATCAGAACTGTCCATTGGGAGGGACATGTGGCGAATGATTGGAATTTTTCTAAATTGTGATTCAAAGAAGTCAAAGGGAAAATTCATGAAACTCAATAAACATGAAATCACAAAAAGATCCCAGCCACTGATTGAGGAGAGATCTGGACTGTTGATTGTCTAGTGAGAATTTCAGAATTTCGAGGATTGGGAGAATGGAGGTGAAGATTATTTTGATTTCATGATACATGAAATCCTGATACGGGAAATCCCAATGAGATCTAGACCATTAGATCCAAAAGAGTGCAAGTCATCTGATTTGGAGCATCATGAAATATCAGAATTTTAGAAGTCAAGGATGTGAAGGAAATTGTGACTTGGAAGTCGCAAGTCACGAAATACTGATTCAAAAAAGGTGATTCTGGATGGTCAGATCCAGAAGGGGCATGTGGCGAAGATCTGAGCATTTCAGGTAAAGACCCGAAGTAATCCTAGGCCATCTGATCTAAGAGGACACGTGGTAGGATTTCACGTATTTGAGGAGAAGGAAAAGGGTTTGAGATTTGAGATCTCAGAAGTTCAAAGCCTGGAGGAAATATCGACCATCTATTGGGAAGGGGTTGTTGGACCATTGATCTAGTTTGAAAGATCAAACACCCAGGTGAAGTCAGGACTGTTGATTATGGGACAGGTGTTCGTAGATTGCTAGTTCTGGAAAGTTGAGGTATGAAAGAGAGCTGAGTTTGAGATTTCAAACTCATGGAGTCCAGAATTGTGAAGATAACCTTGGTTGTTGATTCAGGGAGATCTGATTTGGTCTATAGATAAGGAGGATGAAGATATGAATGTCAATTTTGGATGTTACCATCAAGATTGTGAGATCGAATATCCTGTGTCATTATGGGGACAGAAGTTGTGAGGAGGTTAAGGAATCAAAGGTAGGCCACAATTTGAACCGTGGTTTCGTCTGGAGGACTGTGTAAGTTGGAGAAGCATTGCAGGCCCAAAGGTGGTTTAATTCCATATCTCTTTTGATCACGCTCAAAATCACGTGGTCATAGCCCCAGGTCACATCAAGTGAGGGCTTATCTGAAAAGGAGCTGATGTCGACACTCTGAGTTTCATGACAGAGCGAAAGGGAAGGTCACAGGTTGCTATCAGACCTGCACCAAGAAGTCGAGGGGGCTTGTGTTTAGATATAGAAGGGGACCTTTTAGGTTCTAAAGAGTCTTTTGACTCAAGAATAATAGGATCCAAGATCGGGAGGCCGCGTACCCCTATGGGGGAGTAGGGGGGATGCATTAGGTGGTATCATAGTAGATTTTAAATTTATTTGCAAACAACAGACAATAGGAGAAAGGAGGAAAGTTGGTATCATTTGTGGCATCAAAGAAATTTGATTTTTTTTTGTAGGTGACGCAGTGAAATCATGCCACCCAGAAGGTGCAGAGTGAATGAAGAAATGGAAGAATAAATGAGACAACTCCAAATGATATTGGATGACATGGAGACAACACAAAGAAGGGAACCAGACATTAGAGATATCAGTGAAGCTGAGGGAAAATAAGTATAAGGCGAAGCACATGATGTAGAGGATGTTGCACAGGGTCGCTTGATGAAAGTTATTTCAAAGATAGGAGACATAGCAAGAATATATGTACATATGTATGAAGGCAATTTAGAAGTTGAAGAATTGTTGGATTGGGTACGTGATATGGAAAAATACTTCGATTACAAAGATATTGAAGAAGACAATATGGTGAAGCATGCATTGACAAGACCAAAAGGTCATGTGGTATTATGGTGGGATGAACTGCAAGCCAAACGCTGGAAAAATGGTAAGAAAAAAATTAAAAACTGGGATAGGATGGTAGCCAAGTTGAATTCCAATTTTATTCCGAAGGATTACCAAATCAATCTTTATAGAAGATTGTAGAACCTGAAACAAAGGGGTTTATCAGTGAAGGAGTACACTAAAGAATTTTACCAACTGAACATCGAGGCTGGACAGAAAGAGAATGAATATGAGAAGATAACCAAATACATCAATGGGCTAAGATATAAAATACAAGAAGAGATCATCATGATGTCTGTCAGTAAATTTGAGGATGCTTATCAAGCAGCCTTGAAAGATGAGGAAACATTGGCCAGGAAGTAAAGCCAACGAAGCAGAGGCGAAAATTCAAGAAGAGGCAATGGAACCAGCAGAGAGAAGTTCCAAAAGTCGAAGCCTAGAGATGAAAAACATCATAGTGACCATGAGAAGGGTGGAAGTTCTAAATAAGGACAACATGGAGGAAGAGGTTATTTTTCCAGAGATAGAGGAAGAGGAAGAGCCAGAGGAGGCGTAATCAAATGCTATACCTATGGAAAAGAAGGACACAAATCTTGCGAATGTATCGACAAAAAGAGAGAAGGCGAAGAAGCACACATTGTCAAAGCATAGAAACATGTGGAAGCAAAAGTAGCAAAAGCAGGAAGAAACCTCATGATGAGGAAAATTCTTCTTAAACCAAAAAAGGAACTAGAGGAACCAGTTTAGAGAACAAGCCTATTCAGAACTGCTTGCAAGTAGAAATAAAAAGTTTGCAAGGAGATCATAGACAGTGGGAGCACTAACAATATAGTATCCACGGAGATGGTGGAAAAGATGGAATTGAAGACAACTACACATCCAAATCCATACAAGGTATCGTGGTTGTAGAAGGGACATCAAATCATGGTAAGTCAACAATGCCATGTTGAATTTAAAATAGGAGGTTACAAAGATGAAATATTATGTGATATAATTCCTATGGATTTCTGTCATATTTTATTGTGGAGGATGTGGCAGTATGATCGAAAGGTTATTCATGATGGAAGAAATAATACCTATACCCTAGAAAAAAATGGCAAAACACATATGTTGTTACCCATAGAAGACAAAGAGAAAAAGAGAGAAACTAGTTCAAGCATACTTCTCATGAGTGGGAAGGAGCTCTTAAAAGAAGTCAGGAAGGGGAAAGAAATGTAGTTTGTTGTAGTGAGGAAGCCTAGAGTTATCCTTATGAATACTTCTGTAGAATACTTACCTATAGAAATCCAGGAACTGTTAGAAAACTTTTCTTATATATTCGTGGATAAATTACCACACTCATTTCAACCCATTAGGAGCATAAGCCATCATATTGTCCTTATTCTAGGAGCTATTTTACCAAACAAAATAGCTTATAGGTTGACACCTAGAAAGAATGAGGAGGTCAAGAATAAAGTCTAGGAATTGTTGGATAAAGGATTAGTCAGGGAAAGCCTAAACCCATGTGCAGTACTGACTGTGCTAAGTCCAAATAAATATGGGGGATGGAGGATGTGTACAGATTCCCGAGCCATCAACAAGATAACCATTAGATACAGATTCCCTTTACCAAGGATGGATGATTTTATGGACTGATTGAGTGGAGCAAGTTATTTTTCCAAGATAGACATGAAGATAAGATATCATCAAATAAGGATGAGAGAGGGAGATGAATGGAAAACAACATTCAACACAAATGAAGGATTGTTTGAATGGATGGCCATGTCATTTGGGTTGACAAATCCACCAAGCACATTTATGAGATTGATGAATGAAGTGTTGAAATAATTCATAGGAAAATTTGTCATAGTATATCTAGATGACATACTAATCTTCAGCAAGATGAAGGAAGAACCCTTAAGACATTTGACCTTAGTGATGGAAAGGTTGCAACAAGAGTAATTTCTGATAAATATGAAGAAGAGTTATTTTATGAAGAAGGAGCTCATATATTTGGGGTTCATAATCTATTCAAACGAATTGAATATGGATCCAAAAAAGATGAGAGAAATTAGAGAATGGTCATCGTCGAGCATCATATTTTAGGTAATAAGTTTTCATGGGTTAGCGAGTTTTTATAGGAAATTTATCAGAAATTTCAATGGCATATGTGCACTAATGCTAGACACTATGAAGAAGAAACAAAAGTCCTTCCGTTGGATAGAGGAAGTTGAAAAAAATTTCAAAGTGTTGAAAGAGAAGATCACAGAGTAGCCAATTCTAGTCTTACCAGATTTTGGAAAAACATTTCAGGTGAGATGTGATGCAAGTGGATTAGCAATTGGAACAATCTTGAGTTGGGACAATAAGCCATTTGCTTATTTCAGTGAGAAACTAAATGACGGCAAGAAAAATTATTCCACGTATGACAAGGAATTTTATGCGGTGATTCAAACTTTGAAAAAATGGAGGCATTATCTAATTCCTAAAGAATTTGTCTTGTACATTGATAATCATGCTTTGCAATTTATTACTAGGAAAGAAAAGTTGAATCAGAAACATGCAAAATGGGTAGAATTTATGCAAAATTTTACTTTTGTTATTAAAAACATTGTTATAACTACTAACAAAGTCAGAGATTATTTGAGCAGGAGGAGTTTGATTGTATAGGAATTCCAGGTTGAGACCTTGGGGTTCGAACACCTCAAGGAGATGTATAAAGAAGATGCAAATTTTAAAGAAGCTTCTGAGACATGCAAGCATCCTCTGTTGGGAGACAAAATCCCATGGACTGAATATTTGATCCAGGATGGGTTATTGTTCAAAGGGAGCCAATTATTCATATTAAGTGCTCAATGAGAGACAACCTACTGAAAGAGAAACACAGTGGAGGTTTAGCGGACACTTTGGTCATGATACAAAATTTTCACAACTGAGAAATTTGTATTATTGGTCGAGCATGAGAGAAGAAGTGAAGAAGTTCATGAACAAATGAAGAATTTGTCAGTATGAAAAAGGAAGAAAACAGAACACTAGTTTGTATCAGCCATTATTGATTCCAGAAAGGTCGTGGGATGCAATCAGTATGGATTTTGTTTTGGGATTGCCTAGAACTAAAAAAGGGAGCGATTCTATATTTTTTGTGGTGGAAAAATTCTCAAAAATGGAACATTTCATACCATGCCAGAAGACTAGTGATGCCACACACATCGCCAATTTAATTTTCAGAGAAGTAGTAAGACTACATGGATTGTCGAGGAGCATAGTTTCAGATAGAGATACCAAATTTGTAGGAAACTTTTTGAGGACTCTATGGAAGAGGCTGGGGACGAACTTATCCTTTAGTTCATCATATCACCCTCAGATAGAGGGACAAACTGAAGTAGTAAACAAAAGTATCAGAAACTTATTGAGAAGTTTAGTCACTAAGCAAGGTCAACAATGGGATTATATTCTAGCACAAGTAGAATTTGCATTCAACAATTCAATGAACAGGAGCACAGGAAAAAGTCCATTTGAAATTTTGTATGGTGTATAGCCAAGAGGGATTACAGAGTTGAGATATTTGAGTCAAGATGAGTTCAGAAGTGCTGGAGCAGAGGATTTTGCAACAAAAATGCAGAAACTCCATGACAGAGTCAGAGAGAAGCTACAAGAAAACAATCAGAAATACACGAGCAGAGTTTATAAAAAGAGAAGAGAAGTTCAATTCAAAGTTGGACATGAAGTTTTATCTCATTTGAGAAAAGAGAGGTTTCCAAGAGGAACGTATAACAAATTGAAGATGAAGAAGATAGGACCATGCAATATTCTCAGAAAATTCACAGCCAATGCTTATGAGATGGACTTGCTAGACAATGTTGGGATATCATCGATATTCAATGTTGCATACATGTATCCTTACACGAGAGATGGAGCAGGAGAATCAGATGATCATAAATATATTCAGTGGGAAGAGAAATTTCCCACAACAAAAAAACCTCAAATAGAGAAAAGTATTGAACAGAGGGATGGAAAGAAAACCCAAAGAAAGACATATCCTGAATATTTAGTGAAGTGGAAAGATCATCCAATGGAAGATGCAAGTTGGGTCATAGAACTTGATATTTTGAAGCATGGAAAGACAGTGCAGGAGATCATGGATAGGAGTCCATGAATTTTTTTAACCAGAGGAGTATGATGCAGGAGCATCACCTTCGAAGTCAATAGTGCACACGTGGAGGAAAACATATGACATCTTAGCAATGATAGAATTTCAAATCGAAGTTTTATGGGTTTATCCTATTTGTGGTTATAACTATCTTTATATTTACGAGTATTGCTTGTATATGTTGCATGTATATGTTTACTGTTATTTCAGTATGAATCTGTGCATTATAGAATTTATTTGTCTGTTTACATTATATATATAAAGTTCCGCAAGAGTTCTATGTGTATATGTTTTTAATTGCATGCAATTCGAAAAATATATGTGGCATAGCTCAGTTGGATGTTGGGTATGTTACAACATGGTATCAGATAATGAAGGAGTTTTCTAGAGTAGCATGGCTTGGCCTAGGTGGCCAGGGATGCTACAATATGGTATCAGAGCTTTAGTTTTCAACACTGAGCCTGGATGGGCCGAGAAAGTTGAGTTGAAGCGACAATTTCATAGAGGATTGATTTCGAAGTGGCCAAATTTCAAGTTATAGAGTGTCCATGGTAAAAAGTAACAACAATTGGGCGTAATTGGGAAAAAGACCCAATTTCTCTTGTTAAAATTCATTGAGAAATTCGACCAAGTGGTGAGATATTATTGATTTAATATTTGTTCTAGAAAATTCAGACCTGGAATTGGTCGAATTCGAAGTTACAGTGAAGCCATGATAGATGGAGTGAAATAAGTTGATTAAATTCTCAATTCTTGAATTGAGTGTGGGAAAAATATGTTCCAGAAATGTCAAGACAAAATGATTTTTTGTTGTAGAGGTTGAACTGGTGTTATCGGGGTGAAATTGAACAAATTTCATAGTTGCAAAATGTCTATGGTAAAAATTGGGGAAAAGTTAAGCAAAAGCCCCAATTTCTGCAGTGGAATTCATAAGGAATTGATGTGCATAAAAATGAATGTGCATAGGTGGGTGCACTAAAAATGCATGATGCACAGTGAAAAGTTGTGATATGGAAAAATATCGGTGTTCTGGTGCATGCGCTAAGTTTTGGCACCGCGTGGAAAAATGTTAGTGTGCGGGTGCGCGCACTAAATTTTGGCCACGCGTAGAAAAATATTAGTGTGCGGGTGCGCACACTAAAATTTGGCACCATACGGAAAAATGTTAGTGTGCGGGTGCGCACAGTAAATTTTGGCACCATGTGGAAAAATGTTTGTGTGCGAGTGCGTGCACTAAAATTTGGCACCGTGTGGAAAAATGTTAGTGTGTAGGTGTGCGCACTAAATTTTGGTGCCACATGGAAAAATTTTGGTGTGTGAGTGTGTGCGCTAAATTTAGCACTGCATGGTGTGCACACGCATAATAATGGCATGCATGATGTGCATAATATTGGTAGAGCGCAAAGGAGTTTGGTTGGTGCGCGTGCAATATGAGTATAATTTGTCACGCGACAGTGTAGTAAATGGTGTGCACAGTCGATTGGTGCACAGTAGGGGCATACTAAACTTTGGCATGGTGCAACATGTAGAGTAAAATGAACGCAGAATAGTAGCGTGTGATACAAAAATTGCGCGCAATAGATAATAGTGCAAGAACCAAAACTCTATGTGGTGGATATTGACATGTGTCGCAAAAGTAGTGTGTGCCAGTTATTGGCGCAATAGAGAAGTGACACGCAGTGGTTATAGGTGCGCGGAGCACGATTTACCTTGTGGTGTTGTTGCGCATGCTAAATATATTTATACAGGTTGAAATTTGTGTGCGAGAAGTCGTTTGGATGGTGAACAACAGAAAACCAACAATTTTCTGTGACGTTTTATATCATTTGAACGTCATATTTTTGCAGCGTGTTTTTGAGGCCCTTAAGAGCATTTTTAGCAACGCAAAAACCATGAGAACAGAGTGTACAAAGGTACAATTTGAATCTTCATCTCAAATAAAAGAGCTCAGAGAGAGATTTATAATGGTGTAAATTGTTCGTCAAACGAAGTTTTTATGAGAAAGTTACAACACAAAAAGAAAATGACAAACTTGTCCAAATATTCTCGGAAAACACCATTCATTAGGCACATGAAAATAGCTGGTGCATTTGACAACCCAAATGGCACCACTATGAACTCATAATGACCATACCTTATCCTAAAGGTGGTATTGCTTATATCTTCTTATTTAATCCTTACCTGATGGTATCCTGATCTGAGATCTATCTTTGAAAATATCTTTGCATCCTTCAATTGATCAAAGAGGTCATCAATCCTTGGTAGAGGATACTTGTTCTTAATAGTCACTTTATTCAACTATCTGAAGTCAATGCACAATCTTAATGTTCCATATTTATTTTTCACAAACAAGACTAGGGAACCCCAAGGTGACATACTTAGGCATATATACCCCTTCTTTAGAAGTTCTTCAAGCTGTATTTGCAATTCCTTCAACTCTGGTGTACTCATTCTGTAAGGAGTCTTTGACACTGGCACTGCTCCAAGCATTATATTTATAGAGAAATCAATGTCTATCCTCGGGGGTAGACCTGGTACCTCCTTTAACACATCTTCAAAATCTTCTAAGACTGCATAATCCTCCAAATTTGGCACCTTATCCTTAGGTATCTCTGCCAAATGAGCTGCAATTATTTGACACCCTTTTATGTAACATTTCTTTAGTTGTAATGATAAAATTTCTCTAATGGTTACTGCCCATGGAATTCCATGTACTTTCCTTAGTTTCCCTTCCTCATCCAAGCAAGTAAATGCTTTGTTATGGAAGTCTAGGAGAGTATGATGTTGGTCCAACCAATCCATCCTAATTAGACAGTCATAGGAACCTAAAGGCAAGATGTTCAAATCTGCCTTGGTGCTCAGTCCATTCATGTCCATGAGGCATGACTTAACCATCTCATTAACTTTTCTTCTAGCTCTTGTATCTAGCTACACCAACCAGTATTTATCATGCTTGCTTCTTGGTAAATGCATACTTTCCACCATTTTGGGTCTATATAACTATGAATAGCTCCTGAATCAATTAAAATAGCAATGGTTTGGTTGTTGATCATACCTTCCACTTCAATCATGTGGGACTGATACTTTGCTTTCTTGTTGTCCACGGCTGCATAAATCCTTGGCACATATCTTCCCATGTCCTCCACTATTTTAGCTTGTTGTACATTGTGAACAACCCTACCTTTTTCACCTCTGTGAGGACAGTATTTGAACCTATGATCTCCTTTACAGCTCCAACATTGAATAGGTGGTTTCCTTGGCCCTTGACTCCCTGTGTCAATCGTTCTAGGTTCTTTAGGCATTTTTTTTCCTTGTGGATTAGTTCTGAAGAATGGTGGCTTAGCTCCCTTCTTCCTCTGATCCATATTGAATTTCTTATTCTCTTCCCAAGCCTTTTGGAAAACTGGCATTGCTTTCTGTTGATCATATAGGCATTTAGCTTGCTTTATGGTCTCTTCTAATGTCTTTGGATCATCATACTATATTTTTTCACTGATGAATGATGGAATTCCACTCAAATACCTTTGAATTTTGACTATCTCATCCTTGATGAAAGAGACATACTTCAGCAGTTCTAAAAACCTTTTTTCATATTCATCTATGGTCATACTTCCAAGCTTGATTTCAAAGCACTCTTTCATTTTCTTGTAATAATATCTCTTAGTCAAGTATTTCTTCTCAAAATACTTCTTGAATTCTCTCCAAGTAACACTTTTCTCTTTATGTGATTCACCTGCACAAGTTGATCCCACCACATGGAGGCCTTTCCTTTGAGTTGATAGATAGCAATTATACCTTCTGCATGAGAAGAATAATTATGCAATTGAAAATACTTTCTCATGCCCAACAACCATGTTTCTTCATCGCAGCTCATCCACCCCAAACCTCTTATACCTTTTGACAGGGGATAGACTTGAGTTGTTGTTTGCTCTGTTATTGGAATGCCTTGGGGAATGATGGTAATGTCTACTAACACTTCTTTCTTTTCTTTTCTCATCTGAAGGCTTGTGACTTCCAAATATTCTTGAGCCACTCTCCTTAACCAATTTCTTTTCTATTATGTTCAAGCCCTCCAATAACTTCATGTTGAAGTCATCCTGCTGCTCCTTGGCTCTCATAAGCCTTTCATTATCGGCCTTATGGCTTTGGACATCCTTCTGCAAATTTTTAATGGTCTCAACCATATTCATGTTTTCATTCCTTTCTTCTCCATGTCCATTGGAGTTTGTTCCTTTAATGTCCAAATGGACATCCATCCCTCTGCTCACATCTTGCTGACTGTAATTCCCCTGTGCCTCTTCCATTCCTATGGACTCTACACTAATCTAATCTGATCTAGTTGTTGTAAATTCTGCAAAATGTGCAGCCATCAAAACTTATCAGGCTAACAATTCAACAATTCATGAAAAATATGAACCATTTTGGTTCCATATATACATCAGAGTTATCTCTCCTGATTTCCTAGTGTTATCACCATGAAAATTATAGATAAGACCCAAGTCTTGAGAACATAGATGTGCGGTGCCTTTAGAGATACATCTGGGCAAGAAGGTGGTTTGTTGAAACCACTTTCTCCAAGACGCGGTATCATGTGCTTCAACATGTCAAATCCACCACTCGTGGAATGGGTGATGGCTAGTAAAAGAACCTAGTTTCCCTCATTCGGTATTTCACATCCATGTGACGTAAGTTGAATGCCACCATGTAATGAACTCAAAACATAATCATTTGCAATGAATTAGCTGAGCATGGAAACCCAACACTCTTGTACGTAGTCTGTTTGCGCTTCATAATTGGGATTTTATAACTACCAATCCTCAAGTATGAAGGCATATGCTTATCCATAAAAAAATTAATCTCCAAATTGCTCGAATTTCTACTCTTTGTAAAAGAATTTCGGTATCCACAACCTGAGATACATGCACAAGGCTAAATCCAGTGAGATTGGTTATTCAAGAAACATGCTAGACTTTCCTACGAATAAGGAGGAAAGGGTACTTGCTCACATTCTAGCTACTAAATTCCACACAGATCTAACTATAGACTCACATTTGGAAGTAAGGCTAAATGCCACTATGAATGATTTAGTCATCAACAGGCCAGCTGCTAAGAAGAAAAGGAACAAGCGACAGAAGAAGGAGGAATCCACGGCTGAAATGGCCGAAAGTGTTGGAGAGAATCAACCGGTCTTGTTAGATTCTTTAAAGGAGGAGATCGATAAGCTGAAATGAGTCTTCAACTAAAATTAAGTATGTTTCAACAAATTTTGGACAGCTGGTAGCAGAGGTAAGGAGCACCAGAGATGATAGGCCTATTCTTAAATGGCCCTTTTACAATAGGATAACTGTTATCATCCCCTTTTTGTAATTATGTGATTAATACGATTATATAAATACATATGTAGATTTTGGGTTGTTTATTACAAGATTTTAACTGGTTCTGTTATGAGTCATGTTTTGTTTTATAGCATGTTTTTCTTGTAAGCTTATATTTCACTTCCATCTGTCTGAATCGGAGGAATATAACACTCGAAATTCTTTTTAATTTATGCTTTGATGCGGTTGTGTGTTTCATTTTCCTCTGATATTATGCAAATTAAATTGAAGATCATCGCCTCCCAGATGACTTCGTGCACACTAAACTTCATCCTGTACACCTAGATTTATCATGCACAACAACACCACAAGGTAAAACGTGTTTCCATGCACCTATATCTACTATGCATTTCTTCTCTGTCGCGTCGAAAATTTGCGCGCACTACTTTTGCATTGTGTGCCAATATCCACTGTGGACAATTTTGAGTATCGTGCACTAATACTCCACATGCATTTCTCCCTATTCATTGCACCATGTCAAATTTCAACATGTTCCATTGTGCACAATAATCTGCGCGCAACATTGAATACACTGTCATGAGACAATGTATACTCATATTATGTGCGTACCACAAAACTCCTCTATGTTATGCAATAGTTGCGCACCCCATGTGCACATTACTATGTCTGTTCTCATGGAGCAAGGCTAATTCAGTGCATGCATCCACACACAATATTCTTTTGCGTGGTGCCATAATTTACCGCGCACACTTGCACGCCAACATTTTTCTGCGCGGTGCCAAAATTTACCGTGTGTGCCTGCGTGCCAACATTTTCCATGGATGCTTTGTGACTTGAAATTTGGTCACTTCCAAGTTACTCTTCTATGAATATTTGCTTCAAATGAACCTCATTAGCCCATCCAGGCTCAATGTTGAAACTAAATCTCTGATACCAATTTGTAATGTTCCCCCGACCACCCACAGGCCAGGGAAATGGCACTCCAGAGAAATATCTCATGCTCTTATACCAGTTGGTAGAATCACCATCCTTAAATAGACCAACCATGATATTCTAGGGAACAATTTCATTCTCTTACTGTAGAACATATGGTAACATACCCAGTCTTCAGCTAAGCTATGCCACATAAATTTTCTCTTCAAACTGCATGCAACTCAAACATATACATACAACACTCTTGCGGAATATTTACATATAAATGTAAACAAACAAGTTCATTCAGTAATATATGATTTCATACTGAAATAACAATAAACATAGATATGCAACATATACAAGGAAATACCCATAAACATACAGACAGTTATAATCACATATATGATAAATCATAACATAAGCATGTAAATAACAATGCAACATATAATTTTATCATACGATTGGTACTTATATTACAAATATTGTCACCAACTGCGTACAGACCATCCATGAACCTCTCAGCCTTAGAATACACAGTTCATCACTCTCAACAGTGAGTCAGCCCCAAGCTGGGACTGAACTCCACTCAGGTAAAGGGGTTCCTAACTAGGCTAAGGCTCATGGACAATAGAAAATACTCTATCTTAGGTGCTCACTCAACTAACATCCTACAACCTCTTATTCCCCACATGCTTGTCCCACCCAAGGAAGTGTGCCCCTTCTCTACTCAACAATCCCTCGTCTGCCCCACTTCCCTTCCAGGGCTTCAGCAACAGACTAGACCGGAAGTCTCAGAGCCCTGTAGTTGCAGTTTAGCACTGTTAAGGTCCTAACCCGCACATAGGTAGATCAATGTATTCGGATGTAATAAAGGTCAATATTAATAAGACCTTTCAATAAAATAGAATAAGGCAGATGTAAGAAGACCTAATAGAATCTTCCGCTTCTAGAAGGATCTTCCTCTAGATGCTTCTTTTTAGTATAAATAGGAGTTGAGGGTATGCGAACCCTAGCTTGGATATTATTGTAATAGAGCGTTGCTCGATTGGAGGTTTCCCCCTCGAAGAGGCCTGTAAACATTGCTATCTGAATGAAGTGTTATTTCTGTTCAAGTGCTATTTCTGTTGCTATTTCATATATCATTTCTGTGTATTGTGAAGATTATGCTGGATATTTTACTGTTATTCTGTTATTTCTAGCATTTCGTTTCTGTTCTGCATATTTTATATATCTGGTATCTTG